>JBBGZY010000476.1:1200000-1551197 GCA_037952925.1 Lithobates clamitans | reverse complement strand
CGTAAACACTGAAGATGTAACAGAAAAAGCAAAGCAGGGGGAGTTGTTTACTATTTTAGGTTAACACACACAAAAAAAAAAAAAAAAAAAAAATCCTTTTCCCTTAAGGCTCTGTTAACACCTAGGCGTTTTTCTGCTGTAAGCCTCAGCTCTAAAAATGCCCAAGATATATCCTATTCACATCTGAGCGTTGTGTCGCCTAAAGCAAAAATGTCCGTCGCTCAAAAGAGTACAGCAGCTTTTTTTGGCAGATTACAGGCATTTTACATTGGTGACCTTTTAACCTTGAAAACGCCTGTACAACAACGCTGCAAAAAACACCAAAAAAAAAAAAAACCACAGGGAAAAACACCTGTAAAATAGCAACACCTAGATGTAAACACAGCCTTAAAAAGAGAAGTAGGATTGTTTTTTTTTTTTTTATTTGCCCATTATACTTACCTAGGTGGATGCTGCATCTGTCCCGTCACCTCTGCACTGAGAACTGAGCCAGCAAACACCACCAATGGCTCGGCTCTCTCGGCTCCCCGAGCAGACAGCTGCTGCCTGTCAGTCAGCAGCTCTCTGCTCCTCCACACTCATTGGAGCGCTGAGCTGTGGAGGGGCGGGAAGCGGCCGTCTCAGCGGCTCGCTGAGAGGCTATGATTGGCACCAGTCCAGGCACCTGCGGATCCAGACTTCATTGTCGTGATGATGCGGTGCCTGGTCTGATTCAAGTGACGTCAGCAGAGAGCAGACTGCAGACCGCTCTCTGCTGAAAATGGGTCACTGAAGTGCAAAACGAATTGCACTTCTGTGACCTGTAGAAGCCCAGCCAAACAAGCTATGGTTGGACTTCTCCTTTAAGCATGTTATACAGCACACTGCTTGTGCTGTGTAATTTGGCCCCTTCTATTACCTAAAAAACCTTGCTGATCCCGCCTGGCTACACCATCCCCCCTGTAAACGGACCACGGTTTATCATGGCTGCTGAGCCTGACACCGTGGTCAGGTTGCATGCCTCCAGCAGCCGAAGCCCTGCTCTGCCTTTCTCTCTCCCCCTCCCTGTCTGCCTGCCCCCTCCTGCTGCTCTCATAACTACTATAAAATCCTCCCATCCCCTGTAATATATGTGCCCCTGTGCCTGTTATATGAAAAAATATGCCACTCTAAATATCAGAGCGGCCCCCGGCGCTCATGTAACTCAGACGCTCTCTCCCCCTCCTCCCCAGCTAAGATTATCGGGAGTGCTCAGCCCCGCCCGCTGGAGCTGTCAGCCAGGCAGAGGACTGAGCCGAGGGGTCACGTGAGCCGCTCTTATATAGGTACAGATTGGCATTTTTTTTTATATAACACAGGCACACATTGTTATGTTAGAGGGAATGGGAGGAGTTTATAGTAGTGGCTTAACCACTAAGATCAGAAAAAAAAAAAAATTAGACCAGCACGTCTAAGGTAAAGGCTATAAGATAATTTCTAACAGGTTGATATTTTTACGACTGCAGTAGAAAATATCAAGTTTAGAAACATTTATTTGGCAGCCCTGGTTAGACATCTCTGCTTCCCAGATGCCAAACTATCTACCCCACAACTGTCCGTATGACGCTCTGTCCCTAGTGTAGTTTCTCTGGAATCGTATGTTTGAAGTACAACATAAGATTGTAAGCCCTAATGCGCAGGGCCATCTGATCACTCCTGCATTGAATTGTATAGTAGCTGTACGGTCTACCCTCACGTTGTAAAGCACACAAACCAACCCAACCAACCAGCACACCTGTTGGCACTATAATAATCCTGTATAATTATAACAAAAATTATGGTTTGTTGGGGCTGAGAACAAAGTGTGAGTGTTGGTTGAGTGTTTGTCTACGATCCGTTTTAACCTCTTGCCAACTAGCTCACAGTAGACATATTGTGAGTGGGAGGCACAGCCAGGCACTGACGTACCCGTGCGTCACAGTGTACTACTTGGCTTGGCAGCATGCATGCGCACCCCTGAAATGCTATGGGTAATTTTATAGCATAGTTAGATTAAGACCAGGTACTGTTTTAGAAGCAAAGCTCCCCCATTGATATGCAAATTAATAAGTCAGATTAGTTTAAGTTAGGTTACAGGTTATGATGTATGGGGGAGGAGATTAGGACTTTTGAACAAGCATGTTGGCAGGCAAAAACAGTTGTTTTGGAAGACAAAGCAACATGTGTGCTGGAAGCTGGAGGACTTTGGGGAAAGCAGTTGGACTGAGCAAAAACCATAAAGAAAACTCCATCTCCAATTTCAGTAGCGGACCACTGTATTAATGTCACTAGCAATGTCAGATTGCCCGCTACTAGGGCTGCAACTAACGATTATTTTCATAATCGATTAGTTGGCTGATTGTTTCGATTAATCGGATAATAACCTTAAAAAAAGTGTGGTGTATAATTTAATATGTAACGTTTAAAAAAAGGCAATTTATTCTTCAAAATCTATATGCAGTGCTAAATATAAATAATCAACTTTATGATTAGGGAGAAAAATCTATAATCCACTCTGAGAATAACAGACAGAAGAGATATATATACTATTTATACTATTGGAGGTTGAAGCTGGTAAATATCAGACTCAGAGATCACATTTTTTATTTAGACCCCATTCACACCGGGGCACATGTAATGTGCCCTGCTCCCACGTTATGTGCCCTGCCTCCTTGAAATGTGTCCTGCTCCCACATAATGTGCCCTGCTCCCACATAATGTGCCTGCTCCCACATAATGTGCCCTGCCTCCATGTAAAAGTTTACTTTAAATGTAATTGTAATGCCTTCTATTCCCTCCAGTCTATCAGCCTCCACCTTCTCTGGGTTCAGATGCTGATCTTCCCTGCACAGACTTTAAAGTCATTTTTTTTTTAAACGAACATGGTATACTTACCTGCTCTGTGTAATGGTTTTGCACGGAGCAGCCCCCGATTCTTCTCTTCTGGGGCCCCCCCACCGATACCTCTGGCTCCTCCTGCCTTTAGAGTGCCCCAATAGCAAGCTGCAAATTATAGTATAGTGTGCCCCTATAGCAAGGTAAAAAAACTTCTGCTTTTAGACCCACTCACTTCCTGCCCAGGACTACATGTTCCATGAGGCATTGCTCCTCACACATTCACAAGTTCAGGCACTTCGACATGTATGGATGGTGTACTGAGCTGTATGTGTGCTGCACTGTATTTCCTGATATGTATACAAATAATGCATTCTGTATGCAGGCCAAATAATCGGTTGGCCGATTAATCGATTATGAAAAAACTATTTTCATAACCGATTAGTTGTCGATTAATTGATTAGTTGTTTCAGCCCTACCCGCTACACTATAAGTTGCTGATCAGCGCCATTAGCAGCATAGTGTCTGAACAGATCAGTGTCCCCAAAAACGCATTTTGTTTTTTACAAGAGACCAGCAGCAGAAACATTTTGCCTAAAACATAAGAAAAATTTACCCCTACCCCTCCCCCCCCCGTTAGTCAGAGCTAGTCTGCCAAATCGCAAACATGGGATGGCAAAAGCTCGCAGCATTGCATGACTACATATTAAAACCATCCAGAGTGACACTATGTCCATGTCCCTGCCATCTTTGATCTACTCACCCACCTTGAGGACTTATGTCTTACAGATCTGACAGGAGGGGGAGGGGAGTTCACACACAATCCGGTGGCTGCAGCCACCGGGATTGTGTGTAAAACTGACAGGCAAAAACCGACAGGCAAAATTGGAACTACCGTTATTTTATTTTCATGGGTGTCTGCTTTCAGAATACATAAGGATTTGGATTGTGTAATCTTCAGACCTAAAATGTTTTTAAAACGCGCAGAAAAAAAAAAAAAAGCAAAGTACTGGCAGCAAAAGGTTAAACAGAACACTAGCTACCAAGACCTTGCCACAAGTGAACAGAAATGAAAGTGAACCAGCGTTTTACTTCATTCTTAGATCCAACTGATGACACATTCTCACTACTTGCAGCAGCTGCTCGTTTTGTCAACCCTACTGTCTGAGCCTAGGTTCACACTTGTGCGATGTCTGTGCAGTGCGAGTTCAGCCATAGTAAATTAGAAGAAAGAAAGAAGAAAGAAAAAAGAAAGAGAAGAGAAGGGTGCAGGGACTTTTTTTTCCCCCCCGCACTGGAATCGGATCACATGGGTGTTCTCCTGTCCAAGGCCACAGTTCACAATGGATCTGTGAACCGATCTGCGGTTGTCAATACAATGTTAATGACACCCCCTGTGGTTCGCAGAGGGCTGTGTGAATTTCCTGCGGGAGAGATGCGATGCGGGAACCAGCGCTGGTTCCTGCATCGCTATAGTGTAAACCTAGGCTCAAACCGTTGATGTGGCTAATTATATTCAGGAACTGCTTAAAAAGTCAGGAGTATGCCATAAGAAAATCCACATTGCCCAACACACAAGGATCTGTCTGAAGATGATGGGCAAGAGGAGAACATTGAAAAATCACAGTAAGTGGAAGAAGCACCATGTGTTTCAAAATGCCGCAGAAGACCTAGGCAGAGGATCTCCCCAAACAGCGTAGCACCACAGGACACCTCAGCAAATAGGCATCTGCACAACGCCCCTCTATGGAGAGCATTTCCGCACATGTCTACTCTGCCCAATTATAAATCCGGCCATGCTGCGTATAGGTAGTGCTCTTTCAATGAGAGTGAGAGTGTGATTGTTATAGTTCATGGCATTTATAGCCTGTGCATTTTTTCTAGGAATTTAATTGGCAATTAAAACAAATTATTAATTCTTGATTGCCCATCGCAATAAGCACAACCCACAAGTTGTATGCATTTCTTATGTTATAAAGAACTGGAGAATAAGAAACGCCTCTATTTGGTGTGATTCATTTATAGGAAAGAATTGTGCCAACATAACCCTTGCTCTATTCCGCCAACCTCTAGAGAGGTCACCTGTGACACTGAATACCCTCTGCAAAGGCTTGAGAAGCTGACATAGCTAACAGGTCTAATGCAAAAGAGTTTAACTGGCTATAAAAAGTGTTACTCTTTGCTAGCCAAAAATCTGTTCGTGTCCTCAGTGATGGCAACTTGTTGAAAAGCTCTCATATTCTGATCTGATGCTCACTGACCGGAAACCATGCACTTCAGTGTAAAGCTGCCCTATGCAATTCCTGTCCAGCGCATTGTATAGGGCAGCCTTATGTCAGGGTCCTGCCCCTTGAGGAGCCGCCAGCACCTCAGCACAAGGGTAACCGCCCCTACCTAACCTTACACCTGTTCAGTGTGTCAAAGATGTGATGCTAGAAATGTAAATCCAGCTGTGGCAGTGGTTATAGGTGCTCACGTGATGTCAATACACTGAATGGCAGTCTGTTGACAGTAGCAACAATATTCATCACAAACAAGTGTGTTCTTAGTGCAAGATTTACCTCTATGGTCAATGCTGTGAGAGGACTTAATAAAAAGTGGGGATTGTTATAATCCATAGTTACGGTACTTGAACTTTTAAAGTTCATGACACACACACACACACACACACACACACCTTGTAACAAAACTTGGTTTTACTTAAGACTTATTGTGGCTAAATGTCGGTGTAGTTGATACCATAAATAATTTAATTTTTTTAGATTTTTTTTACTCCAGGAGTATAAGAGTTTGGAAATTCTAGAGAAAGGTTTAAATAATGCATTACAATTTAACTAAACCCATTTGATTTTAGCCGATGAAAATGTAGGATATTTTAGTCAACTAAAAAAAAAAAAAACCATAAAAAAATGGCATTTGAGTCAGCGGCTATGATTAAAACAATCGAAATTTGATGTCAAACTTCACATTGCTATTAAGAAATTCTGGAGCACAACATGCTGCTCAGTGTAAAAAAGGTCCGTCTCAGTGACAGGTCATGGATCCTCCAAAAGGATATTGACCCAAAACACAGAGCTAAAGCAATCGAATAGGAACAAAACAAGGGACCATTCTGAAAAGGCCTTCTATAAGCCCTGATCTGAATCCCATCAAACATCTACGTATCGAGTTGAAACATGCAGTCTGGAGAAGGCACCCTTGAAACCCGAGACAGCAGTAGTTTGCACAAGAATAGTGGGCTAAACTATTTGTTGGCAGGTACCAAAGTCTCCACGCTAGAGAAATCACTTGTTTGCAGTAATTGCTCCTAAAAAGTTGTGCAACAAAATATTAGGTTAAGGGAATCATTTTATTATTTAAAATATTCTATCAAAAGCAAAGTCTGCATTAGCCACTTCCTACCCAACGTATATAAACATGGTCAGGAAGTAGTAGTATCAGGATCATGGCTGCAGCTGCATCCTGATATTCTTTTCAGGCAGCGATTATCTACAAGGTAAAAGTGATCCAAGCATCCGCCTGACCTTTTTTACAAGTGGCAGAAGGGGGTCCCCCCATTCCCCACCAGGGAGACCAGTAACTGGTTGCATTAGAAGCACTAGACAGAGCGAGAACAACAGTTGTTCTGACCCCTATGTGATGTCAGAAATTTGGTCACTTCTGGTTTGGGTTTGTAAAGTATCTGATTAAACCAATCTCAGGCCCCTTTCATATTTGTGCAAATTGTCCTGCAACTTAGGACTGCAAAGTCGCATGACAAGTCGTATCCCACGATTTCCAATGAGTACCATCCATATCTGTGCATCAAAGTAGTCCCTGTACTACTTTGGTCCGACTTTGATGCGAGTTGAGGTCCATAGACCTTAAGTTTACACAGGCATTCCCTGAAATCGCAGCAAAAAGTGTCAAAATCACAGCTGTAAAAATCGCAGCAAAATCAACTTTCAAGTCACGGCAGTGTGAAAGGGGCCAAAGTTTGAAGAGATGGCCTGGTGGACCCCAAATCACTTCATAAAAAGGGGAACTGTCATGGCCCATACTATCACAAGGGATGTTGTTCTTCCTTTGTTATAGCAATAAAGTTCAATCAAATAAAAATTTGAATGGTACAGTGTAAAAAAAAAAAAAACCAAACCACCACACACTTGAAAGCACCCTCATGCCCCTTGCTCACACGCAAATCTAACGCACACATAGGTCCCACCCACACGGTATCGTCACGAACATCAGAGTGAGAGCAATAAGTGAGATCTAGTCCTGCGTAACTAAGCTTGTAAAGGTTTTGAAAGCATCGCCTATGGAGATTCCTAGGTACTGTAGTTTGTGGTTGTTCCCACAGGTGTACGCAATTTTTTGAATTTTGACATGTTCAGTATTTTACCAAAAATATCAGGCGACATTAAAAATTGCAATGCCAACCCTTTTATTCTCCAGGGACTTTGCTTTCAGAAAATATTTTTTTTTTTTTTGGGAAAAGGGGTTCCAAGTAATTTTTGAGCAAAGAAAAAATTCGATTTTTACATGTGAGAAATGTCAGACTTGGCCCAGTTTTGAAGTAGTTAAAAGGGGTTGTAAAGGTGCATTTTTTTTTCCCCGATTTCTGGCATGTGAAGTGCAAACATCTATATATTAGTTTTTCCCCAAAATGTATTTCTAATTTTTTTTTAGATACCGATTGTATGCCTTTCCTAGGAAAAAGAAAAAGAAAAAAAAAAGAAGAAAAAAAAAGAAAAAAAAAGAAGAAGAAAAAGAAAAACTCTTTAATCTCTTAACTAAGATTAAAACAATTTCCCCAAAATTTTACAAGACTAAAAATACCTTACCACCAATTAAGTAAACTTTGTATACATAATTTGGTTGAATATACAGATTTTATAAATCTGTCTGATGACATTGTGCAGCTATTAACACTGTAGGGATGAATGGTTTTGCTGATGCACGATCATACCTCTCTCACCAGCTCCGCGTGTGACAACAGCCAGCAAGGTGAAAAATCCTGGGTACAGTGTACAGAGCAAAACAAAAGCCCTGTAAAGAGAAAGAAAACAAGAGCTAAGCAATGTGACATAATCAAGCCTATAGGAATAGGGAGTATGACCCAAAGGATGCTGATGTAGGACTACACAAATCTAAGCAATGCACGTAAAACTAGTGTGGGAGACATTTTTATATACATGTACACACACACACACACACACACACACACACACAGTTCCCCCCCCCCCCAACATAAACACTAAGTTTAAAAGCAGAACTAAAGTCCCGCTATAAAAACCTGGGAGGCAGGCTTTTACTCCAGAGGAGACTTGCATGGTCTCTTCTGCAATAAAATGCTCCTACCTGCTGCTCGTGGTCTCCTGCAGTACTGTAAACTAACTGTACTGTCAACTGAGTTGACATGTGCAGCTCAGACTAGAGTGCACGGCCAACGTCATCCCCCACCGGTCAAAGAAGAGGCCCGAAGTCACTAAGATTCTGGCGCAGGACCGTTGGACAGGGGCGTATAGAGACTTTAGTTTTGTTTTAAAGTTTTTAAAGCGATGCAAATTAAACACATTCTCCAAGCACAATGGAATTATTTGTCACTGTAAGTAAACGAAAAATACACATGTAGACAAATGTGTTGGTACCCTTAAAGTGGATGTAAAGGCAGAACATTTTTACCTTGCATGGGGGGGAAATTGTGCCTGTGATTGTATCGCCTTCTCACCCCTTTTGCTTATCTGAGTCCTATTTTGATCTAGCGATGCGCCTGTCTCTTCCTCTCCTCACAGGACTCGGCAAGAGCAGCGTGAGCCATTAGCTCCTGCTGCTTTCAATCAAATGCTGTTTGGAGGGGGGGGAGGCAGGGCCAAGCCATGCTGCGTGGGACTATGAACATACACAGTCAGCCTGGCTCAGGAGTGAGCCAGCAGGGGTACAACATGGAGCCTGAAGCACTGTCAGGGGACCCTGAGGGGGGGGGGGGGGTGTTCATGGCCGCTCTGTGCAAAACCATTGCGCAGAACAGGTAAGAATAACAGGTTTGTTATTTTAGAACTACTGATTTACAGCTAATTGACTAATGCTTCATTCCTCCAGAAAAGTGATGAAATTAAAAGCATTGAAAGTGTGAAAAAAAAAAAAAAATAAAAAAAAAAAAAATAAAAAAAAAAAAAAAAAAATTGTATTTACTAAGGAAAATGAGTGCAACTGCATTCGCAAAGCGCACAGTGTATTTGCCCTTAGTAAATCAATCCCTAAGTATTGCTCATTCTACAAAGATATTCTAAAACAGAAAATATATTACACAGAATTGGATTATAGTGAGATTTCATTTTTTTGTCATTAGTATCACATATCTTCCACTTTGTAATCAGTAAGCCTATTTAAAATTAAGAAATGCAGTCACTCTGTTCAATATGGTGCACACAATACCAAACAGCAGAGTCCAAAGAAAGCAAAGCATTGCTAAGGAGATCAAAAAGAAAAAAAAAAAAAACACACACACACACACACACACACACACACACACACACTACCTACTGTGAAACATGGAGGAGGCCCAGTTATGTTTTGAGACTCCTTTGAGTCTGCAAACACCTTGAATCAGTGAAGGGCATGACGAAATCAAGAATACAAGAAAGCTCTGTTTCAGTCATAGGCCCTCCAACAGAATGACCCAAAACATACAGCTAAAAACGCCCAAGAATGGCCAAGAACAAAAATGCCGGACTACTCCAAAGTGGCCTTCTATGAGCCCTGATCTGAATCCTAACATCTATGGAAAGGGAAGTTTGCTCAGGAACAGTGGGTCCATTTACCCAAGTCTCATTGACAGCGGATTAAACAAAATATATAAATCAATAAGATAAACAAAACCTCAAATCCCCCAATTCACCTTGAATCTTCCACACTGAGCTGTTGCAATTCTGAAAGTGGGAGACTTCCACACCTTAGAATACACTGATCAGCTCTGCTGACTGCAGCTGATAGGAGTAGCAAAAATCAGACAAGGTGGTTGTACAGCAGATCCGTAGATAGACTTCTGTACAAGCACTCTGCCCATATGAAAATCAATCCTTGCAGAACTGGTCGAATTTTGATCCATGTAAGGGCCCTTTCACACTGGGGCGGTTTGCAGGCGCTATTGCGGTAATAGCACCTGCAAACCGACCCGAAAGTGCCGCTGCTTTGTCTCCAGTGTGAAAGCCCCAAGGGCTTTCACACTAGAGCGGTGGCGCCAGCAGGATGGGAAAAAAAGTCCTGCTAGCAGCATCTTCGGAGCGGTGTATATACCGCTCCCAAACCGCTCCTGCCCATTGAAATCAATGGGATAGCGCGGCTATACCGCCGGCAAAGCGACTCTGCAGAGGCGCTTTGCTGTGGATTTTAACCCTTTCTCGGCCGCTAGCGGGGGGGGGGGTAAAACCACCCCCCCGCTAGCGGCCGAATGACAGTAAAGCGCTGCTTACAATAGCGGCGCTTTACCGCCAACGCCGCCCCCACCCCAGTGTGAAAGGGCTCTAAGGCTGGCTTTACAGAAATGTTTGTTTGCAGCGATTGCCTCTCAGGGTTTTGCAACACCATATAAAAGGTTAGGTTTTTGTCCATGTCATGTTCCTTTGTTTTAATATTTAAAATAATCTTTTAAATCAAAAATGTAAAGTCTGATTTTATCAGTTATGGAATATTTGATGCCAGATACCTCTGTAAAAAATTGTAGGTAGTTCTTTTTCATGAAAGGGTCCAAACAAATGAATAATAATAATAATAATAATAATAATAATAATAATAATAATAATAATTTAGTACCACTGCACAGGGCAGGTAAGTATAACAGGTTTGTTTTTTTTGTTAAAAATAAGGACTTTAGTATCACTTTAAATTAGGTTATTATATAATCCACTTTATTATACGGAGGAGATTAAAGCGCATGTCAAGGTAAAACTGTTTTTTGGCAGTGATGGGTTAGATCTTCTGTTGAGTTTACCGGGTATTAAATTCATATCCTGCTGAAAACTTTTGCATGACGTTCCAGCATTTTTGTGCTGGCAGAATGCACAGGTGCACCATCAGGCCTGCTGCAAGCAGCCAGTAAATGTTATGCTATGGGAAGCTAAAAGCTGCTGTGGCCAGATGGTACACCAAAATGCACTCAGGGACAAGTCCCAGAACCCAGACTTCGTGTCTGAGCATTTATTCCTGGGGCACGCTGCCCTGTACAATACCATCACTTATTGCATCATCCTGTAGCAGGAGCTTTCCACTCTTTATGAAAATGCTCCTAGATAAAGTCTACTCTATATAAATAGAACATGTACAAACATGCAAATAATTTGCATTAACAAATGGCACAAGTCAACTAAAGTGCCATTTTGGAATATAAGAGACTCAATTCAAAAGGCTTTAACAAAGATAATCTTCCTTTTAAGCAAAAAAAAAAAAAAAAAAAAAAAAAAAAAAAAATAAAGAAAAATAAATCACTAACAAAAATGGAAACTTAGTAAGAAAATTCCCAAACATTTGTTTGTCGTTCACAATATTTTGTTGTTTGCTTTTAACATTTGACTTTGGAATGAATGGACTCTACCAAACAAAAACCACTTACACTGTTAGGAAATCAATCGTTCAAGAAACATTTCAAGAAACATTTTCCAACCTGTTCCTTTGAATTTTCTCGTTACTGCAGTCAAGAACCAATGTTGATTTGACCTACTAATGTTTAGAAGAACTAAAAACTTAGAACCGACCTTTTCCAAATATTTTTAATTTGAAATTCTATCCATGTATGGCCAGCTTTAAAGATGTACAAACATAATGGTGACAAGGGGCAAGGGGTGGGCTCTCCGGGTGATGTCAATGCCCCATTGCTATATAAGGGTCAGGTGAAAAAACAGATGAAGACCCCAACAGAACAAGAGCGTGTTTTTTTTTCTATCTTTTTAGCGGGTAACCAGCAGTGAGGAAGACAACAGTGGGAAGAGGCGGCTCGAGGAGAAGATGGAGGGAAGAGACGGCTAGAGAAGACAGAGCTATTAATAAGAATTGTCAAAAACCAGCTCTTAGTATTTTTATTACATTTCATGGCTTTTTTTGGTGAATGGGCAGGATGTAATACATGCGCGCCCCCCCTGTTTTTTTAGGATATCTTCCAGGACGGCACACCTGAGATGAGAGGCTCCTCCCTACAGGAAACAATCAATTGATAGCCCCACCCTTCCTCTTGATCCTCAGTTTGTAGAGAAGTAACTCCTGAACCTGGTTCACAAGGGAAATCATTCCTCATAGGCACTCCCCTTCTAGTGTTCTACAATTCTCCCTCCTCCAATGGTGGGAAGTAGGCCTGCCGTCCTGGAAGATATCCTAGAAAAAGTTACAAGTAACTGTCAATTTTCTCTTCGTCATCTTCCAGGACGGCACACCTGAGAGGATAATCAAGTACCTCAGGCCTACCTTAGGGTGGGACCACTGCAAGACCCTCTTGGCGAACCTTGGTTCTGCAGTGAGTTTTACCTCCACTCCATATGCTTGATGAAGGTATCTTAGCTGGATCGTGCGGCTGATCTGCAGGTCTACTCCACGGATGTCCCTGCCTTCTCTGCTTCGGATGCAGGATCTAGGTGGAGTGGCTCTTAAAGATGGAATCAGAAAACATGTTAAACTTGTGGGTTATCAATGTTGCCCGTCACACATCTAACAACCATGGCCTATTGTGCCTATAGGTGCTACTTAGAACCCCTAAAGATTAATCAGAGACCTGTGTTGTAAGACAAGAGACACTATATTGATCACTAAGAGGGCCTGTTTTAACACTACCCTGTCCAGGGAATTAAAACTGCAAAAAATAAAAAAAAAAAAGTGGGCCCCTAACAGACAACCTTTTTTGTTCATTTTTATCTTTACGTCAGCAAAGACTAAGGGGAAGCCTACTTAAGGGTAATAGATTAACAGAGGCTTGATCCCTGGGTTTAAGGCATGCCCAATCAGTGGCTTTACTTATGCCCGAGTGCCTACTTCAGGAGAATAAAGTCCATAGCAGGAGTAGAACACTCATACTGCTACATCTAGTTCTGCTAGAAGGGCAAGATGAAGGCCATGCACCGAGCCGTAACCTATTCGGTCGGGTATACATCTTTATACTTCATCTTCAGGCCATAATACTCCTCTGAACAGAACTTCCCAAGTTCTTACTAAACAGGGTGGTTCTTTATCGCCCTCCAGTGTCCTATAACCCTACTGGGCTTCAACCCTAGGAAATGGTTCCAGCATCCCTGAATGTAAGGGGCTGAGGCTTTCTGACATGTGACATCTGCAGCCAGAACTGCTGGCCCCTCCACAGAAAAGAGGGCTGAAATACAAAAGGTGATACATGCATTAATATCACAAATTAAAAAAGATCAGAGATTGTGGGCACAGCACAATAGATTTAGACGGAAAGGACACAAGCATAGACAATAGTGTGTATCCTAGTGTGGCTAGCTAAACCAACATATCAAAGTATGGGAGAGACCCAAATCTGAACTTCAATGTAGACAAACAGTCCTCACAGTCTGGTTTTCTGATGTGCAGCCAATATGTAAAAACATTAAGAAACACGCAAACCCTAAATGCTGCGTGTTTCTGAAGTGCAGCTAGCTAGGTCATAACTGATAAAAAATACAGAAAAGACGTGAACACTCTTTACGGTGGTGTTTTACTGATGCACAGCAAAACAAGGCCATAAATATAAGACAGAAAGACCCAAACTTCTATGTTGCGTATTTCTGAGGAACCACCAAATACAGTTATAGGATCAATATGGCACACAAGACAATATCTTTTCTGTTATGCAGTTCTGTAGCGCAGTCACATAGAACACAGAAAGGACACAAGCAACCTGCAGCATTGTGTTTTTCTGAAGTGCAGTAAGGTAAGGCAATCTGAAACAAAAAGCACCAACAAGCTTCAATGTTGAGTATTTCTGCTGTGCAGCAACATAAAAACAGAAAAAGCAGACAGTCTTCACAGCTGCGATCTTTCTGGTGTACTGCCAGAAGGGACAGATAAGCTTAGGGCTCCCACACCTGTGCGACCCAACCTGCAACCAGGGACCGCAAAAACGCAAGAGAAAAGTCATACACTATGGCTTCCAATAGGTACCATTTGTGTCTGTGCAACTCGAGGTCACAGCGCCACCAAGCAGACCCTGCTTTCTGGATCCACAGACCTCATTACACAGGTCGCAGGGAACTTGTAATTTTCAGGTTGAACAACTGAGGGGTCCCCAATGCTGCATCTCCCTGGAGGAGTGCAGCCAACAACCCCCTGCTGTGTATCCCTAAGAAGCAGCCAGGTAGAACAATGAGAAACAGAAAAGACACCGCTAACTGCTGTGCCTTTCTGATATGCAGCCGATAAGGCAGTAAATAAAGAACGTATAGGACACAAACAATCTTCAATCTTTGTGTATGTCTGATATGTAGCAATATACCAATACTGAGCAGAGATGCCACCCCTAGCCTATGGCACCTGGTATTCCCAGGCGGTCTCCCATCCAGGTACTAACCAAGCTCGACCCTGCTTAGCCTCCAAGATCAGATGAGATCGGGCGTTTTCAAGGTGATGTGGCCGTAGGCTTTGCCACAGCCACCGGGCTTGCTTTTCAATCCTTATGGTCCACACGCAAGGATAGCCGCCAAAGTGCCCCCCACCCCCAACTGCTGTCCCCGTAGGGAGCTGCAAGGTTAGGCTGTGTCCTGTATACACATGGGGGGGGGGGGGGGGGTGCAATGCCTTACATTCCTCATTCCCATCTGAAGTGGTTTAGGCAGACATCCACCGTAGTGAACTGGTGCCTCCTCGCCTAGCGAAAGGAGGATGTGGGCGCCTGCTCCTGCTGACTCTCAGCCTTCCCTCCTGGGTAAGAACACGGGCGATTGTCATTCGGGCAGCACCCTCCCTAGCAGGGGCCCAGGAGTCGGGGGACATGCTCCCCCTGGAAAGAACCAACGGCCAGCACCCCCGTCTGAACGGACGACAGGACAAGCAAGGGGGGGGTTGGGACAGGATAATGGCCCCTGAAGTTCTGGGGACACCACTGTACCCAGGGGCCTTCAGCTCTCAGGGGGGCTCTGCCAGTTTCTGCTGCCCCCCCTGAGGAAAGGATAGGGGAACCCCCCAGGAAGGATAAATATATACGGCCAGACCCAGAGGCTTCCCAGGCATTTGGTCCGGCTCCCAGGGGGAGACCACCAGCCCCAGGCTTCGGATAATTTGGGAAAAAAAACAAAAAAAAACAAATGGTTTCGCTGTGTAGGGAGAAACACAATCAAAAACTGAGGATCAAGGGAAAGGGTGGGGACTTAAAACAGCTGTTGATTGATTATGTTTCCTGTAGGGAGGAGCCTCTCATTTCAGGTGTGCCGTCCTGGAAGATGACTAAGAAAAAAATCCCAATAAGCGCGGGTTTGCGCAAAAGTTATAGCATCTATAACAGTATAGTGGGATTTCTTTTTTCCCCTAGTAATGGCGGCGATCAGCGACTTCTAGTGGGACTGTAATATTGCAGTGGACAGTCGGGACACCGACACTTTTTGGGGATCAACGACACTAATACAGTGATCATTGCTAAAAAAAAAAATCTGTACTTGTCACTGTACTTATGACACTGGGTGGGAGGGGCTTAAACATTACGGGCGATAAAAGGGTTAACTGTGTGCCTAGCCAGTGTTTGTGCACTGTGCAGGAGGTGCTTTTACCAGGGGGAAGGCATTGATCAATGTTCCTGCTTTACAGGAACAACGGATCAATGCCTTCCCTACTGACAGAACGGCAATTAGCCTTGTTTAAATAGACTCACTCCCTAATGATCGGCGGGTGCCAGTGGACATTGAGACCCTTTCTGGTCGTTTATAAGCTTACCGGAACCGTCGGTAATGCCCGAAAGCGATCTGATGCAGCCAATGCCTGGGTAGGAATTTGAATGAGGGCAAGATGGGCCCTACTCGGCTCTATGCCCTTTGAGGACCGGAGTGCTTTCTGACACCTCCGGTTCCCAGGCATAAAGTATTTCCTTCCTGACCAAGCCAAATTTTCAGCTTTCAGCGCGGTCACACTTTGAATGACAAACAATTGTACAGTCATGCAACACTGTACCTAAATAAAATTTGTTTCACACAAATAGAGTTTTCTTTTAGTGGTATTTAATCACCACTAGGTTTTAAATTTTTTGCTAAACAAAAATATTGAAAAAAAAAAAACTTTTCATAGTTTGTTATAAAATTTTGCAAACAGGTAAATTTTCCTCCTTCACTATGTGCGCTGATAAAGCTGCAATGATAGGCTGCACTGAGGACTGATTGGCAGCACAGGTAGGCACTGTTGGGACTGCACTGATAATCAGTGCCTATGTCCCTTTAACAAAAGACCGTTATCTCCTCTCCCCTTATGCTCTCAGCATGAATAAAGAAAAGCATGGTAAAGGGCCAATATGATTGGCCCTTTACCAGGAAGGACTCTGATCACAGAGCGTGCCACCCTGGGGTTGTGGGAAGTGCGATCACGGAAGGTCGTCAATAGATGCCCTCCAGGCAAAGTAAGCCCGCACTGTAGCCATCATTTGGCTATAGCATGGGCGGGAAGGGATTAACCACTTCAATACAGGGCACTTATACGCCTTTCTGCCCAGACCAATTTTCAGCTTTCAACTCTGTCGCACTTTGAATGACAATTGCGCAGTCATGCTACACTGTACCCAAACTAAATTTTTATCATTTTGTTCCCTCAAATAGCTTTCTTTTGGTGGTATTTGATCACCTTTGTGATTTTTATTTTCTGCTTAACAAGTGAAAAATAGACGGAAAATTTTGAAAAAGTTTATTTCATTTACAAATCTTTGTAAATAAGTTTTCGCCTTCACTGATGGGGCTGCACTGATGGGCACCGATGAGGTGGAACTGATGGGGTGGCATTGATGGGTACTAATATACATCACTGATGGACGCCAATCAGTGCCTAATAATGTCTGCCAATCAGTGATGCCCTAGTGGCATCCCTGGTGGTCCAGTGTGGGCATCCACACGGATCAGCATAGACTCCCCTCGTCAGAGGAGAAGCCGACTGGCTCGCCTCTACTCCCGTCTGACAGACGTGAGTGAGGAAAAGCCGATCACCGTCTCTTCCTGTTTACACTGATCAGCCATGATTGGACACGGCTGATCATGTGGTAAAGAGTCTCCGTCAGATACTAGATCATAGTTGCGGGGGCGCGCAGCGGCTCAATATCCTGAAGATGTCATATGACGTCTGGTCAGTATACTGAAACCACTTTGCCGCCATCATTTTGCTATATGGCGGGCAGTAAGTGGTTAAAGTCAAAAAGTTTTTTTACTTTCTTTTAACCCTTTCCTGCCCACGCTATAGCCAAATGAGGGCTACAGTGCAGGCTTACCATCAGTGCTGCCTCATCAGTGAAAGGAAAAAAATTACCTGTTTGCAAAATTTTATAACAGACTACCAAAACTTTTTTTTTCCTTTTTTTTTTTTTTTTAAATGCTCAGTCTTTCATTTGTTTAGAAAAAAAAAAGTGGGGGGGGGGGGGCTGAGGGGGTAAAAGTGGTCAGTAGGCAAGTGGTTAAAGAAAAATTAGAGATCAGGAGTCTTTTTTGACCCGAGAGCTCTCAATAAAGAGGACCGGTCATGCCTGTTTCTATTACAAGGAATGTTTACATTCCCAATAGGGATAAAAATAAAATAAATTTACAGCGCCCCATCCCTCCCAGAAACAAAGACATACCCAAGTCACGCCCGCATATGTAAACAGTGTTCAAAGTACACGTGAGGTATCACCACCATCGTTAGAACAAGAGCAATAATTCTAGCACAAGACCTCCTCTAACCCTCAACAGGTAACCTGAAAACATTTTAAAGAATTGCCATGGAGATATTCAAGTACCGTAGTTTGTCACCATTCCACGCGCATGAACAATTTTAAAGCATGACATGTTAGATATCTATTTACTCAGCCCAAGATTATCTAATGTACAAAAAAATTGTGCTAACTATTGTGTTTTGTTTTTTAATTCATTAAAGTTTTTTTTTTTTTTGAAAAAAATATAGCGTTTGAAAGACTGCTGCGCAAATACAGTGCAACATAAAAGCTGAGTTAGACTTACCGGTAACTCCTTTTCTGAGAGTCTTCCAGGACAGCCCATGAGGCCTTGGGCTCCTCCTACCAGGACAGGAAACACGTTACAACCACCAGATAAAAAGGGCGGTCCTTCAGGCCCATGTCAGTCTTCTCAAGAACCATAGGACCCTGCAAAACATATGCATAATACACATAACTTTAGATAGAACCGCATGGGAATCCGGCTGTCCTGGAAGACTCTCAGAAAAGGAGTTACCGGTAAGTCTAACTCAGCTTTTCTCCAAGCGTCTTCCAGGACAGCCCATGAGACGATGAGCCAGAACTTACCAGTCTAGGGATGCCTGATTGACCTCACGACCAAACGCCTGCTCCTGAGCTGATAGGAGATCCAGGCAATAATGTTTAATGAAGGTAGAGTAACTGGACCATGTGGCAGCCCTGCAAATGTGTTCCGGTGAGGCACCAGCCCTCTCCGCCCAAGACGTAGACAAGGCTCTAGTTGAGTGCGCAGTAACAAAAAGGTGTAGGAACCTCCCTAATTTTGTAAGCTTCAGAGATGGCTTGCTTTATCTAGCCAATGTGGCTTTAGATGCACTATTCCCCTTGTGAACTCCAGAAAAGAGGACAAACAAGGCATCAGTTTTCCTAAAGGTCTTGGTGACCTCAAGATAGACCAAGAATCCTTACATCTAGAAAACTAAATTTTCTTTCTAGGTCACCCTGTGGCGAACTACAAAAGGTTGACAGTACAATGTCCTGGGATCGGTGGAATGTACTTGCCACCTTGGGCAAAAAACCTGGATTGGTTCGTAAAACAACTCGATCCTCAAAAATCATGAGGAAGGGCTCCCTTACTGATAGGGCCTGCAACTCACTTACCCTACGAGCTGAGGTAACAGCTATAAGGAACAAGGTCTTTAATGCAAGTAACTTAACTGACATACTTCCCAGAGGCTCAAACAGAAATTCTACCAGAGTTTGAAGTACTAGGGACAGGTCCCAAGTAGGACAATTTCTCACCACTACTGGTCTGGCCCTAGAGATAGATTTGAAAAATCTGGCTATAGTGGGATTTTCCAGGAGAGAAAACTGGAGGAACACACTAATAGCTGCCGCCTGTACCTTTAAGGTACTAACTGAAAGACCTTTGTCGACACCCTCTTGGAAAAATTCCAAAATAGACAGAATATCAGGAGTTAAGCTTTCATTTTCAGATAATAAACTTCCCAAACTTTGGAATAAATGGCTCTAGTGACCAGCTTTCTACAATTTACGAGAGTCTTGACTACTTTGTCAGAGAACCCCTGGGCGCTCAGTATCTTTTCTTCAGATACCAGGCCGTCAAGTTTAAGGAAACCACCTGCGGGTGTGATACTGGACCCTACAATAAGTCTTCTCTTTTCGGAAGACTCCACAGAGTCTCCGAAACCAGAGATTGTAGCAGGGAAAACCATGGCCTCTTGGGCCAAAATGGGGCAATTAGAATGAGATACTTCTCTTCTAGCAAAAACTTCCAGGGGACTTCTGGAATCAGTCTGATTGGCGGGAAGGCATAGCATAGGCCTGGAGGCCACAGGTTTGCCAGGGCATCGATCCAAGGCTTGGTCTGCCGGGTTCATGGAAAAGAATCTGTTTTGCGGTTGTTTCGGTTTGCGAACAAATCCGCTACGGGATAACCCCATCTCCTGGTGAGGTCTGCAAAGACTTCGGGATGAAGGGACCAGTTGTCTCGGTCTATCCTGTGACGGCTGAGATAATCTGCCAGGCAATTGTTTGTCCCCTTCAGGTGTACAGCCGAAATTGAAGCTAGATTCCCCTCTGCTCATGAAAGGATCTCCTGGGCAATGGACTGAAGCATCCGGCTTCTCGTGCCTCCCTGCTTGTTGATATACGCGACTGTCGTGATATTGTCTGACAGAATTGGGAGGTTGTGACCTTTGATCTCCATCTGAAAAGACTGCAGGGCTCTCTGGACTGCTAGCAGCTCCCTTTGATTGGATGAGGCCCCTTGCCTCCCTCGAGGACCACTCTCCCTGTGTTACTGAATTGCTGAGGTGGGCCCCCCATCCCCAGGAACTCGCATCTGTGGTAATTCTTCAGGATATGGGAAAGGACCATGGGAGACCTGCTAGGTGCTGGCCAGCTCTACCACCACAGGCTTCTTTTTATCCTGGCAGGAAGACGGATCCTTGACTCCAGGGACCTTACATCCCCGTCCCAGTTTCTTAATAGAAACATTTGTAACGGTCGCTGACAGAGTCTCGCCCATGGTACTGCGGGAAAACATTAGGTCATAAGACCCACTGCCCTCGACACCTGTCTCAGAGACCGACTGGTTGGTCTGCAATGCTGACATAGTCTGGAACACTTTGGTAATCTTCTCCAGAGGAAGAATAACTCTTTGGTTCACTGAGCAAAAATCGTAACCCAGATAAGTTACTTTCTGGGCCGGGATCAAGGACGATTTCTCTTTGTTTATCAGCCAGCCTAGGGACTGTAAGAAGTCCTGTACAGCCTGGGGATCCTCCAACAGCCTCTGGTATGATTTTGCCACCATCAGGAGGTCGTCCAAGTAAGGGATAACAGTTATCACCTTTAACCTTAGTGGAGCCAGCGCTTCCCCCAACACCTTCATAAAGATGCGTGGGACTGAGGAAAGACCAAAAGGGAGGGCCTGAAATTGAAAATGTCGGGTTCCCATACTCGTCTTCACTGCCAATCTCAAAAACTTTTGGAAGGCTGGAAGGATAGGGATATGAAGGTAGGCATCCCTTAAGTCCAACGTGGCCATAAAGCAGTTTGGGTATAGTAGGTTTTTGATTGAAAAAAACTGTCTCCATACGGAAATGCTTGTATCTGATGGACTTGTTTAAGGTCCGGAGACTCAGGATAAGACGAAACTTTCCCACCGGCTTTTTGACCACAAATACATGGGAATAGAATCCCTTGCCCTGCTCTGACTGTGGAACAGGAATCAGGACTTTTTGATCCAATAAGTCTCCGATCTGGAGACCCAGAGCCCTCGTTTTCTCTCGATCTTGTGGAGGAAAGGTGACCAACAATCGTTCTGATGGTTGATGAACAAACTCCAGCCTGTACCCGTTGGTCACTAGGTCCAGGATTAAGGGGCTCAAAGTGACTGCTGCCCACTGTGGGATGAAGGCCCTCAATCTTCCTCCCACCGGGGAACACAAGTCACTGGCTTGGCAGGCTGTTGAGGAGGGTTAAACAGCACTCCCATTTGCCTCTGTCTTTGTGCCCAGTCCAGTGTTTTTTCGGCCTGCTGTCCTTTTCTCTAAGACTCTGTTGCCTGCCTTGGCTCACGAAAAAAATTTTCTGGCTGTCGGGATTCTCTTTTTCTCTGGAAACGCCTTTTTTCTTATCAGCCGTGCGTTCCAGAGCCTCCTGCAGTCCTGGGGCAAATAAATGATCGCCTGTTAAGGGAAGCCCACAAAAGGCGTAATTTGGAGGCTGGGTCCCCAGACCAGGTTTTAAGCCAGATGCTTCTCCTGGCTGAGTTTACTAAAGCCGAAGTCCTGGTCGACATTCTTACTGACTTTGCGGAAGAATCTGCCAAAAAACCTACAGCCTGAAAGAGGAGAGGAAAGGACTTCAAAATCTGCTCTCGAGGTACCCACTGACAGGTGTGACTGAATGAGAGTCAACCAAACCTCCAGATTTCTGGCCACACAAGTGGAGGCTAGAGCTGGTTTCAGGTTCCCAACCGCTGAGTCCCAGGCTCTGTGGAGAAGGATATCCCCCCTCTTGTCTATCGGATCCTTAAGCGTCCCCATATAATCGAACGCTAGGTCCAAATTTTTTGAAACCTTTGAAAGGTGCGTCCAGCTTCGGTTTTTCATTCCACATCCTCATGTGTCCTCATCAAAAAGGGAACCTTCTTTTTAGGTTACTAGAGAAGAATGGTTTTCTCTCCGGGTTATCCCATTCCAGTCTAACAGTATCATCCAATGAACTATGGACTGGAAAAACTCTAGGTTTTTTTCTTACGCAATCCCTTATACACAAGATCGTGTTTGGATAACTGAACCACCTCCTCTTTCAATTCAAGGGTGGTATAGATAGCCTTTAACAAGTCATCCACATCCTCTACAGATAACTTAAATCTCGAGCCTCGAGTGGATTCTCTATCCCTCGGCTCTATATCTGACCCAGATTCTTCAGGGGAAGAACGGGTAGATCTGACCTCAGCCTCAGAGTCTTCACTCTCTGCCTGCTGCGGAGTGCTGACTGAAGCACTGTGTGGACAGACCCTCTGCTGGGGTCTGGAGCTTGTCAAGTGTTCTAAAAGAACTAAAGGTGAACGTCCCTAACAGAGGTTAGCATTTTCTGCCAAGAGGCAACCGGGTCATCCTTTACAAGGCCATCTATACAGCTGCGACAAACTGCTTTGCTCCACGAGGAGCTCAATTTGTTTGCGCACACCGCACATTTCTTTTTTGGTGGCTGCACTTGAGTCTTGTCTTGGGTCTTGGTCTGCAAGACAAAAAGATAAGTGACCCATAATGAGACTCACATCCACCTCGCCACTCCAAACCACCATGTGCAGGAGGGAGGAAATGTGTCCCCTTAACCCACTACTACAGAGAGGGGAGAGGGAGGGAACACTCACAGGGAGAGCAAGATAGTGACAACACTTCAGGCTTACCTGTGAGGTGCTGGTGTTGGGCACATCGACTGCCTGTGTAGAAACTGCAGATTGATCAATCTTTGCCCCTTTCTGGCTTTCCACAGCCTAGCTGCTTTTACCAGAAGACACCAGCGGCCAGTGTCTCCTGTTTGCGCCGTTAAGGAGACTGTAACCGGCGTCTCCAGCGCCCGGCGATGACATCATATGCCCCGGAAGTGACCTGCTCTCAGTACTTCCTGTGGGCCAGCTTGGAGCACAGAAACCCTGCCCCCTACTCGAGCGCCGCAGCTTCCTGCTTCTCCTCACCAACTAGCCACGCTGCCTGTGAGGAGAGGATACTGCTGCTTTCATAAGGAAAGCGCTTATGGGAGCTGACACCATGCCGGTCCTGGCCCTCTCCAGGCACTGAGACAAAGGAGACCGCAGCACAGCCAACCTCTCCAGCGGAGGTTAGTGAAATGCCCCAAATAGCCCTATAGAGCCCCTGCTCATGAGACCTAGGGACCAGGTTCCAGGAACATGTTACCCCCCCCCCCCATCCGGAGGAAACACAAATAACTGACATGGGCCTGGAGGACCGCCCTTTTATCTGGTGGGTGTAATGAGTTTCCTGTCCTGGTGGGAGGAGCCCAAGGTCTCATGGGCTGTCCTTGAAGACGCTTGGAGAAAATACTGTTACAATCGCAATTGTATTTTCTAGGGTCTCTGCTAAAAAATATATACACATTTTATATATAAAAAAAAAAAAAAAAAAAAAAAAAAAAAAAAAAAAGGATGTTTAGGGGATCCAGGTAATTTTCTACCACTATACTAATTTAAACTTGTAATCAAAATGTTACAGAAAAGGCTTGGTCAGCAATGTTTAAAAAGATCATAAAATTAGTAAAGTGGGTAGTCATCCCAGGTTAAACCTGAATTCTAGGTATAGATTTGTTTGCATAGTTACAGTGGACCAAAGTATGCAAATGCGATACCCATGGGTGGTAGTTGTGGAAGCAGAGAACCACCCTATAGTAGTCAGGTCTGCTACAGTGATTGCCACTGGCTTCCTGTGCTAAACTGTTGCCCTGCTGCATAATAACCAGAGGGTGGCTCACTCTACGGGGCGCCATTCGCAGAACACCTCGCATTTTTCTAATGCATGGCATTCTGTTGATGTCAATGCCAAGCAAGACACCCCCTGTAGCTACCAAGCATCATAGCAGCCACTCAGCATGCGAAGACAGCGGCAATCACTGTAATACTAACTTTAGCCAACTGCTATGGCGATTCTCCACTACCACAACAGCCCCCCACAGCTTGAGTATACACATACTTACATTTTTTGTAATCATAATATTGTAATTATGCAATAAAATCCATAGCGGAAGTTCAGCTTTAAAAATCCATGTGTTACCGTCACTGTCGACAACCTGAACGCCTGGCAGCTGCCAGGTTTCAGGACTTAACCCACCAAGAGAGCTTGGATTTCTACTCTTGCAGCATCTGAGGAGAACAGGACAATTAAAGTTATAAATGCACTTAGTTTTGAAAAAAAAAAAAAAAAAAAAAGCGCATTTACCCCGCACCCCCCCCCCCCCCCCAAGCCTGCAAAGCATTGCACTCCTGCGTGCCTAAGCTAAGGGCAGATGATTCCAGGATTAAATTCAACATCTACAATCATCAGCCCTTACTCAGGATGGCCACAGCCAGACATGCTATAGGGTGTTTTTCACAGTGATCTTCCAGCAAAATAAAGCATGGAGACAGACGGGAAAGTTTGAATGAACATAGTTTTTGGTTTGTGGTGCTCAAATGCAGTGCAATTTCGTTTTAAGGTGGGTATACACTAGTAAAACTTCTAATGAAAATTCATACGAAAATTCTCTGTACATTCAAATGTCGTTCCTGTACCTGCAGGGAAAGATATGGACCTTTTTCTTTGGTGGGGGGTTACCTAGTTTTGACAAGTACCTGCTCCCACTTCCGCTCGGATCACCTAGGCCCGCAGTATTCTGGGACACATCACAGGACCCAGAACCCTGCAGGACCATTCACAAAAGCTCAGCGTTGCTTGCAAGTGCGCAATGGGCACCTGGCTTTGACGCCACAAGCTGTCACAGTTGGGTGCCCACAGTTAAGATGTCGGTGACAGAAGAAAGTCGCCCCCTTTAGGCAAGCATAGCGCTGGATCCAGGGACAGGCAAGTACCTGTTTAAAGTCGACAGCTAAGTTTTTTGTAGCTGCTGACTTCATTTTCAGAAAAATTACTGGAGCTCCTCTATAATGGCAACCCCGCGCATCTGTTAAAGAGCAGCACATTTCGGCTGTGGGAATGCATGCAATTTACATGCATTCCTGCACACACTACAGTGTGAACCTAGGCTTTAAAATTCATACACTCAAGAAATCGTTTGAAGAAGCCAGGTGGAAAATATCTAGTATCCATGTTAATTTGACCCCACTAATGATAGAGAAAAAAAAAAAAAAACATTCTAAGGCATCGTTCACACAGGGCGATTTGCTAAATCGGTAAAAAATAGCCCTGCATGGAGATGCACAGGTGCTGCATGTATCCCTGTGCTGGCAAACCATTTTAATCTATCTGGACACACAGCTGCACAGGAACATCTGCTCTGTCCCTATAGGACATGTGAGTGCAGTTCCCCAAACTCACCCTGTGTATGTGCGAGGACTCGCACCCAAATGTCTTATAAGGGGACAGTGTGATGCCCACATGGGAATACACACAGCACCTGTGCATCTCTGTGCGGGTAAAAGATAGTGCTGCATGGGGAAAAACACCCCATGTGAAAGGGGTTTAACAAAAAAAAAAAAAAAAAAAAAAAAACACCCCACACACATCAAACCAAATTCTACTAATGTATACACTGCCTTAGGGTGGGCGCGCACACACACTACAATCTCATATAAATGTACCAGGAATATGTACTTTGAGGGAAAAAAAAAAAAAAACACTATACATTCCAACCAATTTCTATCCAGTCTCTCAGGCCCTTGCATTAAATTGCATTGTTGGTAGATTCAAGGGAGAATGTACAATCCGATTGTAATGTGTATGGTGAGCCTAAAACTGACCATACACTATACCAAGGATCCTTAAACTACAGCCCTCCAGCTGTTCTAGAGCTACACATCCTATGAGGCATTGTAAAACTGACATTCACAGGCATGATGGGAATTGCAGTTCCTGAACTGGAGGGCCATGCACTATACCATCTGCTTGCTATGGAGACACAGAGATCGCCAGCAGGGGACTCCAGAAGAGGTGGTGAGTGGCCGCTGCGCATAATACCATTGCACAGGGCAGGTAAGTATAACAGGTTTGTTCTTTTAAGAGAAAAAAAAAAAAAAAACACAAACACACACACACACACACACACACTTCGTTACAATCACTTTACAGGGACTGTACAATCAGATTGAGTAGTGCATGGCCTGCCTAACAAAAGTAAAAATCCAACATGAGCCCTAACCCTTCCAATTCTAATCTAAGCAAAACGTTCTGGCCAACCATAATCCTTAAACCGCAATCAGGATAGCATCATAAAGTCTCACTCCAATGGAAAAAAAAAAAACACACCACACACACAGGAAAGCACTTAATTTAAACATGTCCGCAAAGCAATGACTCCGCAGGAGATATGAACGCGTAATAACATCAATATTAACATAAGATAGATCGGAGCCACATGCAGGGATACCACCCCCCAGAAAGAGCCCCCCCAGCTGCATCAGCAATCCCTGGCTTCCCAATGAGTCACACACACTAGGCCCTGCACATACATGGCCAGCACAGCATAGCTTCTGACAACCATGAACACAACCAAGTGGAAATGGTCCCCCCAAGCTCTACCACCCACACACTCCAATACCCTGTCATCCTCCCTCACCGGTCTCCCGGTAACTCCCACCTTCGCCAACTCCGCGCTCCCCTGCCTGACTGCACCACAACCTGCTCCGCCCTCTGGCAGCAACACCACAACATGGCTCGCAGGGGGACACGCCTATTTATTATCACCATTGGTCCACAACTTTCATTTTCCCATCGAGGATTGGTTAACGTAACAGCCACTCTTCAATTGCAAGCATTCCATTCGCCCTGGATCACTATTGGCTGTCCAGAGCTCACACCCCTCAGATCGTAATTTTGATCAATAAGATGTCAGAGTGGCGTCCGGAACGTAAGGGGGTTATGCGTTTCAAGCCTCGTTCTGCGGTGTTACTGCGGGAGTGACGTCATTTTGGAGGGTTTTTACCTGCTAACCGCAGACTGAGAAGAGAGACGACTGATGGAGTTCATTAGGTCTAAATTGTGCAGTGTTCTATCGCAATTGTTGTTGATAACATGACAATAGTCATTTAGTTGGTGTAAAGGAAAGCTTGCGGCGAACGCAGCCGCGATTTCTAGAAATACAGACGCCAATGTTGTCTTTTTTGGGTCCATTGAAAAATGTGGGAGGTGATAAGTAGATTTAGCTTGTTTGAAGTGGCTTAGTCATAGTCTGCAGGTATGCGTGATAGAAAAAAAAGATTTACAGGTTACTTTAAGGGTAGTTTCACACTGCTGCGCTGTGGTTTTGGTGCAGGGCAGTGTACCGGCAGTTTTTGTGCAGGATAACCGTTCTTTTTCATAGTTTTCTATTACATTGGATATTTTTGGTGTATTTACTGAAAGCAGAGGAGTTTTGGCAGGGCCGGTGCTAGACAATTTTGCGCCCTAGGCAAGACCAGGTACTTGCACCGCCCCCCCCCCAAAAAATAAGCCGTTAAACATTTTCAAAACAGTATTATATTAACCACTTGCCTACTGGGCACTTAAACCCCCCTCCTGCCCAGACCAATTTTCAGCTTTCAGCGCTGTCACACTTTGAATGATAATTACTCAGTCATGTAATACTGTACCCAATGCATTTTTTGTCCTTTTTTTCATACAAATAGAGCTTTCTTTTGGTGGTATTTGATCACCTCCTGGGTTTTTTATTTTTTGTGCTATAAATGAAAAAAGACCGAAAATTTTGAAAAAAAACAAAATTTTCTTTGTTTCTGTGATAAAATTTTGAAAATTAGTAATTTTTCTTCATAAATTTTGCCCACAATTTATACTGCTACATATCTTTGGTAAAAAATAACCCAAATTAGTGGATATTATTTGGTCCGTGTGAAAGTTAGAGGGTCTACAAGTTATGGTGCAAATCATAAAAAATTGATCACACCTGATGTACTGACGGCCTATCTCATTTCTTGCGACCCAAACAAGTCAGGAATATACAAATACCCCCCCAAATGACCCCTTTTTTGAAAGTAGACATTCCAAGGTATTTAGTAAGAGGCATGGTGAGGTTTTGGATGTTGTCATTTTTTTCCCCACAATTCTTAGCAAAATGAAGATTTTTTTTTCCCCCCACAAAATTGTCATTGTAATAGGTTATTTCTCTCACATGGCATGTATATACCACAAATGACACCCCAAAATACATTCTGCTACACCTCCTGAGTATTAGGATACCACATGTGTGGGACTTTTTCACAGCCTAGCCACGTAGAGAGGCCCAACATGCAGGGAGCGCCATCAGGTGTTCTAGGAGCATAAATTACACATCTAACTTGTTGACTACCTATTACACTTTTGAAGGCCCTGGAGCACCAGGACAATGACACGTGACACTGACGTGGCACTGATACCAGATGACACTGATACGTGGCACTGATACTGATGTGGCACTGATGACAGATGGCACTAATACGTGGCACTGATGACACTTGACACTGACAGATGGCACTAATATGTGGCACTGATGACAGATGGCACTAATACGTGGCACTGATGACAGATGGCACTGATACGTGGCACTGATGACAGATGGCACTGATACGTGGCAGTGATGACAGGTGGCACTGATGACAGATGGCACGTGACACTGACAGGTGGCACTGATGACAGATGGCACTATGTGGCACTGATGAGATATGGCACTGATGACAGATGGCACTATGTGGCACAGTTGGCAGGGACATGACAGTGGGGACAGATGGCACTGGGGATAGATGGCAGGGAAATGACAGTGGGGACAGGTGGCAGGGACAGATGGCAGTGGGGACACTTTTTGTCGTTTTTTTTTTTTTACTTACCGCCGCAGCGGTTCGCTCTTCCTCCTCACACGCTGTCTCTGTGTGAGGAGGGAGAGCCGCAGAACACCGGCGATGAGAGATGATCTCATGTGTTTACATATGAGATCGTCTCTCATTGGCACCGCCGATCGCTCTGAAAACGGCCGCTATGATTGGCCGTTTTCAGCGATCTGTGACTGGCTGTGTCCGAGGGACACGGCCAGCACAGAACTACCCCGATGCGCGCCCGCGGGAGCGCGCATCGCGGAAGTAAACAACAGGACGTCCAGGGACGGCCGTCCGGCAGATAGCGTCCGCGCTATAGCCGAAAGACGGCTGCAGCGCGGACGCTAAGTGGTTAAAAGAATATGATTTGCAATCCAAGTCAAACTACTGATACTTTTTTTTTTTTTTTGGGTGGGTTCACATTCTTTGATCGCAAGGGTTCATGCTGTGACTTGTAGTCCTTCACTTTTGGGGAGGTCACATCCTTAGATCTCAAGGATTCATGCTGGAATTTTTCATTAGTCCTTCACTAGTTGGGGGGGGTACATCCTCAGCTCTGAGGGGTTCATGGTGGGACTTGCAGTCCTTCACTTTGGGGGGGTCATTTCGCCCAAAAGTGATGGACTACAAGTCCCAGCATGAACCCCTGAGATCTAAGGATGTGACCCCCGAAAAGTGAAGGACTAAAAGTCCCAGCATGAACCCTTAAGGATGTAAGGATGTGACCCCTTAGATCTCAGGGGTTTATGCTGGGACTTGTAGCCCTTTACTAGTTGGGGGGAGGGGTGTCACAGCCTCCACTCTAAGGGGTTCATGCTGGGACCTGTAGTTCTTCAATTTGGGGGGTCACAGCATGAACCCCAGATATCTAAGGATGTGACCTCCTCCCATCCCTCCGCAGGTGGCATCTGTCCTCCAGCAGTAGCTCAGTTGCCATCCTTTCTGTATGGGTCTTTGCCTGGCTCCCTCATAACGTGGTTCCATGCCCAGCGTCCAGTCCCAGTCTGAATAGTCTGAGACTCTCAAATGTAGTTCTCGTCCCTCTGAGGAGGGGGCTGCCCCGGCAGATGCTGCTGGAGCTAAGCACTAGGAGGAAGAGGAGGAAGTTACATCCTCCTCTAACCTCCGCTCTGAATGCTGGGGCCATGCGGTCCTAGCAACCAGGCAGTGGGGAGTAGCAGCCAGCGTGGAACAAGCAGAACGGGATACTAATACTGTAAGGATGTTATTCCACTGTAGCTTGGTGTCATTTGCAAACACTTAAATGGTATTTTTTTTTAAGATATTTTTATTGATTTTAGGTTCAGCACAAACCAACTAACACAAAACAGTCACAAATAAAAATATAAAAAAAAAACACACACGAGTATCTGATCCATTAAGCATACAAAAGTGGTATCCAATTGGTAATTAGATCACACAAGTCATTGTAGGCAGTTCATTTCAAGAGGGTTGAGATATTGGTAATAATAACAGTCAGATATAGGCACCTTTGCACGACATAACCATATTAAAGGACCTGGTATTGAAGGTCCCTGTGGCACGGCCCATCAATGATCAATTGTGTTCAATTTTTAGAGAGAGTTAGCGGACTAGCCAACCATTTTCCCCAAATTTTATGAAAGGTTTTATTTAGTTTGCGAATTTCAAAGGTTAATTTGTATAATGGAATGGAGTCATTGATAAGTTTTAACCAGAGGGACTTCAAAGAGGTCTGTGCACCTTTCCAGGACAGTAGAATAGATTTTTTAACATAAAAATAAAGTATACGGAGCAATCTCTTGGCATGTGATGGTATATGTAGATCTCCAAATACTCCCAACAGGCAGTTCTTAGGGTGAATTATGTTAGGAAGGCCCAGCACAGTCGAAATAAAGGCACCCACTTCCTCCCAGAAGTCACTAACTACCGGGCATGACCAAAAGCAATGTAAGAAGTCTGCCTCCTGGCCGCAGCCTCGGAAACAGACAGCTGATGGCAAGAGACCCATTTTATGCAGTCTGGCCGGAGTGAGGTGTGTCTGATGAAAAATTTTTACTTGTATGATGCGGTCTCGGGAGGAAATGACAGAGGTTTTATATGTGTCACTAAATTCTGACCAGTCGTCATTTACCATAGAAATATCCAATGAATCCCACTTCTCCTGTGCTCTGTGAAACCTAGGGTTAAATGTCAGTCATTAAGGCTGCATAGTAAGTGGAAACTAATTTAGAGGGTTCTGGTTGCCTAAGCAGTCTTTCCAGTGGAGGCAGATCAGTGATATCATCTAAGGTTCCAAATTGGGCATGTATGGCATGTCTTAGCTGATAATAATAAAATAAGTGTGATCTTGGTAAATCAAAGTCCCTGCTCAACTGAGAGAAAGTTTTAAAGCCCTGTGTAGTATATAAATGACATAGATATTTAACCCCCTTTGAATACCAGCGATTGGCATCTGGAAAAAGAGTATAATTCTTGCAGATTGGGATTAAACCACAAGGGGTTGTTAGGGGATTTCAGCCAGGAATGTTTCGATATTTTTGTGGTAATGTATTTAAACAGTGAAAGGGAGACTGAGAGCAGAGAGGATCCAGGGCGGTCTGGGACCTGGCCTCTATATATTATGTTATGCAAAGTTTCAAGGGAAGATGCGATAGCCCCCTCTGTGGCTGTACAGGCATTAGCTGGATATGGGTTCATCCAGTCATGTATGTGCACCAGTTGAGATGCCATATAGTAAAGGAAAAAATTAGGGAATGCTAGACCTGCCAGATGGGCTGGTAGTCTCAGAGTCTCAAGTGCCACTTTGGGGGATCCACCCTTCCACAGGAAAGAAGTACATATCATATCTATGCGTTTGAAAGTAGCTTTTGATATTTTACATGGGGAGTTAGTAAGGATATAAAGCAATCTGGGTAAATAAATCATTTTAGGAATATTGGCCCTCCCCATGAGGTCTAAAGGCAAATCCATCCATTGTTTAGTTTGTTCCTGGAGGCGGGTCAGCAAAGGATCAAGATTATTAGTAGCATATAGAGATAAGGGAGCCTGAACCAACACTCCAAGATATCTAAAAGAAGACACCACCTGAAGCTTGGAGTCCGGGTGCACCTGAGGAGGGTCATTCACATCCAAGGGAAAAAGGCTGGACTTGTCCCAATTAACCCGGAATCCAGAGTAGTCCCCAAAGGTGTTGACCTCCTCCAGCAAAGCCTGCAGAGACTCATTTGCATCTGCCAGGTACACCAGTGTGTCATCTGCATAAAGAGAAATGCGCTCCTCTATATTTGCAATTGGGAGACCTTTAATTGTAGGGGAGGAGCGAATGCGAACTGCAAGCGGCTCCATGGCCAGGGCAAACAACAGGGGCGACAATGGGCACCCCTGTCGAGTGCCCCTAGTGATTGGGAAGGGATCAGTGATAGATGAATTAACCCTTATCCTAGCCATTGGGGAGGTGTACAAAAGTTTTATCCATGCTATCACACGGGGACCAAAACCATACTTCCGTAACACCTGAAAAAGGTACGGCCATTCCACACTGTCAAATGCTTTACAGGTGTCTAAGGATACAATGACACATGTAGAAGGGCAGTCATGTGGATATTGCAAGTTGTGGAACAGTCTGCATATGTTCATTCTAGTAGACCTGCCAGGGATAAATCCACCCTGGTCACTATTAACCAAGGATGTAACCACATTATTCAGATGGTTTGCTAATATTTTGGCCAGAATCTTAACGTCCACATTTATAAGAGAAATTGGACGATAAGATTCACAGTTAAGTGGGTCCTTTTGGAGTTTTAATAGGTGTACTATCAAAGCTTCCCTCATCAATGGGGGGAGGATCCCAGTCTCCAGGGCTTTGTTATAGGTCCGGAGAAGGAAGGGGGATAGAAGGTCCTTGAACTTAGCATACCATTCAGTCGGGAAACCGTCAGGCCCAGGAGTCTTATGTGCAGGCATTTGGGAGACCGCTACTGCAATCTCCTCAACCATGATAGGCTCTTCCAACATGTCCCGTCCCTCATCTGACAAGGAGGGAAGAGATATGTCAGCCAAATAGTCAGACAACTGGGATTCATCATAGTCAACCCTGGAAGTGTACAGTTTTCTGTAAAAGCTTAGAAAGGAGTCTAGGATATCTCCTGGGTTGTCACTAATAGTACCTTGAATAGTAAGGATACGTGGTATAGAAATGGGGGAATGGTCAGGTCTGGTCAGATATGCCAAGAGACGTCCTGCTTTATTACCATATTCAAACGACTTTTGGGAAACATACAACATGCGTTTTTGTGTGAGATCTAGCAGACGGATTTCATATTCCCTACGGCTCTGTAACCATGTCTCCCTAGTGTCAGAGGCAGGGTTAGAGGCATAAGCAGATTCCGCACATACCATAGCATTTTCTAATTCCTCAGTGCGCATCTGGTTATTTGTACGTAAAATCCCCGTAATAGACATAAAGGTACCTCTCAATGTAGACTTGAATGCGTCCCACTCCGTGGAGGGGTCTACTTTATCTAAATTATGCTTCCAGTAATTAGAAATACTCATCCTACACTCACCCTGTACCATCTCGTCTTCCAGCCAGTACGAGTTCAGGCGCCATATGTTGTATATGTTGTAATATGTTCACCGATTTATGTGGGACATTGTTGTGTGTATGTACACATGCAGTCAATGTTGACCAGGCCAGAATGACAATGACAGAATGGTTGATTTGTCCAACTGAATTTTAACAGCTGAAGACTCTTTGATGTGTTAATCTTATGCAAGAATAATGTAGATATTCCAAGGGCTCAAAAGGGTATTCAGGTGGTATCTGTTAATCTAATCTAATTACACATACCTAAGGGGACTTGTTGATGTTTATATGCGGGAGTGCAAATTGGGGCGGTTTATGACTGCAACTGTTCACAGCTGGGAGTTGTTGTCTGTTTGAAAGACAAAAGCTAATCAAAGTCCTAAATTGAAACGGCCAATCAAATTGCTCAGCCATTCAATATTTAGTGAATAGAACACGGCATTCAGTCTATAGTTTAAGAGTGAGGCTTGCCTGTGTATTGCTGGGAACACACAGGCCTAGGAATATGGGTCTCTGAATTATATTTCCTCTGTCGGATTTTTTTGTCATCTGTGGACTTTGGACTTTGTTCTGTGTTGGAAGTCAATAAAGTGCATCTCTCTGGAAGAATTGGGTTGCTGCGGAAGAGTACTTACATCATCATTATAATAATACCTAAATATTAATTATCATACCCACGATACCACGGTAATACTATCTACCCGACATATATTTGATCACTACATTGGTGCTGTTCAAGTGACCAGAAGAGCATTTTCGGACTTAGTAACAGAAGTCGGTGGTGACAGCAATCCTGTGAGGTGGACAGAAGTCTGATGAATAACCAAGAGCTGTGCTGTGACTCTAATGTCTGGTGGTGACATAAAAGAGTCTGGTCTACAAATTTAAACAAGTTGGGAACCCCAGGATTATTCTCTGGAGATTGGAAACAACAAAAAAAGGACTGTGTCGTGTACCAGAAGACCTGAAGTGGAAGCTGAAGGAGTAACTAATGCGGTGAGTAAAATATTTCCTTTTTTTAATTATTAGTAATATAGTCAAAATGCTTACTCGGTGTGAAGCTAGTGTCAGTTCTGATAAAGTTAACAGATGGGTATTAAAATGTATTAAGCGCCATGGCGGTCCTTATGAAATTCCAGAAAAATGTAAGCTGACGTGGACGATGATGAAGGAATTTTTAGAGAAAAATGTTTTTGATAGCAAAATTTCAGAAAGTAAAAGAAAAGGTTGTATTATACAGGGCTTGTTATCTTGCTGTTTAACAATGGAAAGTTCTTTGAATAATAAGGTTGAGGAAATTACCCAGTTACAGAAGGCAGTTGATAATAGCAACAATGTTTGTGAGAGGTTACAAAACCAATCAGACACCGAGACAGTAAATTTAAAATTGCATGCGGTTACGATTGGAGAAGCTTTACTTGAGAAATCTAAACATTGTGATGAATTATCAGAGGAAAATGAGAGATTAAAATTAAGAATTATGGAATTAGAGAAGAGATCTCAGGAATGCAGATATGCATCAAATCTTGGATTCAGCAATCTGCAGCAAACAGAACCTCATATTAAATCTGATAATTCATTACCAGCTGCCCCCACTATGACTACCACAGTTTATAACAATAATAAAAATACAGGTGAAGTTCAGCTTGTAATGAAGCATTTGAAACCAAAATTATTAGACTCAATTCTTAAAGAAATAGGAATGGTTCCATACCATGATTTAAACAGATTTTTAAAATGGTTTTGTGACGTGCAGCAAGTCAGAGATATGTACAATCTCAACGCATCTGACTTAGAGTTTTGCAACATTCTGTAGGAAGTGGTCTTTGGATAAGAATTAAACAAATCTGTATTCAGCCTCTGAGGACAAGGGACATATTACTGTAATTATTATGTGTTTTGTATGGAGTACGTTCTGATGTTACTATTCATGGGAAGATCCAACAAATGCAAAATGAATCTCCATATGAATTGTCGCACAGGATAGCAACTATTATGGAATTATTGGTCAGTAATAATCTTGCATTTGAGCGTGGGGGCTTGGTACATATGAGTATGTTTCTAGATGCATTGCATGAAGATATCAAACAAAATATTTTATTAGTTACCCCAAATCCTCATGATTTAAAAGACATATTGTTGAGAGCAGACCATTTATGGAGAAAGTCAAATGAGCAGGCTGTCAAAATTGATTTAGCCACATTGTTTAGGACAAATACTGAGCATAAAGATCAGAAGATAATATCCTATGATAACACCCAGAGAGGACACTCCAGGTCAAACATAGGTAATAATTATATGAAAAACAGAACTGACCAAAATAATAATAAGAAAAGGTCCAAGACTTGGATACCGTTTTCTCAGTTAAAACAGAAATATGACCACCTGAAGCTTGAGTATGACAAGATGAGAGGGGAACGTGATAAATTATTAGAGCAGTTGAAGGGGGTACAGGGTGTCATAAATGCAAAAGATGTACATTCTCCAGATCTGTTTTTGAATGCAAATGACACTTCTCTAGCAGTGGGGGTGAATTAGCTTTAAACTGTAAATGTGTAAATAGTGTTTTGTTTTAACTTCAAACTACGTTTAAAGACCTTGCTAATTAGTTTTGTTGGAGAGTTTTGTCTTTCAGGGACATCTGAAGATGCTTGCATGTGAATAGCAGAAGCACAGTCTGAAATTGCTGGCCAGTGGGGGAGAATTATGGGAGAAATGCTGAATAGACAATATATCACTATACATGGAATTATAAAGTATTCATGGACTCTCTCGAAATTCATCAAGCAATGGACCTTTTTTCTTTTTTCTTCAACGCCCTAATTTTTAATTTTTCTCCCTTTTCCTGATATACTTTGCTTTTCATTTTTTTTATTTTCTTTATGTTTTATTTCTTGAACTTTATCTTAAAACCAAAGAGAAGCATTTTAACCTAAAATAATTTTCATAACATCTGTACATATTACATAATGCGTATTGATCAATATATTTGACATCTAAGGTGAGATGCTGCACAATGGCTTGGCATAGCATAAATTTTAGTATGTTGGGTGGTTTTCCTAAATTTATAAGAGGGGTGAGTGAAATTCATCACTCTAGTCATGATTTGAAACTTTGTTGATTCAGTTGTTTATAATATGCTAAAGGCTATGACATATATGGATGAAAAAGACCTTTCTACCTTTCATGGTGAAGATACTGGCAAGAATTTCCACTGCCGCTTTGTCTGGATAGAAGATCTGATAAACACTGATGACTCTATCTGAACCATCGTGTGGGGGTATATCTATATGTATATGTTGGTATACCATTCAGGTGTAATTGTGGACTGAATAATCCAAGTAACTGCTTTATTGAAGGCAATGAGGGGTCGGCCTACAGCAAATTACAAAAGCAAATTGTGACTGGCAATCAACAAAGATGGACTCATGAATGTCAAGTGCAAGAAAATAGTTTGAAGCACAGTTTTTACTGCCATATCCAAACCTTTTTACCTTGAAAGTGGGTGCTGGTACATTGATAGTTCTTCTTACTATAAAGATGAAAGTAGAGTGTTTGCGTAAAAGCATCTTTAAAAATGGAAAGCTTGAGCCTGGAGATGAGAGAATCCTGGACTTGTGGATTGGAGCTCCCAGAGCATACCAAGTTTACTTTCAGTGAGATGGTGAGAGATGTGATGAAGTCAGACCGAAGGATGGACTGTGACATCAGCTCGTCTTTGCGCAATATTCAAGATCTTGATGTGATATAATAAGGCCTAACAGCTATATGGGCCACTGATGTTTACCAAATCCTTTTCTAGTCATGGTCTAAAAGTTATATTATCTAATAACTGTTTCATGGGGATATTTTAGAGGCTGGCGAAGAGAGATGTAACCAGTTTCAACTTCATATTTTATATGAGCCATTGTAAAGCATCCAGTACCTTAAATCGTAATGATATTTTTTGTTGTTTGATTTATGGGTCAGTTCTAGTAGTTAGAACCGACCCAAGTGGGGGTATATGTTGTAATATGTTCACCGATTTATGTGGGACATTGTTGTGTGTATGTACACATGCAGTCAATGTTGACCAGGCCAGAATGACAATGACAGAATGGTTGATTTGTCCAACTGAATTTTAACAGCTGAAGACTCTTTGATGTGTTAATCTTATGCAAGAATAATGTAGATATTCCAAGGGCTCAAAAGGGTATTCAGGTGGTATCTGTTAATCTAATCTAATTACACATACCTAAGGGGACTTGTTGATGTTGATATGCGGGAGTGCAAATTGGGGCGGTTTATGACTGCAACTGTTCACAGCTGGGAGTTGTTGTCTGTTTGAAAGACAAAAGCTAATCAAAGTCCTAAATTGAAACGGCCAATCAAATTGCTCAGCCATTCAATATTTAGTGAATAGAACACGGCATTCAGTCTATAGTTTAAGAGTGAGGCTTGTCTGTGTATTGCTGGGAACACACAGGCCTAGGAATATGGGTCTCTGAATTATATTTCCTCTGTCGGATTTTTTTGTCATCTGTGGACTTTGGACTTTGTTCTGTGTTGGAAGTCAATAAAGTGCATCTCTCTGGAAGAATTGGGTTGCTGCGGAAGAGTACTTACATCATCATTATAATAATACCTAAATATTAATTATCATACCCACTCTACATCATATCACCCAATATATTAATATACCCGATCACTACACCATAAAGCAGGTCCCGATCCTGGAAGGAGGAGGAGGGACACAGACAATGGGGCATGATCTGAAACTCCTCTGGGCAGATATGAGACAGCGGAGACAACGGGAAGGGTCTCCGTCGACGCAAATGCCATATCCAGCCTAGACATAGTATGGAAGGAATCCGAATGACAGGAGAATTGGCGTTCATCCGGATGTTTCCATCGCCATACCTTGGTCAGACCATGGACCTGGGCCCAGTCTACAAAGAAGGGAAAAGATCTGCCTCCCCCACCCAGGCGGTCCACTGTTGGGTCCAGGACTGCGTTAAAATCCCCTACATAAAGCAAAGGGCCAGGAGGCCTATTCAGTAGTTGAAGGGATAATTTAGAGAGTACTTCCACTGAGAATGGGAGGGGAATATAAATGTTCACCAACGTGAAGATTATAGTAGAAATTCGTAATATAAGAACAATAAACCTCCCCTCTGGGTCTGTTTTAACGCTGATCAACTCAGCTGGAAGGGATTTAGCCAGAAGTATAGATACACCTCTTGAATAATTAGTGTGAGTAGCATGGTATAGCTTAGATAGCCATGGGGCGCTTTAAGGCCCTTGTCTTAGAACCCGTCAGGTGAGTCTCCTGGAGGCAAATAATGTGAGGGTGACATTTTTTTAACACAGAAAAAAACAAGGATCTTTTCTGAGGTGCATTCAGGCCACTAGTGTTCTATCCTAAGGGATTGTGCCATAATGAAACATGTAATAATAAAGATGCATAAGTAAACCTCTGAATTAGTGTCAATATAAGTGGATAGTATGGACCAGAAAATTTTTTTTTGTTTTAGAAAAAAAATAAGACATATAAATGACAACAGAGGCATTAATGGTGACCTGGTATGCTTTTGATGACTCTCCATTAGCAAATGGTATACGTGTGTTGAAAAAGAAATAAAAAGTAAAAAAAGAAGGAAAAAATAGAAAACATGAAAAAAAAAAACAACAACCGCTCTCTTTAAACCTTTGTGCCCCCCACCCCGCTCAGCCATCCAAAACATAGCAAGCTTTGGATCCCTAAACTGAAAGTCCTTCCTAACTAGAAAACTGCGGAAGTCAAAAACTGTACCGTGGCCTCGCCACAAGCTGGTAAGGGGGTAACGTGGGGTCTGGCGAGGCTCCCAACTAATGACCGACAAAAGAGGAAAAAAAAAAAAAAAATTTCCCCCAGTAGACATGTCCTGTTGGAGGGTACATGAGCTGTTTGTTCACGTGGAAAAAGTTGTCCGGATGATTGTTCTGGTATGCAGGTTACCATGAGCTGTAAACCGTACCAATGCAGGGTGGAATGTAAAGATGAAGGTTAGGGAAAAAAATAATAAAGAAACATGCAGAATGTTGACACTGTAGCTTGCATAGCAGGGTGTAGATCTTTCCTTGCAGGTTAGTGGTGACTTCAGTCTCCTCTGCTTCTGTGTGCTGCACCATAGTGATCATTCAGCCACTTCATGGCCTCCTTGGGGTTGGTATAGAAATGGGCCTTACCATCATGGATAATGCGCAATTTACCAGGGAAGAGCATGACGTAGGAGAGGCCTTCCGTGCGCAATCTAGACTTCACTGCTGAGAATGAGATCCGCTGGCGTTGAACTTCAGCAGAAAAGTCCGGATAAACAGAAATATTATTGCCATTAAATGTGAGCGGACCTTTTTCTCGTGCCAGACGTAGGATGGCCACTTTATCTTGAAAATTGAGGATACGTGCAATGATGGAGCGTGGTGGGGCACCCACTGGAGGGGGACGAGGAGGAGTGCGATGCACACGCTCTATAACATGTGAGAATGAGGGTGCGTCTTTACCAAAAATGTCCCGCAGCCATGAATAAAGAAACTTTTCAGGATGGGAACCTTCCGCGCGTTCCGGAAATCCCACAAATCTAAGATTATTCCTGCGAGAGCAATTTTCCAAATCGTCGATTTTGGCGCGCAGTGCCGCCATCTCGCTTGTAGTATCACGTATAGTAACAGACATGGGGTGTACAGTATCTTCTAATGTACTGATCCGTTCCTCAGCATCTCCTGTGCGGTCTCTGAGGTTCTGGACATCTTGTTTCAATAAAGAAAAGTCCATACGGATAGAAGCTATTTGAGTGGAAAGGGAGGCCTTGCAATCCTGGATAGCCAGCATAATAGTAGATAATGTAGGCTCAGCAGGAGGAGAGTCCACAGCCTGGCTAAACTCAGCAGATTGCTGTGATTCTTGTGTCTGCAGGGGTTCTGTATGTGTGAGAAATATAGCAGGAATTGATGCACTCACCCCTGTTACGGAGTCCTCGATGGCTGAGGAGGAGGGCCTGCATGTGTCTGAGTACCCTGCATGTGTCTCGGCGCCATTTTGCCTCCGGAACCGCGCCAGTTGTTCCGCCGTGTGTGAGGGCCGCGGCAGCCCGTATTTCACCATGTCAGCCAGTCTGGTGGGTGCCCACAGCCGTGGGGAACAGAATGATACCTTCCACAAGGATTTAGGACCAAGGATAGATGCAGGATGGTCGTTGAGAGTCGGAGCTGTGTGTCTATGCGACTGCTCTCTTCACCATCCGGCCACGTCCCCCTTAAATGGTATTTTTAATCCCAGACCCTATATCATTTATAAAGATATTAAAAAGTAAGGGTCCTGTCATGTACCTGGTGGAGTTCGAGCTGGAGAGAGGGCTTCTCTTGCACCTCCTGTCCGACACCCCTGGTAGTGATGACAGGGAGTGAAGGACATAGAGTTTCACGAGGGCTGATGTAGTTGATGGTGCTATGGTGCTGGCTGGGCCTTGGCAGGAACCAGGTGGCTGAAGAGCGCTGGACAGGCTCTGAGAACTGGAGCTCTGTATCGCTGGGTCAGCAGATGGAGGCCTAGCCGGGACGTAAGCCAAGAAGTCATCAACAGCCAGACAGAGCAGGTACCAAGACAAGAGGCAGAGATGGGACACAGGCCGGGTTTGGTACACAGATGGGCAGCAAGGTGCAGGAACATCAGACAGAAGCGGAGTCAGACACAAGCCGGGATCAGGTAGGCAGGCGGAGGTCAAGGAAAAGGTTCAGGTGTAGCCGGGTCAAAACACAGAAAGCTGGAACAGATCAGGTAAGCAGGCACTAGCTGAAAGACCACTCAGCAATGTTCATGTGTCAGTGTTCAGTTTAAATAGGCTTACTTGGCACCCATATGTGCGCGCGCGTGCGTGCCCGCCCATGCATGCGCCAATACAAGTTCCTCTTTGTACACACACTGGTGTGCTTGTGCGCAGATGTGCATCTGTTAGCCGGACTTCTCTTACATTGCCCCCCCAATCAATGGGCAACCTCTGGATGCCCATCAGTAACCTCTTTTCGGGGTGAGCCTTGAAAAACGCCTGTATCAGTCTTTTGGCATGAAAGTTGGTTTCTGGCTCCCAAGAGTTGTCTTCAGGCCCATAGCCTTTCCATTTAATTAAAAACTGGATCACGTTCCTTCTCTTCCTACAATCCACAATTGTCTCGACCTCGTATTCCTCGTTACCATCGATAATATTAGGTGCGGGTGGACCTGACTCATAGCCAGGAAAAAGGTCTACTCTTGCAGTCTTTAGTAGGGTGACATGGAAAACAGGATGAATCCTGTAAGTCTCTGGGAGTGAAAGTTCATAACTAACTTGCCTTTTGACAGGAAACGGGCCGATATATCTAGGACCGAGTTACTTGGAAGGGCAAGATAATCTTAAAGTGGGGTTCCACCCAAACAAAAAAAAACTACATGAAAAATCCTAAAAAAAAATAAAAAAAAACATTTGGATATATATATTTTTTTTTTTTACTCACCTCTAAATGCCTGTTGCTAGGGGGTCCCTCGTAGTCTGCCTCTTTCAGTGCCTGGGCTGGTGACATCACTTCAGTCTTGGCACAGGAAGGGCTCAGCTCTGCTCCCTCCCTCCTGTCAATCATCTGGGACCCATTACAGGTCCCAGGTTACTGAGCGGCCAATCACGGCGCTCGGCGCCGCTCGCGCATGCACAGTGGGTGCTAGGCTGTGAAGCCACAGCCCGGCGCCCACAGTTGCAATGCCGGCGCCGCCGAATGGAGGGGGAGACAAGCGGGGCTTCGATCCCCCGCATCGCTGGACCCAGGGACAGGTAAGTGTCCATTTAAAAGTCAGCAGCTGCAGTATTTGTAGCTGCTGACTTTTAATTTTTTTTTTTTTTTTTGACTGGCCCTCCTCTTTAAGTTGGCTGTGGATAACCAGACCTTGTCTCCTACTTGAAGTCTTAGGTCTCCTCTTCTTTTGCTGTCAAAAAATCTTTTATTGTCAAAAAATCTTTTATTGTCTAGTTGTGCTTTGGCAATGGCTTTGTCATGACCTTGCAGTAATACATGCATGACCTGTCTGTCTCTTACCTGGTCTGTGTATCAGCCTTGAGGCTTGCACTCTCACACTTGCATGCTTAAGTAATGTTCCCTCTGGCTCCACCCTAGCCTCAACCACTATTTAACACCGTATTCTCCAAGCCTGCCTTGCCATGCAGTATTGTGTGTTTGGCTTCCTGTTTGCTCTAAGTTTGTCTCTGTCTCTATTACCGATCTTGGCGTGTTCCCGACTATCCCTGTCTGCTTGTGACCCTGACCTTTGGCACATTCTCGACTATCCCTGTTTGCCTGTGACCCTGACTTTTGGCGTGTTCTCTGTTATCCTTGTCTGCTAGTCGCCCCGACATTTGGCTACCTCCTTACTATTCCTTGCTGTCCTGGGCTGCTGTTTCCTCTCCATCCTCTAGTAGCCTACCGTGAGCATGAGCTGGGAGACCCTGAGGGCCGCGACCTGGAGCCAGTTGCAGCCCAGTCCATCCTCACCACTAGAGGCTCTGGTGAACACCTACTGGCTCTTAGACTCCGTGTCCTGGGGAATCTATGCTCTAACTCACTGTGGGATCCGTGTTGGTGCTCCAGGGGACCTGCCTTCCTGAACCACCCCGAGTTCCATCTGCAGCAGTCAGCCTTAGGGTCCACTATCATAGCGGTGCACTCCTGACCCCTAAGGGGTGCATCTGTCACCTGGATACAGGTGACCTGACAGGCTTCTTGCAGTATTTTGTTGTTTGACTGAAGCGTACTTATCCTATCCTGCACTGCAGGAACCAAGGAATCAGGCACAATGCCGGGTAGAAATGTTGGAAAGTACCCGTAATTTGCAAAAAACTGGGCTTGCCCCGTGGCCGAGTGAACAGCATCATTGTAGGCAAATTCTGCCAGAGGTAAAAGAGATGCACAGTCATCCTGGGCAAAGGATGAGAAACACCGTAGGTACTGTTCCAACGTCTGGTTTGTGCGCTCGGTCTGGCCATTCGCCTGGGGGTGATAGGCTGATGAAAAACAAGTCTCGATCTTTAACATTTTGCACAGGTCTCTCCAGAATTTACATGTAAATTGTACCCCTCGGTCAGAGGTGATACTGCTGGGTACTCCATGAAGTCTCACCACTTCCTTGACGAAGGCACAAGCGGTCTCTGTTGCAGACGGGGTTCCTAACATGGGGACAAAATGGTCCATCTTTGTTGTGGTGAATCTTTTGGAGGGTGGAAGCTCAACGATAAAGTCCATACTGATCATCTCCCAGGGTTTCTTGGGAATGGGCAATGGCCTTAACATGCCCCAGGCTTTGGTTTAATCATTCTTGCTTCTGTTGCAGACCCCACAGGTACTGACATAATCCTTGCAATCAGACCTTAGATTTGGCCACCAAAAGGTCCGCTGTACAAGCTCCACAGTCTTGGTTACCCCAAAATGTCCCGCCAAAGGATGGTCATGGCAAAAGCTGGAGATCTTGGGTCGCAAGCTTGGGGATACCCTTTGGTTGTGCAAGAATAGCCCCTCCTGTTCCTGAAAATAGGCACTTGGAGGTAGAACATCCCTTGTGGATGCCTGTTTGAATTGGGAGATTAGGTCTGCTTGTAGCAACAAAAAACTCTGGACTGTGTCAGGAAGGGCATGCCAGCACCCAAGATGGCTGCCGAAGAAGACGACCTGTTACCTCTGCCTTTCAGGAAGGGCATGCCAGCACCCAAAATGGCTGCTGAAGAAGATGACCTGTTACCTCTGCCCCTGTCAGAATTCCATTGGTGCACACACACCCTGTGACAGCTTTTTGACACCCAAACAGGCTACTTAAACTCAGTCAGTTTCCAGACTCAGTGCTGTCTGCTCTACAGCGTTCCCTGTGTATCCTGCAATTACCTACCTGACTTCTGTTCCTGTTGTGACCCGGCTTGCTTCCTGACGTTCCTGTTTCCTGCCTGCATCCGACCCCGGCTTGTCCTCTACTCTGCATCTGCCTGCTCCTTCTGCCACTTCGCTGCCAGTCTGCTGACGACCCGGCCTGTAATCTGATTCCCCTTCCGCTTCAGCCTCTGTTCCTGACGTGCCTGTTTGTGTATGACCCGGCCTGCCTGTACCTGCCTTCTCTTCAGCCTCGAGGGTGCCACCATCCCTTCTGCTGCACCTGCACTTCTGCCTGTGGGGACCGGTTGTCTACTCACTCCAGCTACCTGCCTACCACTGCTCTGGGATTCCTACAGACACCTCTACAGCCCGGCCGAGTGCTCCGATCCAGCTCCAGGTTCAGTGATCCCGCCAGGCACTCGTGCAACTCTGCATCTTGGTGCTTCCTGTCAGCTCTATCAGGGGCTCCAAGTCAGAGTTGTAAGAGAGGCCGTCCTCTGCATATCAGGCTCCATCACCAGGTACGTGACAGACTGGTAGGATTGTGTCTGTCTGGCGATGTCCTTCCTCTTCTGGGTACATGCGTGATAAAGCATCGGGTTTGCCATTCTTGGAACCCGGTCTTAAAGTAATGTGGAAGGAGAAACGGGAAAAGAACAGTGCCCACCTGGCTTGACGTGGCCTCAATCAACTGGCAGTTCTAAGATACTCAAGGTTTTTGTGATCGGTAAAGATCAAAATGGGGTGCGCTGCTCCTTCCAGCAAGTAACGCCATTCTTCTAGGGCTGTTTTTATGGCTAGTAGTTCTCTGCGGGACTGAGTTTCCTAGAGAAGAAGGCGATGGGATGCAACAGGGACTTCGTTCCTCGACGCTGAGACAGGATGGCTCCCACAGCATTTTCTGAAACATCCACCTTGAGGACGTAAGATGATGCGGAGTCTGGGTGCTGCAGAATGGGCAATGAGATGAACAGAGTCTTTAACTGGTCAAAAGCCTTGTGCTGCAGGTGTCCATGGAAAACGGGTATTTTGTCCTGTAAGCTGGGTGATAGGAGAGATAATGGCAGAGAAATTTTTAATAAATTTGCGATAGAAATTGGCAAATCCCATGAATCTCTGTGTGCTCTTCCTGTCTGTAGGAGTGGGTCATTCGAGGATTGATTTAACTTTTTGGGGATCCATGGAGATGCCTATGGTGGAAATAAGTATTAGGAACTGAATTGTTTCTTTTTCAAATTCGCATTTTTCAGCTTTTGCGAATAGTCCATGATCCTTCAGCCGGCCGAGGACTTTCTTCACATGTGCAGAGAGAGAATTGGAGAAAATCAGGATGTCGTCTAAGTAGACAATTAGGAATAAATCAAGGAAATCTCTAAAAATGTCATTGACAAAATGCTGAAACGTTGCTGGGGCATTGCACAATCCGAAGGGCATGACGAGATACTCATAGTGTCCAAATCCAGTGCGAAAAGCCGTCTTCCATTCGTCCCCTTTGCGGATCCAAACTAGGTTATATGCGCCCCGTAAGTCAAGTTTCGTGAACACTGTGGACGTCTTGAAGCATTGGAACAGTTCGGGAACCAGGGGCAAAGGATATCTGTTCTTGATGGTTATCTTGATTAATTCCCGGTAGTCGACACAGGGGCGTAAGGTATGGTCCTTTTTTTCTATGAAAAATATTCCAGCACCCGCGTGGGACGTGGAAGGCCAGATAAAACCCTTCTCCAAGTTTTCTTCAATATACTGCCATAGTACATTAAGTTCCAGTTCAGAGAGGGGAAAGATGCGCCCAAAAGGGATTTCTGCACCTAGCAACAGTTCAATTGGACAGTCATATGGGCGGTGAGGTGGTAGGATGTCTGCTTTCTGTTTATCAAAAATTTCCAGGAATTCATGATAGGCGGCTGGTATGAGTTGTGACACGGGAAAGTCAGTACGTACCCCAAGAAGGGGTGCAGATTTCATAGGAATTGGGTGAAGGCAGGACTTCTGGCAGTAGGCGGACGAAAAGGTCAGTTCTCCTGTTTCCCAGTTTATCTGCGGGTTGTGGTCTTGCAACCAGGGGATGCCCAGGATAATGGGAAACAGAGGGGATGGAATAATCTCCAAGCGCAAGTATTCCCTAAGACCGGCATCTGATACAGCCAGTAGTGGGTAAGTTGTAATGAGAAATTAATTAGGGATAGATGGCGCTACCTTATCCGGGTACCTTGATTTATAATTTAATAAGCCTCAAAGAAATCAGGGAAAAAATATAATAAATGCACCCCTTTTTCCCTCATTAGGTAGTGGATTTAAATGTCCAGCGTTACCTGAATGGACTGTACTAGCAGGTCAATCTCATACCTACATGCAGGTGTACACCGTGTGGCTAATCATCATAAATTAATTAAGTGACAACTTATACAAATCAATAGTGACAATCCAATCAAAAGATAAAATTAATTGAGGTAAATAAAGTTGAATAAAACACCACGGAAAAAACTTATATTGATCCCCAAATGTGTCCAAATGTGCTTATAACCATAAAGGTGAATTGAATAGTCCCAACATTAAGCATATAGTGCAGGACTGCACATTAAATAATATAAAACTGGTGAAAAATTAATGAAAAAATTGATGAAAAACTTAGTGGAAAAAATTGATAAAAAAGATATATATAATAGTGTAAAAATTAGTGTATCAAAGTCCAATAGCAGGAAGTGAAAACGTCTGTGATAGGTGACTTTCGTGAACACAGCTGATCAAATCCAGTGACTTGCGGTGCTCCCCCTCAAAGATCCCCACTCACCAGCTCCCTGCACCCCTGCAGGGGTAATAGGCATGTAGTAATAGCCAGCAATAAGATGTGTATGGGTCCTCAGGGTCCACCGCTCCAGCTGTAAGGTATCCTTCAGTATATCCAGGCTGACCAGGGATGCCCCAAACAGCCACCGCTCCAGAATCCAGAGGGCCCTCCTCGCCTGGGAAGCTTAAAAGAGAGGAACAACAGATTCCAGACGTGAGGTCAGAGGGTGAGCTGTCCTGCTCTGAAGAGGAGGAATCGCAGGGACATCCAGCTTTGAGGGATTCTGGAGCGGTGGCTTTTTAAAAACCTTGTCCTGGGAGATCTGGACAAATTAAACAAACAGAAAAAACGTGTCTATATTCAATCAGACATAAAAAACGGCCTCAGATCTCTTTGTGAGAAAAAGAACCTGATAATCCGCCCAGCGGATAAGGGGGGCGGGATTGTAGTTCTTGATAAGGTCGATTACCTTAAAGAGATGTATAGAATCCTTAACGATTCAAACACTTACAGCCCTATTCCCACAGACCCCACTACAACTTTCAAAAAGGCTCTGGTCAAACTTATTGAGGAAGGTTATGCGCTAGGGATTTTAAACAAAAAGGAAAAAATTTTTCTAGTCCCACAAGTCCCACGCATTCCAGCTATCTATTATCTTCCTAAAGTCCATAAGGACTCAGTCAATCCCCCTGGCAGACCTATTGTCAGCGGGATTGACTCAGTCACAGCCCGTATTGGTAAATACGTAGATTTTTATTTACAACCGTTGGTTCGTTCCACGCAGTCCTATCTTAAGGACACTAGAGACACCATTAGATTACTGGAACCTGTTTCAGTTTCAGAAGGGATGCTTTTAGTCACAGCAGATGTGGCGGCACTTTATACGTGCATCCCACATCACTTGGGCTTTGAGGCGGTGGAGAAACACCTATCTAGAGACAACAAGCTCCCTTCCCTTCAGCGTAATTTTATTATGCAATTACTCATATTTGCAACGGAACACAATTATTTTTGGTTCCAGAATCAATTTTTTCTACAGAAGAGGGGCGTGGCTATGGGGGCCAAGTTTGCCCCCAGCCTCGCCAACCTCTTCATGGCCCAGTGGGAGGAGGATGTCGTCTATGCGGCCCAGAGATCCGAGTTGATCCTCTGGGCCAGGTACATAGACGACATCCTCTTCCTATGGGATGGTGACCGTACATCACTTGACAGTTTCATGACTAGTCTCAATTCTAATGATAGAGGAATATCTTTGAGCTATGAGGCCAGCTCTACCAGTGTACATTTTTTGGACCTTGAAATATTTGTGGTGGACAAACATTTGGAGTTCCGCACGTATTTCAAGGCCACCGACCGGAACGGATTCATTCCCATTGACAGTTGCCATCAGGAGCAGTGGCTCAAGTCTGTTCCCCGTAGCCAATTTTTGAGACTACGACGCAACTGTACCAATGCTATTGATTTCCAGTCACAATCGCTAGTTCTGAGAGATCGATTTATTGAAAAAGGTTATGATCCCAGACATCTAGACGAGGAACTCAATAGGGCACTATCCACTGATAGAGAATCCACCTTGACAGAACGCCCCAAATCCACAGCTAAACCTATGCACAAATGGGCTTTCTTTACCACTCACTCCATTCAGTCCAAACAAGTAAAAGCTATATTCAAAAAGCACTGGAAGGTACTTTTAAATGATAATCTACTGGGGTCAGTTCTTCCTGAACGGGCGGCTGTTGTATTCAGGGGAGCACGGTCCATTCAAGGACAGATTGCTCCGAATATAATAGACCCCCCAAAAGAGTTTCATTTTTTCAGGAATGTCAGGGTTATTACCCCTGCCGTAGATGCAATGTCTGCCTCCACAACATTCGAGGCAGACAAAAAAGTACCACTTTCCAATCCACAGTCACCTCCCTCACTTACCAGATGAAACACTTCACAACTTGTACATCACAATACATTGTCTACCTCATTACTTGCCCCTGCCACAAACAGTATGTTGGGCGTACCATCAGAACTTTCTCTATACGAGTCAATGAACATGTGGCAGGTATCAAGAAAGGCAAGGACAAACATACAGTACCCCGGCATTATCTGGAACACCATAATAAAGACCCTACCGGGACTTTATTCCAGGTGATCGACAAATTTGTCCCACATTGGAGAGGTGAGTCCCGCCTCCGAGGAGTGTCACGCCTCGAGACTTATTGGATATGGGAGTTGAGGTCCTATTTCCCGTTAGGTTTAAACGTGGAGTGGGACCTCAACTCCTTTATCAACCAATCCTAAATTCCTTCCACATCTCTATGCATGTCCCTCCCTCTCTTTATTAACATTTTTATATATTTTTTTATTTTCATTATTCCAACATTTTTTCCCCCTCCCCCTCTCCCTTTTTTTCACCTATATTCACAAGCTGGTACACAGTTTATATATGGTGCACCTTAGAGGGTTATCTACTCACCCAATTGAAATTGGTCCAATCCAAATTGACCCATTCGGTCTATGCTGATGATTCTTTACAGTCAAGGGATCATAGGGATAACTATCAGATATTTGGGTCACTTTACAAATCCACACATTCCCTCCACATATAGATTCATTTTAACACATTTTACAATGTGCGTTTTGGAGATTTTGTGTTCACATAATTTTTCAATTTTTTAATTTTTTATTTCAGTCCCACCTAACACACATGGACCTCAAGAGACATTCACACATGTCACTCCAGTATTTTTTTACACATTTATGCGATTCCACCTCAGTTAGTCATTTCCCAACACATTATATTTCACTATATGTGTCCCCACTTTCAATACACTTCGGGTTCACTGGAGTTCTATGCACACTTCCGGGTCATCGGGTCTCGGTCTGCTGCATAACACACTTTTTTACACAGACACCATAGAGATGGTGTTTTGTCTCATTCAGCGTCCGTTGCTTGCTGGATTGCATTGCCGGGACGCTAGGTGTATTTATTTAAGTCCCATCCCTCTGCGGTGTACGGATTGTACGTGCAGCAGAGTTGAGTGGGATGTTTGCTCTCTGATTGGCCCAGTGAGTCATGTGAGAGGGAGACGTCAGACACGCCCACGGACGTGACATCATTTCCTACACAGACTGGTCATGTGGGCATTCAGGGATAGAGGCCGGCTCATACATAGCGGCCTATTGGTCAGCTTTATTTAACACCTTTTGTCTTCTTATTGAGGATTGGCTCCTCTGGCTGACAGGGCGGTACATTCTGCCGGACTGTCAGCAGAGGAGTGCTGTTTTCATTTAATCTTTAAATGCTTTATTTTTGTTAGAGAGTTACATACATACATACATGTATGTAACTCTCTAACAAAAATAAAGCATTTAAAGATTAAATGAAAACAGCACTCCTCTGCTGACAGTCCGGCAGAATGTACCGCCCTGTCAGCCAGAGGAGCCAATCCTCAATAAGAAGACAAAAGGTGTTAAATAAAGCTGACCAATAGGCCGCTATGTATGAGCCGGCCTCTATCCCTGAATGCCCACATGACCAGTCTGTGTAGGAAATGATGTCACGTCCGTGGGCGTGTCTGACGTCTCCCTCTCACATGACTCACTGGGCCAATCAGAGAGCAAACATCCCACTCAACTCTGATTGGCCCAGTGAGTCATGTGAGAGGGAGACGTCAGACACGCCCACGGACGTGACATCATTTCCTACACAGACTGGTCATGTGGGCATTCAGGGATAGAGGCCGGCTCATACATAGCGGCCTATTGGTCAGCTTTATTTAACACCTTTTGTCTTCTTATTGAGGATTGGCTCCTCTGGCTGACAGGGCGGTACATTCTGCCGGACTGTCAGCAGAGGAGTGCTGTTTTCATTTAATCTTTAAATGCTTTATTTTTGTTAGAGAGATCATAGAGTGATATATTTTTCTGCTTGTAGACCTTTATACAGTCTCCTGAGCTTCACCTTAATGTCATTCATTTATTTATATAGAAATTGTGTATGATCTTTATGTCTAGACATTTAAGCAAGTCATGTGATTGTATTCACCCAATCCAATCTCCTGGTTTTTCAGCTTTTGTGATTGGTCCTTCTCTAAATAATTTTATTATATATATTTGGCAACTTGGAGTGAGTGGTCTATGCCCCTGTTGAAGACCCCTAGTTTGAAACGCGTCGGGTACATACACCACTCTCTTTGTTGCCCATTTGTTTTTATCCACCGTGATCACGCTTTTATTTGTGTATGGTCGTTTTTGTCAATAAAAACACCCTTTTTTATCTGCACCATGTGGAGGCACATTCTTTTTGTTTCCACATTTACCGCATGAGATCCAGTCCCTCCAACTGCTCCTTTCGGGGGACCGTTTGTGAAACTTCTGATGCATGCTGGGACGGTTCGGTGTGAGGACGGTTCGTTGTGAGGACCCATCCGGTTGCCGGCCGAGATCCATACAGACCACAATCCAAGAGATTGGCAATTCCTGAGCTCCCATTCCACGTCATTTGTGACAAACTGCGCATGCGATTCCCTGTCGCTGACATGGGAATCCACAGGATCTGGTAAGAGGCTTTTTTGCACTTTCTCTGAATGACCCATTGGGACCCGGTTTCTCGGTTGGGAAGTCGCTGTATGATGCCAGGTGTTTTCTGACAACCATCAGACCATCACCACCCCTTGGAGTACTTATACCTCCTGTGCGGTTGGACATTTACATCCATCTATGGACGTTTGTGTTTCAAGGCACCTGTGGTCAATTAGTTATTTCTTGACTGTTTCACCATTTTAAAGACCTATATTCATTTGTACATGCGCTGCATTTTTCCATATGCCTATTTTGTTGTTTTTGTCAAACTGTATGCAGCAGCTTTCATTCATTTTACTGGTTAGCGCGGTGTTTTCTATTTACCTCTGACATTGTTTTTGACTTTTTCACACACCTGCAGCTTTCCCCCAATTTTCTATTGAGTTTTCACGCTCTCCTTCCTTATGGATGTGTTTGAATATAGGACTGCCAGGTCCCTCAATACTGAAGGTGTCTTTACCAACACTAATCCCAACTCTGAGATGAGTGGTATCTTTATCAGATTAAAAAATCTGATGATCAGCAAGCTACATCTCCAGTGGGACACAGCGTTCCTGGAACAGTCCATCAAGGAACAGATGGTCCCCCGTGGCCTTAGATGGGACATTCATCCTCAACAGGACGAATTGGACCTTGAATCATGGTACAAGTATTTCAACGAGGTCGGTATTAAGTTACTGGGCTACCTTGTTGAAAAGAAGAGGATCAGGTTGTCCCTTATAGATACAGAAATTAAAGATTTGAGGGACAAACTGATTCCTTTCAAAACTTCCGCTGAATACATTGCACTTTCCAATAATTTAAGAAATGTTTTAGAAAAAGAAGAGAAGGACCAACGAAATAAAAAACAAAAAAAATACAATAGGGATTATACAGACTATACCACACATTGTTTTCAATTGGCAGAAGAAGCTCAACCCTTCTTCTTCCTCTGGTAACGGGGAACCTACCAATATGGAAACTTCTACAGCCACTATGACCCATACCGATAGAACGTTGGTATACCAACCAACATTCCAACCAACTACCAAAGAGGTCACGGTTAAGAAGCAAGGCCCTGAACAGGGTCCTTACCGACCACCTCGAGGTCCCCCTCCATTTCGGGGACCAAGGGGGAAAGACCCGGGGTGGAGAGGTCCACCCAGGGGACGCCCCACTGATCCACAACAGAGGAACAACACCAGGGGTCCTCCCCCACACTATGGTCCCCCTCAGGGCCACCACGGACCACAACATCCAAATCAGGAATATGGGTACCATACCCCTGTTCGGGTGACTAACCGTTTCACTCCCCTCAGAGAAAATACTCCTTATGAAACACATGGAGATACCTATGGCTATTCTGAGAGGGAGGAGGATTACTACCACAGATCTCCTTACAACTATAATCCAAGTCAACCTGGCCCTAGTTACTCTTTGGATTTTCAGTGAACCATGGAGGGACATCTGGGATATACAGAAAGAAAAGAGGGTCCAGAGGGGGGAGGAGGGCACAATCCCAAAAGAAAAAGAACATAAAAGGAAAAGGTATCTTTAATTTGAGTTCGGCCACTCTGACGGAGGCAGAGAAATCTGTCCTTGACAGAGGACTCAAATTTGTCCCGCCCAAACCCCTTAACAAATTTTCCACCTTTATTGACGTCCTCAAGTTCACACGTAAATTGAGCATACAAAGACACTTCCTGACCAAACCCCCTATGGGATTTAACAATAAGGGGATTTCATCCACTACAATCCCCCCGGCTCCAGCCAATACACATACAGGTTCTGAACCCGTAGATTCTAGCTTGTCTGATGTACAAGTTACACATTCAGGATTATCCAATCCATCTATATTTAACCCCCCAGGCTCTCTGGCTCCCTCCATACAGGTTTTTAAAAACCTTGTCCTGGGAGATCTGGACAAATTAAACAAACAGAAAAAACGTGTCTATATTCAATCAGACATAAAAAACGGCCTCAGATCTCTTTGTGAGAAAAAGAACCTGATAATCCGCCCAGCGGATAAGGGGGGCGGGATTGTAGTTCTTGATAAGGTCGATTACCTTAAAGAGATGTATAGAATCCTTAACGATTCAAACACTTACAGCCCTATTCCCACGGACCCCACTACACCTTTCAAAAAGGCTCTGGTCAAACTTATTGAGGAAGGTTATGCGCTAGGGATTTTAAACAAAAAGGAAAAAAGTTTTCTAGTCCCACAAGTCCCACGCATTCCAGCTATCTATTATCTTCCTAAAGTCCATAAGGACTCAGTCAATCCCCCTGGCAGACCTATTGTCAGCGGGATTGACTCAGTCACAGCCCGTATTGGTAAATACGTAGATTTTTATTTACAACCGTTGGTTCGTTCCACGCAGTCCTATCTTAAGGACACTAGAGACACCATTAGATTACTGGAACCTGTTTCAGTTTCAGAAGGGATGCTTTTAGTCACAGCAGATGTGGCGGCACTTTATACGTGCATCCCACATCACTTGGGCTTTGAGGCGGTGGAGAAACACCTATCTAGAGACAACAAGCTCCCTTCCCTTCAGCGTAATTTTATTATGCAATTACTCATATTTGCAACGGAACACAATTATTTTTGGTTCCAGAATCAATTTTTTCTACAGAAGAGGGGCGTGGCTATGGGGGCCAAGTTTGCCCCCAGCCTCGCCAACCTCTTCATGGCCCAGTGGGAGGAGGATGTCGTCTATGCGGCCCAGAGATCCGAGTTGATCCTCTGGGCCAGGTACATAGACGACATCCTCTTCCTATGGGATGGTGACCGTAAATCACTTGACAGTTTCATGACTAGTCTCAATTCTAATGATAGAGGAATATCTTTGAGCTATGAGGCCAGCTCTACCAGTGTACATTTTTTGGACCTTGAAATATTTGTGGTGGACAAACATTTGGAGTTCCGCACGTATTTCAAGGCCACCGACCGGAACGGATTCATTCCCATTGACAGTTGCCATCAGGAGCAGTGGCTCAAGTCTGTTCCCCGTAGCCAATTTTTGAGACTACGACGCAACTGTACCAATGCTATTGATTTCCAGTCACAATCGCTAGTTCTGAGAGATCGATTTATTGAAAAAGGTTATGATCCCAGACATCTAGATGAGGAACTCAATAGGGCACTATCCACTGATAGAGAATCCACCTTGACAGAACGCCCCAAATCCACAGCTGAACCTATGCACAAATGGGCTTTCTTTACCACTCACTCCATTCAGTCCAAACAAGTAAAAGCTATATTCAAAAAGCACTGGAAGGTACTTTTAAATGATAATCTACTGGGGTCAGTTCTTCCTGAACGGGCGGCTGTTGTATTCAGGGGAGCACGGTCCATTCAAGGACAGATTGCTCCGAATATAATAGACCCCCCCAAAAGAGTTTCATTTTTTCAGGAATGTCAGGGTTATTACCCCTGCCGTAGATGCAATGTCTGCCTCCACAACATTCGAGGCAGACAAAAAAGTACCACTTTCCAATCCACAGTCACCTCCCTCACTTACCAGATGAAACACTTCACAACTTGTACATCACAATACATTGTCTACCTCATTACTTGCCCCTGCCACAAACAGTATGTTGGGCGTACCATCAGAACTTTCTCTATACGAGTCAATGAACATGTGGCAGGTATCAAGAAAGGCAAGGACAAACATACAGTACCCCGGCATTATCTGGAACACCATAATAAAGACCCTACCGGGACTTTATTCCAGGTGATCAACAAATTTGTCCCACATTGGAGAGGTGAGTCCCGCCTCCGAGGAGTGTCACGCCTCGAGACTTATTGGATATGGGAGTTGAGGTCCTATTTCCCGTTAGGTTTAAACGTGGAGTGGGACCTCAACTCCTTTATCAACCAATCCTAAATTCCTTCCACATCTCTATGCATGTCCCTCCCTCTCTTTATTAACATTTTTATATATTTTTTTATTTTCATTATTCCAACATTTTTTCCCCCTCCCCCTCTCCCTTTTTTTCACCTATATTCACAAGCTGGTACACAGTTTATATATGGTGCACCTTAGAGGGTTATCTATTCACCCAATTGAAATTGGTCCAATCCAAATTGACCCATTCGGTCTATGCTGATGATTCTTTACAGTCAAGGGATCATAGGGATAACTATCAGATATTTGGGTCACTTTACAAATCCACACATTCCCTCCACATATAGATTCATTTTAACACATTTTACAATGTGCGTTTTGGAGATTTTGTGTTCACATAATTTTTTAATTTTTTATTTCAGTCCCACCTAACACACATGGACCTTAAGAGACATTCACACATGTCACTCCAGTATTTTTTTACACATTTATGCGATTCCACCTCAGTTAGTCATTTCCCAACACATTATATTTCACTATATGTGTCCCCACTTCCAATACACTTCGGGTTCACTGGAGTTCTATGCACACTTCCGGGTCATCGGGTCTCGGTCTGCTGCATAACACACTTTTTTACACAGACACCATAGAGATGGTGTTTTGTCTCATTCAGCGTCCGTTGCTTGCTGGATTGCATTGCCGGGACGCTAGGTGTATTTATTTAAGTCCCATCCCTCTGCGGTGTACGGATTGTACGTGCAGCAGAGTTGAGTGGGATGTTTGCTCTCTGATTGGCCCAGTGAGTCATGTGAGAGGGAGACGTCAGACACGCCCACGGACGTGACATCATTTCCTACACAGACTGGTCATGTGGGCGTTCAGGGATAGAGGCCGGCTCATACATAGCGGCCTATTGGTCAGCTTTATTTAACACCTTTTGTCTTCTTATTGAGGATTGGCTCCTCTGGCTGACAGGGCGGTACATTCTGCCGGACTGTCAGCAGAGGAGTGCTGTTTTCATTTAATCTTTAAATGCTTTATTTTTGTTAGAGAGATCATAGAGTGATATATTTTTCTGCTTGTAGACCTTTATACAGTCTCCTGAGCTTCACCTTAACCACTTAAGGACCGCCTCACGCCGATGTACGTCGGCAAGGCGGCACGGGCAGGCAAAATCACGTACATGTACGTGATTTGCCTCCCGCGGGTGGGGGGTCCGATCGGACCCCCCCCGCCGCCCGAGGCGGTCCCGTTCTGTCCCCCGGCGATCAGAGACGAGGGGGAGGCCATCCGTTCGTGGCCCCCCCCTCGCGATCGCCGCCGGCCAATGGGAACACTCTTTTGCTGCTGTATGCTAAACAGCAGCAAAGGAAGTGATGTCATCTCCCCTCGGGTCGGTAGTTTCCGTTCCGGCCCGAGGAGAGACGACATGTGAGTGAGTGCACCAACACACACACACACAGTAGAACATGCCAGGCATACAAAACACCCCGATCCCCCCCCGATCGCCCCCCGATCCCCCCCCAATCACCCCCCCCCTGTCACAAACTGACACCAGCAGTTTTTTTTTTTTTTTTTTCTGATTACTGCTGTGTCAGTTTGTGACAGTTACTGTGTTAGCACAGTTACTGTTACCCCCCTGTAGGTCTAGGGTACCCCCCTAACCCCCCCTAATAAAGTTTTAACCCCTTGATCACCCCCCGTCACCAGTGTCGCTAAGCGATCATTTTTCTGATCGTTGTATTAGTGTCGCTGGTGACGCTAGTTAGTGAGGTAAATATTTAGGTTCGCCGTCAGCGTTTTATAGCGTCAGGGACCCCCATATACTACCTAATAAATGTTTTAACCCCTTGATTGCCCCCTAGTTAACCCTTTCACCACTGATCACCGTATAACCGTTACGGTTGACGCTGGTTAGTTTGTTTATTTTTTATAGTGTCAGGGCACCCGCCGTTTATTACCGAATAAAGGTTTAGCCCCCCGATCGCCCGGCGGTGATATGCGTCGCCCCAGGCAGCGTCAGATTAGCGCCAGTACCGCTAACACCCACGCACGCAGCATGCGCCTCCCTTAGTGGTATAGTATCTGATCGGATCAATATCTGATCCGATCAGATCTATACTAGCGTCCCCAGCAGTTTAGGGTTCCCAAAAACGCAGTGTTAGCGTGATCAGCCCAGATACCCGCTAGCACCTGCGTTTTGCCCCTCCGCCCGGCCCAGCCCAGCCCACCCAAGTGCAGTATCGATCGATCACTGTCACTTACAAAACACTAAACGCATAACTGCAGCGTTCGCAGAGTCAGGCCTGATCCCTGCGATTGCTAACAGTTTTTTTGGTAGCATTTTGGTGAACTGGCAAGCACCAGCCCCAGGCGTCAGGTTAGCGCCAGTACCGCTAACACCCACGCACGCACCGTACACCTCCCTTAGTGGTATAGTATCTGAACGGATCAATATCTGATCCGATCAGATCTATACTAGCGTCACCAGCAGTTTAGGGTTCCCAAAAACGCAGTGTTAGCGGGATCAGCCCAGATACCTGCTAGCACCTGCGTTTTGCCCCTCCGCCCGGCCCAGCCCAGCCCACCCAAGTGCAGTATCGATCGATCACTGACACTTACAAAACACTAAACGCATAACTGCAGCGTTCGCAGAGTCAGGCCTGATCCCTGCGATCGCTAACAGTTTTTTGGTAGCGTTTTGGTGAACTGGCAAGCGCCAGCGGCCTAGTACACCCCGGTCGTAGTCAAACCAGCACTGCAGTAACACGTGGTGACGTGGCGAGTCCCATAAGTGCAGTTCAAGCTGGCGAGATGGCAAGCACAAGTAGTGTCCCGCTGCCACCAAAAAGACAAACACAGGCCCGTCGTGCCCATAATGCCCTTCCTGCTGCATTCGCCAATCCTAATTGGGAACCCACCGCTTCTGCAGCGCCCGTACTTCCCCCATTCACATCCCCAACCAAATGCAGTCGGCTGCATGAGAGGCATTTTTATGTCCTCCCAAGTACCCCTACCCAACGAACCCCCCCAAAAAAGATGTCGTGTCTGCAGCAAGCGCGGATATAGGCGTGACACCCGCCATTATTGTCCCTCCTGTCCTGACAATCCTGGTCTTTGCATTGGTGAAGGTTTTGAACGCTACCATGCACTAGTTGACTATTAGCGTAGGGTACAGCATTGCACAGACTAGGCACACTTTCACAGGGTCTCCCAAGATGCCATCACATTTTGAGAGACCCGAACCTGGAACCGGTTACCGTTATAAAAGTTAGTTACAAAAAAAGTGTAAAAAAAAAAAAAAATATGAAATAAAAAAAAATAGTTGTTGTTTTATTGTTCTCTCTCTCTCTATTCTCTCTCTCTATTGTTCTGCTCTTTTTTACTGTATTCTATTCTGCAATGTTTTATTGTTATTGTTATTGTTATTGTTATTGTTATTATGTTTTATCATGTTTGTTTTTCAGGTGTGTAATTATTTACACTTTACTGTTTACTGTGCTTTATTGTTAACCATTGTTAACCATTTTTTTGTCTTCAGGTACGCCATTCACGACTTTGAGTGGTTATACCAGAATGATGCCTGCAGGTTTAGGTATCATCTTGGTATCATTCTTTTCAGCCAGCGGTCGGCTTTCATGTAAAAGCAATCCTAGCGGCTAATTAGCCTCTAGACTGCTTTTACAAGCCGTGGGAAGGAATGCCCCCCCCCCCCACCGTCTTCCGTGTTTTTCTCTGGCTCTCCTGTCTCAACAGGGAACCTGAGAATGCAGCCGGTGATTCAGCCAGCTGACCATAGAGCTGATCAGAGACCAGAGTGGCTCCAAACATCTCTATGGCCTAAGAAACCGGAAGCTACGAGTATTTCATGACTTAGATTTCGCCGGATGTAAATAGCGCCATTGGGAAATTGGGGAAGCATTTTATCACACCGATCTTGGTGTGGTCAGATGCTTTGAGGGCAGAGGAGAGATCTAGGGTCTAATAGACCACAATTTTTTCAAAAAAGAGTACCTGTCACTACCTATTGCTATCATAGGGGATATTTACATTCCCCGAGATAACAATAAAAATGATTAAAAAAAAAAATATGAAAGGAACAGTTTAAAAGTAAGATTAAAAAAGCAAAAAAATAATAAAGAAAAAAACAAAACAAAAAAAAAACACCCCTGTCGCCCCCTGCTCTCGCGCTAAGGCGAACGCAAGCGGCGGTCTGTCGTCAAACGTAAACAGCAATTGCAAATACTCACCATGCCTTTCAGCAAATAGCTTGGGGTGTCTACTTTCCAAAATGGGGTCATTTGGGGGGGGGTTGTGCCACCTGGGCATTCCATGGCCTCCGAAACTGTGATAGGCAGTAAAGAGTGAAATCAAAAATTTTCACCCTTAGAAATCCTGAAGGCAGTGATTGGTTTTCGGGGTCCCGTACGCGGCTAGGCTCCCAAAAAGTCCCACACATGTGGTATCCCCATACTCAGGAGAAGCAGCTAAATGTATTTTGGGGTGCAATTCCACATATACCCATGGCCTGTGTGAGCAATATATCATTTAGTGACAACTTTATGAAAAAAAAAAAAAAAAAAAGTGTCACTTTCCTGCAACTTGTGTCAAAATATAAAATATTCCATGGACTCAATATGCCTCTCAGCAAATAGCTTGGGGGGTCTACTTTCCAAAATGGGGTCATTTTGGGGGGTTTTGTGCCACCTGGGCATTCCATGGCCTCCGAAACTGTGATAGGCAGTGAAGAGTGAAAGCAAAAATTTACACCCTTAGAAATCCTGAAGGCGGTGATTGGTTTTCGGGGCCCCGTACGCGGCTAGGCTCCCAAAAAGTGCCACACATGTGGTATCCCCATACTCAGGAGAAGCAGCTAAATGTATTTTGGGGTGCAATTCCACATAGGCCCATGGCCTGTGTGAGCAATATATCATTTAGTGACAACTTTTTGTAAATATTTTTTTTTTTTTTGTCATTTTTCAATCACTTGGGACAAAAAAAATAAATATTCAATGGGTTCAACATGCCTCTCAGCAATTTCCTTGGGGTGTCTACTTTCCAAAATGGGGTCATTTGGGGGGGTTTTGTACTGCCCTGCCATTTTAGCACCTCAAGAAATGACATAGGCAGTCATAAACTAAAAGCTGTGTAAATTCCAGAAAATGTACCCTAGTTTGTAGACGCTATAACTTTTGCGCAAACCAATAAATATACGCTTATTGACATTTTTTTTACCAAAGACATGTGGCCGAATACATTTTGGCCTAAATGTATGACTAAAATTTAGTTTATTGGATTTTTTTTATAACAAAAAGTAGAAAATATCATTTTTTTTCAAAATTTTCGGTCTTTTTCCGTTTATAGCGCAAAAAATAAAAACCACAGAGGTGATCAAATACCATCAAAAGAAAGCTCTATTTGTGGGAAGAAAAGGACGCAAATTTCGTTTGGGTACAGCATTGCATGACCGCGCAATTATCATTTAAAGCGACGCAGTGCCAAATTGGAAAAAGACCTCTGGTCCTTAGGCAGCATAATGGTCCGGGGCTCAAGTGGTTAATGTCATTCATTTATTTATATAGAAATTGTGTATGATCTTTATGTCTAGACATTCAAGCAAGTCATGTGATTGTATTCACCCAATCCAATCTCCTGGTTTTTCAACCCTTGTGATTGGTCCTTCTCTAAATAATTTTATTATATATATTTGGCAACTTGGAGTGAGTGGTCTATGCCCCTGTTGAAGACCCCTAGGTCGAAACGCGTCGGGTACATACACCACTCTCTTTGTTGCCCATTTGTTTTTATCCACCGTGATCACGCTTTTATTTGTGTATGGTCGTTTTTGTCAATAAAAACACCCTTTTTTATCTGCACCATGTGGAGGCACATTCTTTTTGTTTCCACATTTACCGCATGAGATCCAGTCCCTCCAACTGCTCCTTTCGGGGGACCGTTTGTGAAACTTCTGATGCATGCTGGGACGGTTCGGTGTGAGGACGGTTCGTTGTGAGGACCCATCCGGTTGCCGGCCGAGATCCATACAGACCACAATCCAAGAGATTGGCGATTCCTGAGCTCCCATTCCACGTCATTTGTGACAAACTGCGCATGCGATTTCCTGTCGCTGACATGGGAATCCACAGGATCTGGTAAGAGGCTTTTTTGCACTTTCTCTGAATGACCCATTGGGACCCGGTTTCTCGGTTGGGAAGTCGCTGTATGATGCCAGGTGTTTTCTGACAACCATCAGACCATCACCACCCCTTGGAGTACTTATACCTCCTGTGCGGTTGGACATTTACATCCATCTATGGACGTTTGTGTTTCAAGGCACCTGTGGTCAATTAGTTATTTCTTGACTGTTTCACCATTTTAAAGACCTATATTCATTTGTACATGCGCTGCATTTTTCCATATGCCTATTTTGTTGTTTTTGTCAAACTGTATGCAGCAGCTTTCATTCATTTTACTGGTTAGCGCGGTGTTTTCTATTTACCTCTGAGATAGGTAGAAGGTATGGTCTTGGTTCTGGTAGGTCTCACAGGGCAGTTTTGAAGATAATGACTTGCCACCCCGCAGTATAGACACAAATCCTCCCGTCGTCGTCGCAGCTTTTCTTCACTAGAGAGGGGAACACAAAAGTCCAAGTTGCATGGGATGTGCCTGCTGATTCGTTGGGGAAATAGGGATGCCAGCCTTCTCTGCCCTCCTTTCTCTGAACCTCCGATCAAGCTGGTTGGCAAGATTAACAAGGTTTTCAAGGGAACCGGGGACCCCCACATGAGCAAGCTCATCCTTGAGCTCTTCAGACAGGCCAAGGCGGAACTGATGCCGTAAGGCTGCATCATTCCAGCCTGTATCAGAAGCCCACAGGTGGAATTCTGCCACATAGTCCTCAGCGGGTCGACGACCCTGACGTAGAGTATGGAGGGTTGACTCTGCAGTGGTTGTGCGCTGGGGATCATCATAGAGCTGAGCCATTGCTTCAAAGAATGAAGAGAGGGAGTTCAAGATTTTGCTGTTTTGCTCCAGAAGCTGATGAGCCTAAGACTGTGAGTCTTCCAGAAGTAGGGATATGACAAACCCCATCTTGGTGGTTTCTAGTGAAAAAGTTCTTGGTTGTAGGGCAAAGTAAAGCTCACATGAGTTCTTAAATGCACGGAATTTGTGCCGATTTCCAGCGAATCGCTCTGGTGCAGGGACTCGGGGTTCGGGTGGTGGCATAGTTTTCATGGAAGTGAAAAAAGTCTGTTCAGACAAGGAGCAGCCAGGTGCAGCAGCAGGTGCGGGAGTTGCCAAGGTAGGAGTTATGGGTTGAATGCGATCTTCAGCTGCTGGTAGCTCTTTTGCAGGGTGCAGACTGCCTGAGTAAGAGATGCAATTTGCAGGCATAGCGACTCCAGAGGTGAAGCCCCTCCCTCGATCTCCGACATCTGGCTAAGTGGCGCTGTCACGTACCTGGTGGAGCTCGAGCTGGAGAGAGGGCTTCTCTTGCACCTCCTGTCCGTCACCCCTGGTAGTGATGACAGGGAGCGAAGGACACCGAGTGGCACAAGGGCCGATGTAGTTGATGTTGCTGACTGGGCCTTGGCAGGAACCAGGTGGCTGAAGAGCGCTGGACAGGCTCTGAGAACTGGAGCTCTGTATCGCTGCGTTAGCAGATGGAGGCGTAGCCTGGACGTAGGCCGGGAAGTCATCAACAGCCGGACAGTGCAGGTACCGGGACAAGAGGCAGAGATGGGACACAGGTCGGGTTCGGTACACAGATGGGTAGCAAGGTGCAGGTACATCGGGCAGAAGCGGAGTCAGACACAAGCCGGGATCAGGTAGGCAGGCGGAGGTCAAGGAGAAGGTTCAGGTGTAGCCGGGTCAAAACACAGAAAGCTGGAACAGATCAGGTAAGCAGGCACTAGTTGAAAGACCACTCAGCAATGTTTATGTGTCAGTGTTCAGTTTAAATAGGCTTACTTGTCGCTCATACGTGCACGTGCGCATCGGCGCATGCACCAATACAAGTCTTTCTTTGTACACACACTGGTGTGCTTGTGCACAGATGCGCGTCTGCTAGCCGGACTTCTCTTACAGGTCCCAACACTGAACCTTGGGGTACACCACTGATAACCTTAGACCATTCAGGTAATTCTTTCATGAATCCATGCTGTTTGTTGCTTAAAATTTTTTTGTAGCAAGAACTCATCTATCCGGTCTTTTATTAAACTCTACAGTATCTTCTTTTAACCTCCCTGGTGGTAATCCCGAGTGTGGCTCGGGGTTAATTTTCAGTACCAAAAGCATTAACCCAGAGCCACACTCGAGGTTACACTGTAGTATCCTTGTACTGTTACTTACCTTGTCCCTACGATTCCCCGATGTCCTCCCGATGTGTCCTCCGGCTGATGCCGGCATCCGTCTTCCAGGTTCCCTTCCGTGCGAGCGCCGCGAAGCAGAGGGGCAGAACCGGGCAGGAAATTCCAAAAAGTTCAAAACATCACATACACACAATACATTGTAATCTGTTAGGATTGGTAATATGTATAAAATGGTGCACTTGCTCAATCAATAAAATATAAGTAAACAAAGATTAGAAACACATAGTGAATGCACATAAATAACAAAGAGAGAGGAGATATTGCTGGCACTGGCAGCAGAGGAATGATTATCAATCAAGAGGTGCGATATTGGAGTGTTCATACAGACGTGTTGAAGTTTGCACAGCGGGGACCCTAGCAGCTATCCATTGAGATCTAAAGCTTTGTTTGACCATGTGGTCATTCCCTGAGGTGAGCGGCCAATTTACCCATTGGTGGCAGCGCTTGCTGGTTTTTCTTTTGCTTCACTAGATTTTTTTCTTTCTTCAGTTACAATATGGACTAAGCAGTCATCTTTATAGTTTTTGCACTTGGGCTCTATATATTCTTTTCACTTGAACCTTTTTTCACTTGGACTTTTTGGTTATTTATGTGCATTCACTATGTGTTTCCAATCTTTGTTTACTTATATTTCATTGATTGAGCAAGTGAACCATTTTATTATTATTATTATACAGGATTTATATAGCGCCAACAGTTTACGTTGTGCTTTTATACACATTACCATATTCACGTTAGTGTTTGAGTGCACTTTAAATGGTTGCATTGATACATTACTAGCACTTTTTTGAGTTCTTCACATAGCAGCACGCAACTCCAATAATATTCACATAATCTGTTAGGATTACGTTACTGTATCAAACCATTTCACCTTTTTGTCCCTAGTGCTTTGTCCAGTGCCCTGCCTGCACTTTTACCATTCTTTCTGCCTGGAAACTTGAGAACGTCCATGGCATCCAAAAAGCATCCCTCTAGGTCAAAAGCGGTTTTAGACCAGCTAGAAAACAGCGATAGTGAATTAGAGTCACTTGCAGAATTGAGCGATAGTGATTTTTAGGAAAATTCGTCATCAGACAATGAAAGTGACGACAGCAACGATTCTGCAACTGAGCTCAGTGACAAGTGCAAACTTGGTGCTGTATTGACTGTGGTACAGATTAGGCAGCGCCTCCAAGATTCCCATTTACTGGAGCATCTGGTATGAAAGTAGACATTGAACACAACAACCCCTTGGCATACTTACAATTATTTCTGACCGATGAGGTTATTAAAAAATAGTTACTGAGACAAACCGGTACAAAAAGCAACAATTACAGTATCTCACAAAAGCGAGTACACCCCTCACATTTTTGTAAATATTTTATTCTATCTTTTCATGTGACAACACTGAAGAAATGACACTTTGCTACAATGTAAAGTAGTGAGTGTACAGGTTGTATAACGGTAATAAATTTGCTGTCCCCTCAAAATAACTCTACAAACAGCCATTAATGTCTAAACCACTGGCAACAAAAGTGAGTACACCCCTAAGTGAAAATGTCCGAATTGGGCCCAGTAAGCCATTTTCCCTCCCCGGTGTCATGTGACTTCTTATAGGGCGTACACACGGTCGGACTTTGTTCGGACATTCCGACAACAAAATCCTAGTATTTTTTCTGACGGATGTTGGCTCAAACTTGTTTTGTCTACACACGGTCGCACAAAGTTGTCGGAATTTCCAATCGCCAACCACGCGGTCATGTACACCACGTACACCACGTACGACGAGACTAGAAAAGGCCGGTTCAAAACCAAGCGCGGCACCCTTTGGGCTCCTTTTGCTAATCTCGTGTTAGTAAAAGTTTGGTGAGAGACGATTCGTGCTTTTTCAGACTCGTGGCTTTCAGATCGTTTTCTGCCGTTCAGTTTGTGCTTGTGGGTTTGTATCTGCTCTTCAGTGCGTGCAAGCAAGTTCCGCGTGACTTAGTCATTGTATTCTTGTTCGTTCGTTACTGTTTTTCAGGTCGCTCTTCACAGGCCTTGCTGTTCTTCAGTGCATTCTGTTACTTCGTTCTGAGCAGCCGACCGTTTTCTAGCCATGTTGCATATATGTACTCCTCGTAGAGTTCGTGCTGTGCGGGGGCTTGGTGTTGGGGTCCTGACCTTGACACAAGTCCAGTCCATGAACATGGTGGGGAGGAGTTCATGGACCAAGAATTGGTTGCTTCAGCGTGACCAGTTCTCTCATATGCCTTTGCTCCGTGAGATCCGTGAGAATAATCCTGATGATTTCAGGAACTTTCTCAGGATGACGGACCCCATGTTTCACCGTCTGTTGGCTTCGCTGACCCCTTATATTAGCAAGCAGGATACCTGCATGAGGCAAGCCATCTCTCCGGAGCAGAGGCTCGTCGCTACCCTGCGGTATTTGGCGACAGGGAGAATCCTGCAGGACTTAAAGCTCTCGACAGGCATCTCCCCCCAGGCTCTGGGGATCATTATCCCAGAGACCTGTTCTGCCATCATCCAGGTCCTGCAGAAGGAGTATATGAAGGTAAGATTTTTATCCTTTAATATCACATTTTATTGTATTGAATGTTTGCTAATATATTGTATTTCTTTCCTCATTCCCTAATTACCATGATTGTAATATGCTGTGAATGCCCCCTTTGTTCTCATGCATGCTGGATTTTTATGTAATTATTATTTTAGGTCCTTCATACATATTTGCCCTTCAATAACCTCCCCAGCATGGTGTCTCCTGGCCCTATATTCACCTCATATAGTCACTTAACAATGTATTTTTTCGGCTCCATAGTAGTGCTTTACCCCAAACACCCCTAAAATGTTTAGAAATGTGATTTTTGCTTTAAATTCAGGCAGAGTGCCAGAGGCTTTTTGTTGGTGGTGTCCCCAAATAATTTTTAGTAACTCTCCCTCCCCCAACTGCTAAGTCAGCTGATCCCAATTCTCTATCCTCCATCATCTATTTGCTGACTTTGCCAAACCCATACACACTATACCCATCTCTTTTGTGCTCAGATTTATGGATGAATTCCCCAAAGCATGTAGTGCAAGGGCCTGCCTGTATACTTTCAAATGGTACTGTTTAAAGTTTTTGGATCCTATTATTATATTGATAGGTAATAGCAGAATGTCCAAATGTCCTCAAATGTGTACAGTGTGTATTTATATCTTTGTATTATGACACTTCTTACCTGTCCAGTGGGCTGCCAATAGTGTAACTAAGGAGGGGCTGTTCCAAGTAATACCCATTATTTAGGCATTCATCTCTCAATGAAGTGAACAGGGTTACCTGTCCAAGATTTCCACACACCCCTTATAATGTTAGAAATGGCCCATGAGAGGGGGGGAGGGGGAATATGATAGGTGTACCTTATACTTTGGCGTTGTTAAATTCCCCTTAATAAATGCTATCTGGAGGTTGCCCCATAATGTTTGTGCCTAATCTGCTTGCCATGTTTCTGATCAAAAATAGTAATATTTATTGTTTTTTCCTCAACAGTTTCCTTCCACGCCACAGGAATGGCAGACTGTGGCCTCCCACTTTGCCGAGCGGTGGGACTTTCCTAACTGCGGAGGGGAAATTGATGGGAAACACGTCCACATCATCCCACCACCCAACTCGGGGTCATACTATTTCAACTATTAGGGGTTCAATAGTATAGTGATGTTGGCGGTGGTGTCGGCTACTTACGACTTCCTGTATGTGGACGTGGGGAAGAATGGCCGGATGTCCGATGGTGGAGTCATTGCCCAGACGGAGTTTTACAGGCGTCTCCAGAATGGCAGCTTGGACTTGCCAGCTCCAGAGGACAATGTGGAAGGACTCCCATTCGTGTTCGTTGCTGATGAAGCGTTTGCGCTGGGGGACCACCTGATGATGCGGCCATTCCCAATGAAGACCCTCACCCCGGAACAGAGGGTTTTTAATTACCGGCTGGCCAGAGCCCGAAGAGTGGTGGAGAACACATTTGGAATCCTGGCCAGCCGGTTCCGCCTATTTCTGACACCCATCCATATGGCAGAGTATAAACTGAACCATATTATACTTGCGTGCTGTGTTCTCCATAACTTTTTAAGGAAACATTCGGCCAACTATGCTGGCTCAGTTGGGCCTGAGGCTGGAATGATACATCAAACCACACTGACGGCGCTTGAAAGCGGCCGTCCTGGCTTGCCCTCCCTGAGTGCCCGTGATGTCCAGTTACACTACCTGGAGTTCTTTGCGTGTAGGGGGGCTATCAATATGCCAGCAAATCTGTGAAGCCTTTTTATAATAAAACAAAAAAAGAAATTCTTTGTGGACATTTACTGCTTGTGTTTGTTTTAGCTGACCCTGACAGAAATGTGTTGATTCCAGAAAATGTCGTGATTGTGTAACCTTATTATACAAAGCACTGTTTGCTGTTATTTACTAAAATGCAAAAACACATTTCACTACAAGTGCAGTTGCAACTGCACTGAAACTGCACCTGTAGTGCCAAGAGGATTTGCCCTTAGTAAATAACCCCCATTTTCTCTGAAAACACCAATGACATCACCCCAAAAGTGTTGTAGTGTTGAGACAATAATCCACACATTCTTGCTTAACACACTTTTTTATACCTGCACAATCACATGTGCATTTACCAAAGGTTTTTCAAACAAAACAACATGTTTGTTGTATAACAATTTTTGGGGTAGCATTATCCAAACTCAAAATGTCCATTTTAGATAAAACAGGCCTGTGTAAAACCAACAAGAAAGACAAAAATCTTGAAATTACAAAGTTCACATTTGGTAGAATTTGAAGGCAATATCAGACATGAGTATTTAGGAACTGTGTTTGATATTGCGTTCAGATGGGGTGAAGTCACCCCAGGAAAAGCCAAATTTGGAACATGCACACCAATTTAACAATGTCAACATGTGCGACCTGCCATCACGGGGGATCAAGGGATGTGTTTTGGGGGAGCAAGCCCTTCCTCACCGCTACTTTATTATTGAGGAAGGGGTTGCACCCCCAAAACGCGTCCATTGATCTCCTGTGATGGCAGATAGCACATGTTGACACACTGTGTGCATCCTCCAAATTTGGCTTTGGGAAAAATCACAAAAACATTTAGCACATTGTAGCACACAAAAGAAGAAAGTGATTTGGAGGGGTTTTAAACTCGCCCCAAAACATCAATGATGTTTTTATTTTTTGGAATAACATCATTGATGTTTTTCTTGATGATTTCCAATTGTAAATTACACCCCATGATCTCCCCGATCAGGATCTGGGCACTTTCGGATGTGAAAGGATCTGGATCCACAACCTCACGATCACCTAAAAAGAGAGGAACCCCAAAATAAATTAGGTCTAAAAAATATGCCGCCATCCATCTCTTATCTGAGCCTGTGGTTGCAGACACTCACCTGTTGTGGTGACTAGTTCCACCACGTCTTCTTCCTCCTGCTCAGATTGTGTTGGGGGGATTTCCCCTTCTTCCAGAGGGGGGGGGCTCTGGTCTCCTCGGATGAGGGGTGTCCTCCGAGTCTTTTATCCCCTATGTCAAACAAAAATGGTATAATTAGCACACAGATATTTGATGGCAGAACTAGAAATAGGAAACATTGCTTGGAAGTGGGGTACAATTGTCAATTTTAGCCGAGTTCCTAGATGTAGCTTTTTTAGTGTACTTTGTCAACCTGCAATACTTTACCTGTTTAGTACAAGCTTCACAGATGGAGACCCCCCCTATAGTATACACTGGAGCACCTGTGTGGCCCCCTAATAAAAATGGTGTTCTTGTGTCCCACACTAGTGCTCTAGTGTCCAGATGTGAAAACAGCTGCTGAGTGTCCTCTCCTTACACAGAATCTAGTTTGCATTTCATTCTAGTAACCAAGCCATCTACACAACCCAATTCTTTTAAAACAAGTATAGGGCGTCAAAATGGTGGCCAAATGCATATGGCCTAAACAATGGTATTTTATAGTCCGAAAGAAAAATGTTTGATCCGAACGAATAATGTGCCCATGAACATGAAAGTTGCCATTTTAAACTGTACAACAGTTCCTAAAAGCACATGGAGCAGCACAAATGTAATAAACATAAAGAATAGGAACACAGCACAACTACTTACTTTTTTGCAGCACTCTCCGGATCTTTCTGTACTGCTCATGTTCTCGTAATTTGAGGTCCGACCACCGCTTCCTGAGCTGATCTTTCGATCGTCGTACCCCGAAATTCCGGTGCAGACTCCTGACCACTTTCGCCATGATCTTGGCCTTTCTGACATTGGGGTTGGGGTAAGGCCCATACTTCCCATCATAGTCGGCCTTCTTCAGGATGTCAACCATCTCCAACATCTCCCCAAAGGACATATTTGAGTCCTTAAATCTCCTTCTGGATCGGGACGTGTCCGGATCCGGCCTTTCCTCCTCCTCGTCGTTGCTACAACTAGCACGATCCTGCTGTGTCTCCGCCATGTGCTCTTCCCCCACTGCGCTGAACGAAAAGGGGCGGGGAATAGACTAGAAAGAACGTCAGGGGCGGGCGGAGTTACACGCATGCGCAGTGTGTATAAAGCGTAACACGCGTGCGTCTTACGTACGATCTGTGAGCGGAGGAAGGAGCATCGGAGGCGCCGATCGTGATAACGAAGGTAGGATCTAAACTTGGGCCTATACTGCTTCGAAATGGAAGCCTATATTGTAACACGATTAGGGGAGTTTGGCGTGACATTAGGGTTTGTTTTGTGTTGTGTCTTGCAGAGAAAATGGATGGGTTCAACGACTACAATTTCCTCCTACTGTTCATTGACAAATAAAGGGAGCTGCCCTGTCTGTGGCAGGTGAGACACCCCCACTATAACCATAAACAAAAGAGGCAGGCAGCACTGGAGAAACTGCTGGAGTTGGTGACGCCGGTGGTCCCCACAGCAACCATCCCCTATATAAAAGCCAAAATTGGTGGCCTGAGGAGCACTTATCTGAGGGAGCGCAAGAAGGTCACAGATTCCCAGAGGTCCGGAGCTGCAGCAGATGACGTTTATATGTCCCCAGGCTGTGGTACTATGAGAGACTGCGATTTCTGTCAGACCACACTGAAGTCAGTGAATTCCTCTCCACTCTTCCTTCCACGCTTCTTTCCACCCCAGCTGAGGCTTCCGATGTCCAACCTGGGCCTTCCAGCCAGGAAGAAGTGGAGGAGCCCAGCTGAAGCCAGGTATAGCATTCTTCTACAGATTTCTGGTCACTAAATAAATTATGTTTACTAGATGTTATTATTGATCACCAATTGCTGATTGAAAAAAGTGTTTTACATATCAATAGACAGTAGTGGGCACCCAAAATTGGGACAAGAATGAAAAATGCTTGACTCAGAAGGATAGTCTATTATATTTGTTAACATTAAATTTGCAGCAGTCAGGAGGTGAAAATTGTGTGTGATTGATGAAAAAAATACTAAAACTATGTCCCTTTTTCATACACAGGAAGCCCTCAGCCAGGAGGAGGCTGTGGAATGTGGCAGCCAGGAGGAGGGGGGGATTAGTGGCAGCCAGGAGGAGGCGGGGCTAAGTGTCAGCCAAGAGAAGCCTGGGACCAGTCGCAGCCTGACTGAATCTCAGGTTCCTCCCCTCTGCCTTCCATATAAAAGAGCCAGGAAGGCGATTCCGAGTCCCGTGCAGGATTCAGCGTTCAGGCTGATTCAGGAGGCTTCGGCGTCCCTACGAGCCTTAACCACTCCTTAAGAGGCCTTTGCCTGCATGGCTGCCACCAAACTGCAGGGCATGCAGGAGGGTCAACGCAGGCTCTGTGAGGACCTTCTGTATAAAGTGCTACGTAAGGGGGTGAGTGGGGAACTAACACCCAAGACCGACGTGGTTGAGTTGGACCATCCTCCTCCTCCTCCTCCTCCTCCTGCTGCCACAACTCCACAGCCACAGCGTGTAAGGAAGCGTGGAAGGAAGACCTGAGAGTGATGACCCTGGGTTCAGTCTGGTCTGACAGAAGCTGCAGTCTCTCGTATGACCACAGCCTGGGGACACAGATGTCATCTGCTGCTTTCCGGATCTCTGGGACTTCTGGACCAGACTGCCCTCCCTTAGATAAGGACTCCTCAGGTCACCAATTTTGCTTAAAAATAGTTGATGTCTGCCCTGGGGGTCCAAGGCTTCACCCACTTCTGCAGTTTCTCCAGCGTTGCCTCCCTCTTTGTTTAGTTGTGAGCCCTTAATAAAAATTTTTTGGGGAAATTATACTCTCTTGTGTGTGTTTTCATCCAAAAAGGACAGTTTGTTGGTGACGATTCAGGTACATTTCTAACAGAAAATGTGAAATTAACAAGGGACAACAACACCAATCTCCTACAGATTAAATAGAACAACATATCAATGGTGTTGTGGGAACTTGTCACAAAAAACACACACAAAAATTTTCGGGAGTACAAATCAAAATCCCCCCCAAAAAAAAACCCTTCAAAAAAAATACAAACACAAAAAAAGAATCTACATTAAAGCCAAAAAATATTTAAAAAAAACAACAAAAATATGTTGTCAGATGTGAGAAATCAAAATATATTGAGGGAATCCAGATAAATAGTAATGAAATAAGTTTGTGAGAAGTATGTGTGAATATGAGCAGCAAAACTACTATATTCTTGTCACATTATAAAGAGATTGCGCTGTATTAAACCATTTTTAACATTGCAGCGTGACGAAAGTGCTGTATCCATTGCGAATGCTAAATTTACCAGAACAAGCTGTTCCGTGCCAGAATTTCTTCTGAGCATGCATGGCACTTTGTGCGTCGGAACAGGCCACACACGGTCGAAATTGACGCAATCGGATTTTGTTGTCGGAAAATTTTATCTCCTGCTCTCCAACTTTGTGTGTCGGAAAATCCGATGGAAAATGTCCGATGGAGCCCACACATGGTCGGAATTTCCGACAACACGCTCCGATCGGACATTTTCCATCGGAAAATCCGACCGTGTGTACGGGGCATTAGTGTTACAAGGTCTCATGTGTGAATGGGGAGCAGGTGTGTTAAATTTGGTGTTATCGCTCTCACTCTCTCATACTAGTCACTGGAAGTTCAACATGGCACCTCATGGCAAAGAACTCTCTGAGCATCTGAAAAAAAGAATTGTTGCTTTACATAAAGATGGCCTAGGCTATAAGAAGATTGCCAAGACCCACAAACTGAGCTGCAGCACGGTGGCAAAGACCATACAGTGGTTTAACAGGACAGGTTCCACTCAGAACAGGCCTCGCCATGGTCGACCAAAGAAGTTGAGTGCCCGTGCTCAGCATCATATCCAGAGGTTGTCTTTGGGAAATAGACGTATGAATGCTGCCAGCATTGCTGCATAGGTTGAAGGGGTGGGGGGGTCAGCCTGTCAGTGCTCAGACCATACGCCACACACTGCATCAAATTGGTCTGCATGGCTTTCGTCCCAGAAGGAAGCGTCTTCTAAAGATGATGCACAAGAAAGCCTGCAAACAGTTTGAAGACAAGCAGACTAAGGACATGGATTACTGGAACCATGTCCTGTGGTCTGATGAGACCAAGATAAACTTTTTGGTTCAGATGGTGTCAAGCATATGTGGCGGCAACCAGGTGAGGAGTACAAAGACAAGTGTGTCTTGCCTACAGTCAAGCATGGTGGTGGGAGTGTCATTGTCTGGGGCTGCATGAATGCTGCCGGCACTGAGGAGCTACAGTTCATTGAGGAAACCATGAATGCCAACATGTACTGTGACATACTGAAGCAGAGCATGATCCCCTCCATTCGAAGACTGGGCCACAGGGCAGTATTCCAACATAACAACCTCAAACACACCTCCAAGACAACCACTGCCTTGCTAAAGAAGCTGAGGGTAAAGGTGATGGACTCGCCAAGCATGTCTCCAGACCTAAACCCTATTGAGCATCTATGGGGCATCCTCAAATGGAAGGTGGAGGAGTGCAAGGTCTCTAATGCTGCGTACACACAAGCAAACTTTCCGGCATACTTGGTCCGGCGGACTCTCCGCCGGACAATCCGATCATGTGTAGGCTTCGGCTGACTTTTTTTTCCCAAAAATTCGCCGAACCTAGATTTGAAACATGTTTTAAATCTTTCCGTCGGACTCGCGCTCGCTGCAATAGGAAAAACAAATTTTCCTATTGCGGCGAGCATGGGGCATACCAGGCCCTTAGGTCCAGTATGGATTTTAAAGGGAACCCTCTACGCCGAAAAAATGGCGTGGGGTCGCCCCTAGAATCCCATACCAGACCCCGATCCGAGCACGCAGCCTGGTCGGTCAGGAAAGAGGGTGGAGACGAGCGAGCGCCCCCCCTCCTGAACCGTGCTAGGCCGCATGCCCTCAACATGGGGGGTGCTTTGGGGGAGGGGGCGCCCTGCGGGGCCCCCCCACCACAAAGCACCTTATCCCCATGTTGATGAGGACAAGGGCCTCTTCCCGACAACCCTGGCCGTTGGTTGTCGTGGTCTGCGGGCGGGGGGCTTATCGGAATCCGGGAGCCCCCTATAATAAGAGGGCCCCCAGATCCCGGCCCCCCACCCTATGTGAATGAGTATGGGGTACATGGTACCCCTACCCATTCACCTAGGGAAAAAGTGTCAATAATAAAACACACTACACAGGTTTTTAAAATAATTTATTAGACAGCTCCGGGGGGGGTCTTACTCCGGCTTCGGGGGTCTTCTTCCGACTTCGGGGGTTCCTCCGGTTCCTCTTCTCCCGGCGTCCGGTTGGTTCTTCTTCGCTCTCTCTGGCCTCTTCTCCCGGTGTTCCAGTTCTTCTGTCGGCTCCTCTGCTGTCTTCATGACGCTCTCTTGCCAGCGGAGGCCCAGACTTTTGGCTTCTTGGCTTCTTCCCTCTTCTCTTCTCCAGATGTTGACACGACGGTCTCTCCGGCTGGACTACTCTCTGAGCGCTCTGCTGTGACTTATATAGGCGGAGACCCCGCCCCCTTATGCCGTGACAGTCCCTGGGCATGCTGGGACTGTGACGTTTTAGGGGGCGTGGTCACCGGATGGGGGTGCATCTGTCACCTGGATACAGGTGACCTGACAGTGAGATTGCTGTATGAGGATTGGCCAAAGCATGCACCTGACCTGCATGCTTTGGCCAATCACAGTGCACTCTGCTGAGAGAGCCATAATCGGCCAAAGGCAGGGTGCTCAGGGGGACTAAGTCCAAGCCCCACACTATATAAGGCTGCTTACATATCGTCCGCGTGTAGTGTTGGTGGCGTGGACGGAGAGATAGCTTAATTAGATTAAGCAGGCAGGTTATCTAGTTAGTGGCAGTGTATTTGATATATGTATACAGTCAGTCTAGAATATATATATATATATATATATATATATATATATATATATATTATTCTCTGCATTTAGCATGGACTATATATGCACCATATAATATATATATATATATATATATATATATATATATATATATATATATATATATATATATACACTCTGCATTCAGTGTAGCCTATATATACAGTGCATTCGGCAGTGTACAGTATATAATACATATACAACATCTAATGCATATGGTGGCACAATATATGGATGTATATCCACAGATGTGAGGGTGAAGGGGGAAACAAGGAGGGAGAGAGAGGGGATGATTCTTGGGAGGTCACACTGAGCTTGTGGCAGTGACCAAGCAGCAAACAATAGCTTCTAGAATGTGCAATGCAAAATGTATGTGTGTATGTTTACAGTATATGCACACACACATATATGTTTTTTTTCTCATGTTTTTAAACTTTTTAACCATTTTTTTCTTCTTTTTTTCTTATTATTTTATATATATATATATATATATATATATATTTTCTTTTTTTTATTTATTTATATCCATTTTTATCGAATTCATCCTCCAATCAGATCATCCATCCCATCTTGATAAATCTTTCTGTGATTCTTATTGTTTCATTTCTCTTATGCCGCGTACACACGGTCGGACTTTTCGGCTACAAAAGTCCGACGGACGCCGCCGGACCAAATCCGGCGGACAATCCGACCGTGTGTGGTCTCCATCAGACTTCCGACGGACCGTTTCGGTGGGAAATCCGATGTACTTTAGATTTGAAACTTGCTTCAAATCTTTACGTCGTAACTCCGCCGGACTCAGTTCCTGACGGAAAGCCCATTCGTCTGTATGCTGGTCCGACGGACCTGATACGACGGAGGAGCAGGGTACTGCATCTCGCACTCGCTGCAATAGGAAAAACGAATTTTCCTATTGCGGCGAGTGCGGGGGGACATCCCAGGCCCTTAGGTCTGGTATGGAAGGCGTCCCCCCAAAATCCATACCAGACCCCGATCCGAGCACGCGGCCGGTCAGGAAAGGGGGTGGGGGCGAGTGAGTGGGGCCCCCCCACCACAAAGCACCTTGTCCCTATGTGGATGAGGACAAGGGCCTCTTCCGGACAACCCTGGCCGTTGGTTGTCGGGGACTGCGGGCGGGGGGCTTATCAGAATCCGGGAGCCCCCTTTAATAAGAGGGCCCCCAGATCCCGGCCCCCCACCCTATGTGAATGAGTATGGGGTACATGGTACCCCTACCCATTTACCTAGGGAAAAAGTGTCAATAATAAAACACACTACACAGGTTTTTAAAGTAATTTATTAGACAGCTCCAGGGGGTCTTCTTCTGGCTTCGGGGGTCCCTCTGGTTCCTCTTCTTCCAGCGTCCGGTTGGTTCTTCTTCGCTCTCTCTGGCCTCTGTTCTCGGTGTTCCAGTTCTTCTGCTGGCTCCTCCCCTATCTTCATGCTGCTCTTTTTGCCAGCGGAGGCCCAGACTTCTGGCTTCTGGCTTCTTCTCTTCTTCTCTTGTGACGTTTTGGGGGGCGTGGTCACCGGGTGATGTTGACCACGCCCCCTAAAACATCACAGTCCCAGCATGCCCAGAGACTGACGGCATAAGGGGGCGGGGTCTCCGCCTATATAAGTCAGAGCGGAGCGCCCAGAGTGCATTCCAGCCGGAGAGACCGTCGTGTCAACATCGGAAGAAGAGAAGAAGCCAGAAGTCCGGGCCTCCGCTGGCAAAAAAAGATCGGCATGAAGATAGCGGAGGAGCCAGCAGAAGAACTGGAACACCGGGAACAGAGGCCAGAGAGATCGGAGAAGAACCAACTGGACACCGGAAGAAGAGGAACCGGAGGGACCCCCGAAGCTGGAAGAAGACCCCCCCCCGGAGCTGTTGAATAAATTACTTTAAAAAAACTCTGTAGTGTGTTTTATTATTGACACTTTTTCCCTAGGTGAATGGGTAGGGGTACCATGTACCCCATACTTATTCACATAGGATGGGGGGCGGGATCTGGGGCCCTCTTATTAAAGGGGCTCCCAGATTCCGATAATCCCCCCGCCCGCAGACCCCGACAACCAACGGCCAGGGTTGTCGGGAAGAGGCCCTTGTCCTCATCAACATGGGGACAAGGTGCTCTGCGGTGGGGGGGCCCGCAGGGCGCCCCCCCCAAAGCACCCCCCCATGTTGAGGGCATGCGGCCTGGTACGGTTCAGGAGCTGGGGGGGCCACCCGCTCGTCCCCACCCCCTTTCCTGACCGGCTGGGCTGCGTGCTCGGATCGGGGTCTGCTATGGATTTTGGGGGGACCCCCACGCCGGTTTTTTGGTGTAGGGGGTTCCCCTTACAGTTCCATACCTGACCTAAGGGCCTGGGATGCCCGTGACGGGGCTCGCAAGGTTTCAATCTCGCCGATAAAAGCGGCGACATTGACTTCCTTTTCTAGTCCCGTCGTACCCGAGTCACGTTCAAAATGAACGGACTTGTCCGTGTGTGGGAAAGTCCATCCATTCTGAAAGTCCATCGGGAAGACCAGATTCCGGAAAGTCCCGTCGTGTAGGCAAGTCCATCCGTTCAGAAAGTCCGGCGGTAGTCCGCCGGAAGTCTGGCGGCAAGTACATCGGGCCTAGCTTCCCAGATAGTCCGACCGTGTGTACGCGGCATTATTCTTCCCTGTCTCTCTGTGTCCTGTCTTGTTTACACTGTGTGTACACCCTGTTCCAAATTATTATGCAAATTCTATTTCAGTGTCACAAAGATTAAATATTTTGTTTTTCAGTTTAGCTCATGGATGGCATTGTGTCTCAGGACTCTTTTGATCACTGAAAACAATCTCGGACACCTGTGATAATTAGATTGCCAGGTGAGCCCAAGTAAAGGAAAAACTACTAAAGGAGGGTGCTCTAAATTGTTAAGCAGAGCACCATTTTCAAGCAATATGGGGAAGAAAAAGGATCTCTCTGCTGTTGAAAAGAGTGAAATAGTTCAATGCCTTGGACGAGGTATGAAAACATTAGATATTTCAAGAAAACTTAAGCGTGATCATCGCACTATTAAGAGATTTGTGGCTGATTCAGAGCACAGACGGGTTTCATGCAGATAAAGGCACATTGAGGAAGATTTCTGCCAGATCTATGCATCGGATCAAGAGAGCAGCTGCTAAAACATCATCACATAGCAGCAAACAGATATTTGAAGCTGCTGGTGCCTCTGGAGTCCCACGGATATCAAGGTGTAGAGTAGGGATGCACCAATATCGGTATCAGTGCCTATACTTGGCATTTTTGGGGGTATCGGTACTGGTGAAAATTCACAGATACCAGAAGTGATGTCAGCTTGGGCAGAGCTCGGGAACCCGATAAGGTTTTGGCCTCTCCACACGGCGGTGAATGCTGTTTCCCTCATAACAGACATGTGTTTTGCTGCTGCTGCGCCTGCTACATGGCTGCCCCACATGGCAAGCGTCCTCCTTACACCATGTCCCCTCATGACGGCCGGTGAGTGCTCTTGCTTGATTTCTTCATATGTGTCCCGCGGCCAGTGATTGCTGTATACTGCTTACATCATCATTTGCCTAACATGGCGGACGGCCTGTGTTATACTTAAGTTAGTTTTTTCCCACATTGCCTCTCTCTCTCTTGCCTAACATGGCGGCCGGCCTGTGTTACACTTAGTTTGTCCCACATTGTCTCTCTCTTGCCTAACATGGCGGCCGGCCTGTGTTACACTTAGTTTGTCCCACATTGTCTCTCTCTCTCTTGCCTAACATAATGTCCACTGTCCAGCATGGCAGCCGGCCTGTGTTTGTGTGTGTTACATAACTTAGTGTCCCACATTGTCTCTGTTGCCTAACATGTCCATCATGGTGGCAAATGACTGCTGCTGTTACATAAATCATCATTGTCTTGCCTAACATTTTCCTGCATGTGCCTTTCTGAGACCATCCTCTGCTTTTTGTATTGTAGAGATACCGACCGTTGTACCCGACATATGGATGTCATCATCCCCGCTGGTTTACTTGGCCATACCAAGATGCTGGATGCAGCAGGAACAAACAACAAGCACCGGTGAGAGCAGCTTCATTATTTTAAAAAATAGTAGGTGTCATCATGTGTGAAAAAATCAGAAAACAAAACCATTTGGACTCAAAATTTTTTCCCCATTTTGCTCATTTTTTCCCCCTTAAGGTGGAGAGACTTACTTATTTCTGGCTTTAAGTGCAATGCAAACGGATGCCACTGCCAGCAAAATGTCACCTGTCTAGAAGTTTTTTAAAAGTGATGAAACCAACAAACGCATTGCAGATTGCAAACTCTGTCCTGCCAAAATATCCAGAGGAGGTTTAAAACTTAGTTCTTATAATACCAGTTATCTCATATAACACCTCAAAATGAAACACAAGACTGAGCATGGCGAATTTACAGCTGTCACTAGCTCTTGCACTCAGCAGCTGACACTGCAGAAAACCCTTGCCAGACATGAAAAATTTTCCATGAATAACCCAAGGGCTAAAAAAATTTCTGAAGCAGTTACCCAATTCATCGTTCTTGATGATCAGCCACTATCAATAGTTGAAAATGTGGGTTTTCGTCGACTTATGAATCTTTTGGAGCCAAAGTACGAAATTCCCAGCCGCTGTCATGTCACAGATGTCATGTTGCCACAATTACACAACACAGTGAAAAAACACATTACCAACATGCTACAGGAGGACATAAAGGCTATCAGTTTCACCACGGACATTTGGAGCAGTAGTGTGAGTCCCGTGTCTGTAATTAGCTTAACTGCACAGTGGATTGATGCCAATTTCACTCTGCACCAAGTCATGGTGCACGCAAAGAAATTTCAAGGCTCTCACACAGTCCAAGCTATAAGAAGCATACTAGAAGAAATGCTTGACACTTTGCTGATTCCCAAAAGTTCTGTCCATGTGGTAGTCCGTGATAATGGCAGAAATATGATAAAAGGTGTACAAGATGCTGGTCTTCAGAGTTTTTCATGTGTGGCACATACACTGCAGCTGGCTGTTTCAGAGGGGCTTTTATCACAGTGCAGCATTACGGAGGCTGTGGGAGTTGGGCGCAAAATAGTTGGGCACTTTAAACATTCAAACCTGCCATATTCTCGGCTGCAAGATATTCAGATCCAGCTTGGTCAACCCATTAAAAGACTTCAACAAGATGTTCAGACTCGCTGGAACAGCACTTTTTACATGCTGCAGTCTCTGATAGAGCAAAAATGGGCCATTGGAGTATATGTGTCAGAATATGAGCTGCCTGCAACGATCACTGCAAATCAGTGGAATCTAATGGAGAAGATGATCAACATCTTGGCTCCCTTTGAAGAGCTGACTCAACATGTGAGTTGTTCAGATTCTTTTGCCTCGGATGTAATTCCTGCAGTGACTGTGCTACAGTGATTATTATCTAAAAAAGTGGATGAGGACCACGGTGTTAAAACGATGAAGAACACATTGCTTGGTACTTTGCAGAAACGGTTCTCTGACATGGAGCAAAATCCACTTTACTGCATCCATCCAAGGTAATCAATTATTGCTGGCTGCTATTTTGCATTGTGTTTTTTTTAATATAGATGATATGATCTTGTTTTTTAGATGAAGGTGGTATTTTATAGTGTTATTATCACTTGCTTGCATAAAAATTTTTTTTGTAATGCAAGTGATAACACTGTAAATCTCACCTTCATAAAAAACACAACACAAAATCGATAATGACAAACACACTTACCTGCTCTGTCTCTGTGTAATGGTTTTGCACAGAGCAAGCCAGACAACTGTTTTTGCTGTGTCCCCCGCTGTCACCTTTCTTTCTAGTAGTGCCCCCACAGCAAGCTTCCACAGTTGTTGCTTTGCTTGCATGACGTTGTCTAATGTCGTCTTGTATTTTTCTTCTTTTAGGTATAAAGATCGGTTCTTCTCAAATGCAGATGCTGGCAGGCAGGCCAAAGAGATGTTCATGCTGGAAATGCAACAAATATCTTCTGTACAGGTACTACAGGCAGCTACACTTAAGGTGCTTGAGAAACCAGCTACCAAAAGGCCTCGCACTGAGCAACAGCCAGGTACTGGTATGACTGTGGACACTGTTTTTCAAGAAATTGCTTATTCATCTACATTTGAAAACAGTGCTCCCACATCTGCTACCATACAACTAGAAGCATATCTTGGACAGGTCACTGTGCCTCGTTTAGACAAACCTCTTGAGTATTGGGCAGTCAATAAACTGCGATTTCCCACTTTAGCCCAAATGGCACAAAAATCTTTCAGCTCCTTGCAGTAGTGTGGAAAGTGAGAGATTGTTCAGTGCAGCGTCACACATTCTTACTGACACCAGAAACTTTCTGGTGTTCTAACTGAACATGCAGAGATTCTTGTTTCTCAAAAAAAAAATTGCCACTTGCGTTTGAATTGGAAAAGTAATCTACCGTCTGTTACTGTCCAACTGTAAGGCATCTTGCACAGTTGCACGCTGCAGCTAGAAGCAACTGCTCCACCTGGCATTTGAGTGTTTTGTTTTTTTTTGCGTTTGCTCTGCCTGTTAACTCCCCTCCATGTTGGCCTTTAAGAAAAAAAAATAGAAGACGACTTTTTTAGTTGAAACATGTCGGGTGGACCCCTCACGACTACCGCTACACGATTTATATGCTATTCTTATCTGAAAAAAATGTGAGTTTGTTTTTTATTGTTTTTTTTAAATAAATCCAAGTTTTAACGTTACTATACTATGTGAGTGTTTTCATCCCTCACATGCAACACGAATCTTTCGCTTGGCTTATGGTGGTACATCTACTAATGAGGAAGTCGTGCTGATTTCCCCCCCCCCCTCGTTTTGTGCGGTGATGACATCTGACCAGACAATACATCCAGACCTGTTGGTCATCAAGCTGTTTTGACCTGTTTAGCATATGCTATTTCAGGCCACTACTTCTGGTAAGCCTCCATACTTTCTGGTGATGGTCCTGGCACTGTTTTCAAACTTCTGTGCACCTCTGGTCTTCCATGGTCCATTTATCTACCAGGCTACCGGGTCTAAATAATTTTTCTGCACGTACAAGAAAACACCTGCTCATCATCGTTCATGCACTGTTTTCACAGACTTTTCCTTTGATATAATGGACTTCATATTTGATATTGTTTTTGATGTTTATTTGAATTGAATACATATACGTACTATTATTTTGTTCACCAGTCACTGTCACATGTGCTCACGTGGCATTTTCCTTGTTCACATTGGAATGATTTGATGTTATTCAACGCTTAAGCTTTTATATTGTATACACCCAACACATAGCGCCACACTGTGTATATTTTTGGTTGTTACTTTTGTCCCTGAGTCTACGGGTGTGTTGGCTGCTTCCTTAATTTGTTTTTTAGCGCAGCGCTGTACCATACTCTTTAAAAAAAAAAAATATGCCTTTTTAACTCCATGCGACAACCTTTTTCCTTGAGTGAAAAAGTGAATCACCTATGGTGTGCACATTGCACACTATAGGTGATTCAACGTGCAATGCATGGGGGACACATAGCCTAATATGGAGCGACATAGAGTTACCACTACAAGCAAACGAAAGGCTCAAAAACAGGGAGCTCAAATGCCTGTAGGAGCAGCTACTTTGAGCTTTATTGTGCATGTGGCCTTACTTCTGCTAAGTCCTTGGCTCCTTGGCCTTGCCATCCTGGAATGACCCTAATTTTGGTCTGTGAAAAATGTTTTTTCATGAGTTTCATAAGAAGTTGAACTAGAAGCTACAAAATAATTTTTTGAGGTACTGTTCAGTTGCTCCTCCTCAAGCCTAACATTATTTAACTGTATTGCACTTAGGCTGGTTGATGTGATGACGTTAACTTGTGATGTTTGTTTTATACGTGGCGTCATCAACAATGATGATATTTCATGTTCTGTGTGACATTTGAGCTTTTCATTTTCAAGGCATAATGCCTGTACAATGCAGCTAAAAGCTTCTCCTCCTCAAGGAGTTTAAGCTTTTTTCCTGCCTGTTAACGCCTCCCCTCCATGTCAGCCCATTGCACGCTAGTTTCAGGAGTTTAGTGGCAGGAAAGTTTACAGGCAGAAAAAAAATCCAAAGATTTCCATTTCCAATTTCTTTGGATTTTTTTTTCTGCCTGCTGCCTGTAAGCTGTCCTGCCACTAAACTTCTGAAACCGCATAGTGTTCCTTGGCCAATGGCCATGAATGAACACATAGGCTAACATGGAGGGGAAGAGGTAACGGGTAGAGAAAAAAAAAGCTTAAAAGAGCTAAAACACCTGGAGAAGCAGCTGCTTTGAGCTGTGCACGAGCCCTTACTGCAGCCTACATGCCAACCTAACACACATCCTTGCCATCCTGGAATGTTCTGTCTGTGAAATGTGTTTCTCTTACACATGTGTAAGTTGAACTGGAAACAAACACATGTGTTTTTTTGGTTTTTGAAATTTTATAAATAATGTCTTGTATTGTGAGTTGACTGAGGTACTGTACTGTTCTTGCTTCTCCTCATGCCTAAACATTGTGAACTTGCAATGTACATGTCATTGATGACATTGACATTATTTTTTATATAACATGTACTGTGCAATTTGCGTTTCAACAGCTTTGTGACCAGCAAATAAACATGTTTTCTTTCATAATCTTTTGACTGCGTTTCAATTCCTCATATTATGGTGAAAATGTGTCATTTTTCATTATTTTTTTTTTTAAATGGTCACATGACCAAAATCGGGTATCGGTAACTGGTATCGCCGAGTATGTGATGTCAAGTATCAGTACTCGTACTCGGTGTCAAAAAAGTGGCATCGGTGCATCCCTAGTGTAGAGTCCTCCACAGTCTTGCAACTGTGAATATACCCTCCATTCGGCCACCACTAACCAATGCTCACAAGCAGAAATTACTGCATTGGGCAGAAAAATACATGAAGACTAATTTTCAAACAGTCCTGTTCACTGATGAGTGCCGTGCAACCCTGGATGGTCCAGATGGATGGAGTGGTGGATGGTTGGTAGACGACCACCCTGTTCCAACAAGGCTGCGACGTCAGCAAGGCGGTGGTGGAGTCATGTTTTGGGCCGAAATCATGGGAAGAGAGCTGATCGGACCCTTTAGGGTCCCAGAAGGTGTAAAGATGACCTCTGCAAAGTATGTGGAGTTCCTGACTGACCACTTCCTTCCCTGGTATAGAAGGAAGAACTATGCTTTCCGTAATAAAATCGTCTTCATGCATAACAATGCACCATCTCATTCTGTAAAGAATACCTCTGCATCAATGGCTGCTATGGGGATAAAAGGAGAGAAAGTCATGGTGTGGCCTCCATCCTCCCCTGACCTCAATCCTATTGAGAACCTTTGGAGCATCCTCAAGAAAAAGATCTATGAGGGTGGGAGGCAGTTTACATCCAAACAGCAGCTCTGGGAGGCTATTCTGACATCTTGCAAACAAATTCAAGCATAAACTGTCCAAAAACTCACAAGTTCAATGGATGCAAGACTTGTGAAGCTGCTATCAAATAAGGGGTCCTATGTTAAAATGTAACGTGACATGTTAAAATGTTTAAAAATTTAAAATGTTGTTCAAAGTTTGATTGAAATATGCTTCAAACACAACAAATAACAATTTTCAGTTCTTTACAACCTATAAAGTGTTTTGAAACTTACTGTGCGTAATACTTTGGAACAGTGCATTGTAAGTTTTTTTATTTTGAAAAAAAAAACTTATCAAGAGGTTTTTCAATAAAATTTGAATTGTACACTTAATAGTTGATAACATGAGAATTATGCTGACTCTTGTTTACATCAATTATTTAGGTAAATAGGAAAAATATCATTGGCATAATAATTTGGAACAGGGTTTATGTTTGTGCTTTTTTTCCCATATATAAAGTTTCAAATGCTTTGTATTACTTACGCCCAATCCCCGCCCCTCTGCTACCCTAGTGTGTGTGGTTCCTGAAAGGGGGATGGCCACATGATCCGATTGGCCCGTCCACCCTGCCAGCTCTATAAACCACACCTAAGATTGCCGATAACTATGCCTGATGAAGGAGCATGCATCATCATACAACAAAGAGAATCCAAAACCTCAATACTCTTAGATAAATGAAAGCAACTAATTATTCCCCTTAGCAACCAGACACCAATGCTCCCCGTCACATGGTTAGATATACTCAAAAAGAAGGCAAAAGTAGATGAAGATAGACTAGTCAAAACCAAACTCCAAAAAATGATGAGAGATTTAAATTACAATAACAAAAAAGACTTCCAATGGAAATCCAAAAACCCTATACCCATGCCGCTGATGCAAATTCCCATTTTTCCCCCATCCTTTGGACCACACCATCCACCTTCACGCTTTCATTACCCATTCCATTAAAACCTCCATTGTTCATTCCAAATCTCCCTCACATACTGAACCAACACTTCCCACTCAACCTCACACCACCAGGTTCATAACCCAATTCCATTCCCAGCATAAAATGATGGAAGGAATCTTTCGAAAACACTGGGGGATACTGCTAGAGGAACCCTCGCTAAAGACATGCCTCTCGAGTGCACCCAGGATCACATATCAGAAGGCCAGAAACATAAAAAGCTGTATTGCACCAAGCAAACTAAAATCAACATATAAAAAACCCACACCATGCTTTACCTTCCCTTCAATCAAAGGTATGTATGAATGCAAAAAATTACAATGCCTGACTTGCAAATTTGTTATCCACTGTCAGAAATCATTCACTACCAAAGGGAAAACATACCTCCTAAATAAATTCTATAATTGTTCTTCCGATTTTGTAATATATTGTGTCTCCTGTCCCTGTGGTCTGGTCTACATTGGTAGCACTATCTGGTGTGTTGCTATGGCCATTTGTATAGTGACTTTATTCAATAATATAGAGTTAGGTTTAGTAACAGCATATGTCTACAGAGGCCCTTCTCCCACTAGTGTTATGGAAATAACTGAGACAGGATGTACTTGGCAGGAAGTTGGTGTATGGAGGAAATGGATGGGAGGGGCTTGGGGAGAGGTGGAGGAAGAAACGTGTTTGGGACAGGGAGGTTTTGGGAGGACAAAGAGGAAGACATGGATGTGAGGAGCTCGATAACTTTGGAGACGCTTTTGTGAGTTGGACTCTGAGCAAGGAACTATGAAGGACACCTTGACCCCTAAGTTGAGTAACTGTTTAGTTTACTTAATGTGTACATATTGTACATGCTTATATTTGTAGGCATATTTTGTAAGCTAGAAGTTGTGTTGTATTGTGCATCCTACAGTTTGTATGTGCAGATTTTTCCCTGTTTAGTAAAGCATTGATACACTTCAGAAGTCTAAGCTTCCTTGGTTTTACCACAAGAACTTGATAGACGGCAAGCATTACAATAGGGGCTCATTGCCTGGATTTTTGCTAAAATTTTAACTGAAGCAGATCTGTTTTCTGTGGTGTGTTTTGTTGCTTGTGCTGGGGGGAGATGCTGTGTACACTGTTTAGGAAGAGTAAGGCTGCAATGGTTTCTGGTGTCCAGGAGGACTTGAAGGCGTGCACCCTTCCTATCTGGGCCAGAAATAGTCAGTGGATGTCTGTTGCAAAGGAGGTTCAGTAAGGGAGAGATGCGGGCAGTTGCTGTGTTTGGTTTGCACTTCCTGCATGCTCTACATATTGAATCTGAAAAGAGGGAAAAGGCAGAATTAGAAATAGATTTACTGAAGGAGAAGCTTGCAGTGGCATCCAAGTGTTTGGAAGCAACTGCAAGCAAGGCAAAAGATTTAGAAAGGAGGGTAATCAAAGTTAAACCTGCAGTGGCTTTGAAGTGTGTTCAAACCCCTGTAGGCCGAGCTGAAGATTTGAATGAGCGGTGTGCAGCCCTCATGACCAAGTCTAATGATGCCCTAACAAAGGAAAAATGCCTGAAGCCTGTAAGCAGAAGTAGGACATGTGCCACTGTTACTTCTCATAACCGGGAAGCAGAGGATTTGATCAGTTCAAATGACAGAGTTGATTCAGATACAAGGAAGGTAAGGCCTATGATCTCCAGGAGACACATGTGGATTGATTTACTTAAGGTGGGGGTCCCTAGAGAGGAAATAGATGGGATTCCTACACCAGCATTGTTTAGGAAGTGGAAGCAAATGGTTGGGAATGGTAGATTCAGTCACATTAAGTGTTTCTGTTGCCATAAAATTGGTCATTTTGCAAAAATGTGCCATGCTGTGAAGACTGGACAACAGCAGGCCTGTGTGCTTCCCAGGACAGCACGGAGAGACAGGCAAGTTTATTTGTTACGTTGGAAGTCAATGCCTTTCCGTGAAAGTGTTTCAAGGCAACAGTGGGCACCCTACAATAGCTTTGCAGAGAAATGTGAGCAGTGAGCGAAGTTTTTGGCACAGTTGGAAGGAACATATAATCTGCTTTGTCTTACTCTTTTCAGGTATTGAGCATCGAGAGGTGGAGCAGGTAGAGCAGATGACCATGCTGGATGGGAGGAGGCAGACCAGAAGAGAGCCCTAAAGAAGATGCGGATGATTTCCTGATGATGGCTGAATTGGAGTGGACTTTCATCTGAGCATTTCCTTATGACCAAAGCACAAAAGACTTTCATCTGGGACTTTCTTTACAAACTGCTAAAAGACATTGTTAACTCTGCTCAAAAGTAATGTTGCAGCCTTCCAGGGATAAAACAAAAGTCTGACCGCCCAGATGGGGGTCGATAGGGAATTTTTTCCTCCCATTTACAATACGGGGGGTTTATTTCACCATTTTCTGGACAAAAGGCTTTAAGAAGTTTACTATATTATCCTATAAAGTCAAGAGGTGGAATGTGTTGCTATGGCCATTTGTATAGTGACTTTATTCAATAATATAGAGTTAGGTTTAGTAACAGCATATGTTTACAGAGGCCCTTCCCCCACTAGTGATATAGAAATAACTGAGACAGGATGTGCTTGGCAGGAAGTTGGTGTATGGAGGAAATGGATGGGAGGGGCTTGGGGAGAGGTAGAGGAAGAAACATGTGTTTGGGACAGGGAGGTTTTGGGAGGACAAAGAGGAAGACATGGATGCGAGGAGCTCGATAACTTTGGAGACGCTTTTGTGAGTTGGACTCTGAGCAAGGAACTATGAAGGACACCTTGACCCCTAAGTAGAGTAACTGCTTAGTTTACTTAATGTGTACATATTGTACATGGAAAGGGCAGACCACCGCGCTATATATAAAAACTTAGTACATTAAAAAACATAATGAGAAAATGAATAAAAACCAAAGTGACAAAATCAGTGAATGGAATAAATATAAAAGCAGCCGCTAAAGGTGAGATACACACTTCAAAATAGTCAATAGGGAGCAGCGCTGTGACAATAATGGTTTGTATAATAAAGCCCAAATAAAAATTATGTGAATATTAAACCCAAGGTTTAGATTAATTAATGAAAAAAGTTCATAAAAAAGTTCATAATAAACCAATAAGAGTATAAAGTCCTATCCAGAATCAAATTCAGATAAGTGGATGATGTGAGAAAACGTAGATACAAGCCCCAATCGACAAGTGGGAATGCAAATAAATTGAATATGTCCTTCACCGCACCACTGTGATAATAGTAGTAATGCGCGCTTACCAAACGGCAAGCTTGGGGGAGCTTGCGACCTTAACCCGGTCGGGGCCTTTCTGGAATGGAGACACCAACACACCACTTCCGCTTGAAATAAGCACGCTGTCCACCAAATATCAAGTAATCACTGTACTGCAGAGATATTACCTCCTAGCTAGGGGTTGATCTCAAAGGAGGTACACCGAGGAAAGAAAGAGAGCAACATAGCGTAATCCTGCTTTCAGCATTTATTAAAAGGAAATTAAAATCACACTTACACTCAGGTGGATAAATAAAAGCAAATAGAGCCGGCCGGCTAGAAGCGAACGTCCGTCCTACAGACGGTAGATGCAGCACGTCAGCACGCCCGACGTAGGTTTCGTCACACTCTGACGTCGTCTGGGGCACGGGCGACGCACTGACGTGTCGCACATAAATAGTAAAACACCGTAGCCAGGCCTCGTACTGAAGACGGGACCGGAAATCACCTTGCGCTCCACTAGATAACGGCGGATGGCAAAGAAACGCCATCTTAGATGAGGGATTATATACTAAATCATATACCCGTTTCTAGTGCAAACATGTATAGACCAAACTGATAGTCTCACGCATAAATTAACATTATAAAAATAAATAAACCCATAGACTGACAGGAGAATCAAAAACCATATAAATAAGAATAAATATAATTAGAATTAAAAAATAATTGAATAACATCCTTCCACAATGTACCAAACTTAATTGGAATTAAAAGTAATTAAATAACGTCTTTATACAATGTATCAAATTTGGATGGCTCATCACAACAGGAAGTCAATCGCTTAAAAGGGTCCGACAGGAGCGTACTTAAAGGCACTCTTATCTGTTCTAGATTTTATAAGACAGGTAAACCAAACCGCACAACACACCCCGGTAAATATTAAACTAGATGGATAGTCCTAGGGGAGAGGAAGGTGATTTCGTTCCCCAAATGTAAATATACAAAACCCAAAATACAGTATAGATCTTAATCGCATACTATATAACAAAACAAAATATCCTTGGACAATAAACTAGACCCAAAAATTGGATAGAAAAAATAATAATAAATCTACAGGTACAATAATGGGGCACATACCTCATTTCATAGAGTCTAGGTGTAACTACTGGAGCATATACCCAACCCAAAAAAACTGGATAAATAATAGTGGCCACTTATTGAATGTATAAAAAATGATTCTTAGAGGTATCCCAGGACACTAATTGAATAAAGGACTGATGGATTTACTAGACCAAAAATTTAGAGGGTTTAATTATTTTCCTATGAATTATCGATAAAAGCATTGGTGTCAGTATCCACATTGAGCCCGTGTGGGGCATAGCACTTAATTTCATGTATCCAGAGCATCTCAAGTTTAGAGATGCTCCTGACCAAAGAGCTACCCCTCCAATGGGGCCGATACCTATCAATCCCCAAAAAAAGTGTTTTGGAGGGGTCCTTACTATGGGTGGTCAAATAATGCTTTGAAACAGAATGCTTAGGAAAGCCATTTAGGATGTTGGTGATATGTTCATTTAAACGAACGGAAAGGGGTCGCCTAGTCCTGCCCACATACTGTAACCCGCACGGGCACTGCAGCAGGTAGACGACCCCCTCCGTTGCGCAAGTGATAAAGGGCCTAATATCATGCTCCTCATGAGTACTATAGGAGGTAAATTTCTGGGTTCGCCTAGATGTTGCAGAATTAAGCCTACAGACGCGACATCTACCACATTTATAATACCCCTTCAAATTGTCAAAAAGGCCCTGAGTACCCCTAACAGGGGGATCGAGAACATTAGGGGCTAGTCTATTCCTAAGGGACGATGCTCCCCTAAAAATCACTTGTGGTTTATCTGGGACAACAGCTCTCAAGACCGGATCATTACCCAATAAGTGCCAATGTTTATTGAGTAGGCTTTTAATGTTACTGTGCTGTATTGAGTAGGTAGCGATGAAGGGGAGAGCAACGGAATTCTCTCTGGGAAGTACCCTCTGGCTAAGTAGCTGTTTCCTGTCGATATCCTTAACAACATCCAAGGTTTGGGTTAGAAATTCCATAGTGTACCCTTTTTTCCACAAAACGGTTCATCAAGACTCCGGCCTGTTGCAAGAACTGGGAATCGTCAGTACAGTTACGTTTAAGTCGCATAAATTGACTCTTGGGTACAGACCGGAGCCATGATCTGTGGTGACAGCTGTTCAAAGGAATATACGAGTTGCGGTCCGTTTTTTTAAAAAAGGTAGAAGTTACAAACCGGTCCCCCTGTATATCAATATTAAGGTCCAAAAAATGAATATTAGACTGGCTGTCTTCAAAATTAAGCACAATGCCCCTATTGTTAGAATTAAGTTCCTCCATAAAGAGGTCTAGGTCACTGCGATCACCATCCCACAGGAGGAGGATGTCGTCGATGTACCTAGCCCACAGTTTTAGCTGGGGCCTCTGGCAAACATGGACGACATCCTCCTCCCACAGGGCCATAAACAGATTCGCAAGACTGGGGGCATACTTAGCCCCCATCGCAACTCCACGGTCCTGTCGATAAAAACACTTGTCGAACCAAAAATAATTGTGGGACGCGGCATATCTTAAAAGTGCCATAATAAAGTTGATTTGTTCATCATATAATTCGGAATCCCTTCTTAAATAATATTCGACCGCAAAAAAACCCAACTCATGGGGAATAATTGTGTATAAGGACGTTACGTCCGCCGTCACCATCCACATGTTGGAGGTAGGGGTGAAGTTGGGTAATATATTGATAGTATGTTTGGAATCCCTGATGAGGGAAGGCATTTTCCCCACCAGGGGTTGTAGAAAAAAATCTATATACCTGCCCACCCGGGACGTGAGGGAATCAATCCCACTCACAATGGGACGTCCCGGGGGGCAGGTGGGATGTTTATGCACTTTCGGCAAATAATATATAACGGGAGTACGGGGGGCTTTAGGTATCAGGTAGGCCTTTTCTTTCTTATTGAGAATTCCTTGAGTGTACCCACAATCAACCAGCTTCCTCAGTTCTCTAAGGTATGGGGTTTTGGGATCTGATTCAAGGGGAGTGTAGGTCTCCCTATCCCCAAGGATCCTATACATTTCCTGGAGGTAGTCTCCTCTATTAAGAACCACAATCCCCCCCCTTTGTCTGCGGGTCTAATAACTAACTCCTTGTTGTTACAAAGAGAATCAAGACCGGTATGGAGCTCCCGGTGACCTAGACCTCTTTATGGAGGAACTTAATTCTAACAATAGGGGCATTGTGCTTAATTTTGAAGCCAGCCAGTCTAATATTCATTTTTTGGACCTTAATATTGATATACAGGGGGACCGGTTTGTAACTTCAACCTTTTTTAAAAAAACGGACCGCAACTCGTATATTCCTTTGAACAGCTGTCACCACAGATCATGGCTCCGGTCTGTACCCAAGAGTCAATTTATGCGACTTAAACGTAACTGTACTGACGATTCCCAGTTCTTGCAACAGGCCGGAGTCTTGATGAACCGTTTTGTGGAAAAAGGGTACACTATGGAATTTCTAACCCAAACCTTGGATGTTGTTAAGGATATCGACAGGAAACAGCTACTTAGCCAGAGGGTACTTCCCAGAGAGAATTCCGTTGCTCTCCCCTTCATCACTACCTACTCAATACAGCACAGTAACATTAAAAGCCTACTCAATAAACATTGGCACTTATTGGGTAATGATCCGGTCTTGAGAGCTGTTGTCCCAGATAAACCACAAGTGATTTTTAGGGGAGCATCGTCCCTTAGGAATAGACTAGCCCCTAATGTTCTCGATCCCCCTGTTAGGGGTACTCAGGGCCTTTTTGACAATTTGAAGGGGTATTATAAATGTGGTAGATGTCGCGTCTGTAGGCTTAATTCTGCGACATCTAGGCGAACCCAGAAATTTACCTCCTATAGTACTCATGAGGAGCATGATATTAGGCCCTTTATCACTTGCGCAATGGAGGGGGTCGTCTACCTGCTGCAGTGCCCGTGCGGGTTACAGTATGTGGGCAGGACTAGGCGACCCCTTTCCGTTCGTTTAAATGAACATATCACCAACATCCTAAATGGCTTTCCTAAGCATTCTGTTTCAAAGCATTATTTGACCACCCATAGTAAGGACCCCTCCAAAACACTTTTTTTGGGGATTGATAGGTATCGGCCCCATTGGAGGGGTAGCTCTTTGGTCAGGAGCATCTCTAAACTTGAGATGCTCTGGATACATAAAATTAAGTGCTATGCCCCACACGGGCTCAATGTGGATACTGACACCAATGCTTTTATCGATAATTCATAGGAAAATAATTAAACCCTCTAAGTTTTTGGTCTAGTAAATCCATCAGTCCTTTATTCACTTAGTGTCCTGGGATACCTCTAAGAATCATTTTTTATACATTCAATAAGTGGCCACTATTATTTATCCAGTTTTTTTGGGTTGGGTATATGCTCCAGTAGTTACACCTAGACTCTATGAAATGGGGTATGTGCCCCATTATTGTACCTGTAGATTTATTATTATTTTTTCTATCCAATTTTTGGGTCTAGTTTATTGTCCAAGGTTTTTTGTTTTGTTATATAGCATGCGATTAAGATCTATGCTGTATTTTGGGTTTTGTATATTTACATTTGGGGAACGAAATCACCTTCCTCTCCCCTAGGACTATCCATCTAGTTTATTATTTACCGGGGTGTGTTGTGCGGTTTGGTTTACCTGTCTTATAAAATCTAGAACAGATAAGAGTGCCTTTAAGTACGCTCCTGTCGGACCCTTTTAAGCGATTGACTTCCTGTTGTGATGAGCCATCCAAATTTGGTACATTGTATAAGGACGTTATTTAATTACTTTTAATTCCAATTAAGTTTGGTACATTGTGGAAGGATGTTATTCAATTATTTTTTAATTCTAATTATATTTATTCTTATTTATATGGTTTTTGATTCTCCTGTCAGTCTATGGGTTTATTTATTTTTATAATGTTAATTTATGCGTGAGACTATCAGTTTGGTCTATACATGTTTGCACTAGAAACGGGTATATGATTTAGTATATAATCCCTCATCTAAGATGGCGTTTCTTTGCCATCCGCCCTTATCTAGTGGAGCGCAAGGTGATTTCCGGTCCCGTCTTCAGTACGAGGCCTGGCTACGGTGTTTTACTATTTATGTGCGACACGTCAGTGCGTCGTCCGTGCCCCAGACGACGTCAGAGTGTGACGAAACGTACGTCGGGCGTGCTGACGTGCTGCATCTACCGTCTGTAGGACGGGCGTTCACTTCTAGCCGGCCGGCTCTATTTGCTTTTATTTATCCACCTGAGTGTAAGTGCAATTTTAATTTCCTTTTAATAAATGCTGAAAGCAGGATTACGCTATGTTGCTCTCTTTCTTTCCTCGGTGTACCTCCTTTGAGATCAACCCCTAGCTAGGAGGTAATATCTCTCCAGTACAGTGATTACTTGATATTTGGTGGACAGCGTGCTTATTTCAAGCGGAAGTGGTGTGTTGGTGTCTCCATTCCAGAAAGGCCCCGACCGGGTTAAGGTCGCAAGCTCCCCCAAGCTTGCCGTTTATTAAGCGCACATTCCTACTATTATCACAGTGGTGCGGTGAAGGACATATTCAATTTATTTGCATTCCCACTTGTCGATTGGGGCTTGTATCTACGTTTTCTCACATCATCTACTTATCTGAATTTGATTCTGGATAGGACTTTATACTCTTATTGGTTTATTATGAACTTTATTATGAACTTTTTTCATTAATTAATCTAAACCTTGGGTTTAATATTCACATAATTTTTATTTGGGCTTTATCATACAAACCATTATTGTCACAGCGCTGCTCCCTATTGACTATTTTGAAGTGTGTATCTCACCTTTAGCGGCTGCTTTTATATTTATTCCATTCACTGATTTTGTCACTTTGGTTTTTATTCATTTATTCATTTTCTCATTATGTTTTTTAATGTACTAAGTTTTTATATATAGCGCGGTGGTCTGCCCTTTCCATTTACTTTACTTGATACTTCCACACCGCTGCTTTATTCTGCCCACGGTATTTCTGTTATCACTTAACATTAGATCCAATTTAAATGGATATATTCGACTACAGGGTCTCCAAGAAGGTTAACACTAGTGGGGTGTTGGAACCCTATAAGAATGAAGAAGGTGATCTTAACGGCCTCTTCACCAGGTTAAAAAATCTTACCATTTCTGAAATTCATACCAAATGGCATGTTGCCTACTTGGAGACCTATATCAAGTCTAATATGGTACCTCGTAGCCTTAGGTGGGAGGTTAGCCCCCAGAAAGGGGACATCCATTTGGAGGAATGGTACAAATATTTCAATGAGGCTGGGGTTGCGCTCCTTAGATTCCTCATTGAGAGGAAGGTACAAAAACTATCTAGGTTGGATGAAGAGATCAAAACCCTTCGGGAAAAATTTATCCCCCTTCAAGATACCGCTGAATACAAAGACAAATCACAAACATTGTTGAATGTATTAGAAAAGGAGGATAGGGAACAAACCTATAAGAAAAAGAAAAAATATAATAGGGATTTGGCGGACTATCAGGGTGGGGTTGTGTTCGAGTGGCAAAAGAAACTGTTGACAGTCAATGCTGACAATGCCGCTTCGGACAATACTGCTATGGAAGTTTCCACTTCCGCCAATTCCAATGGGGTTAAGGTACCTGTCTCCAATACTGTGCAAAGGACTAAGGACACCAATGCACGGGGTCTTCGCCAATCTCCTCGGAGACAATACAATTATAACAAGGGAGGACCACCACCACCACCCCCCTATTATCAGTCAGGACCCCCGAAGCGTTTTCCCAAACCTACTACAGGGAACAGAGGTGGTCGGTATCAAAATGCCCCCCAACAAAATTCCAATTTCTACTGGAATCCGCCCAATACACAGTGGGAGCCTAATTCTAACCGGGGATGGGGTCCCTACCCCTTGGATGCTTCACAGGGTGCGGGGTTTAACTCCAGACGGGGTCCTCCACCCCGTGTGGGGAATTACACCGCTGGGAGACCTACAGGGGGTCCCCCTCCTCGTATGAATTATTCTAACAACCACGAGGATAGATACTCCCACGTGGCAGGAGTTCCAATGAACAAATCATCGGGTGGCTCCAACACCGACGAATATTTCGATTATGGGGGTACTACCCAGAACCGTTTCTTTCCTCTACGCGACCTTGATGGTCCCTCGGAAGGGGATATTAACCCAGTTGGTTCCCCTTACCCGGCCGATGGAGGAACCCCCGGCCCATCGTCATTTTATGAGAATGACAGGATGGGATCCTCCTATTATCCAGGCCCTTTGGGCCCTAACCCCCACAAATGGGGTTTTCACAGGCCAGGCCAGGGTACCAAACGACTGGCAGAGCAAGGAGAGGGACCCGAGGAGGCAGACGCCTTCGAGCAAAAAAGAAAAAAGCTTTAGCTGGAACAGGGATTTTTAATTTAAGCACCGTGGTTCTCAGTCAGGAAGAAAATCTGGTATTGGATAAAGGCCTAAAGTTCGCACCACCCAGGAAACTAAACAAGTTTGAAACCTATATGGATATCCATAAATTCATTCGCAAAATTAACATCAAGAGATATTTGCTTTCCAACCCTGTCCAGGAGAGAAATGTGTTTCCCAATGACTGCCAGCATTCGGGATTGACCAATGCCTCCTTATTCAATCCTCCAGGGGCTATGGCACCCTCTATTAAGGTTTTCAAGGAGGTTCTTTTGAGGGATTTAGACAAAATGCCCATTAAGAGAGTAAAATCTGACCGGGAGCTCCATACCGGTCTTGATTCTCTTTGTAACAACAAGGAGTTAGTTATTAGACCCGCAGACAAAGGGGGAGGGATTGTGGTTCTTAATAGAGGAGACTACCTCCAGGAAATGTATAGGATCCTTGGGGATAGGGAGACCTACACTCCCCTTGAATCAGATCCCAAAACCCCATACCTTAGAGAACTGAGGAAGCTGGTTGATTGTGGGTACACTCAAGGAATTCTCAATAAGAAAGAAAAGGCCTACCTGATACCTAAAGCCCCCCGTACTCCCGTTATATATTATTTGCCGAAAGTGCATAAACATCCCACCTGCCCCCCTGGACGTCCCATTGTGAGTGGGATTGATTCCCTCACGTCCCGGTTGGGCAGGTATATAGATTTTTTTCTACAACCCCTGGTGGGGAAAATGCCTTCCCTCATCAGGGATTCCAAACATACTATCAATATATTAGCCAACTTCACCCCTATCTCCAACATGTGGATGGTGACGGCGGACGTAACGTCCTCATACACGATTATTCCCCATAAGTTGGGTTTTTATGCGGTCGAATATTATTTAAGAAGGGACTCCGAATTATATGATGAACAAATCAACTTTATTATGGCACTTTTAAGATATGCCGCGTCCCACAATTATTTTTGGTTCGACAAGTGTTTTTATCGACAGGACCGTGGAGTTGCGATGGGGGCTAAGTATGCCCCCAGTCTTGCGAACCTGTTTATGGCCCTGTGGGAGGAGGATGTCGTCCATGTTTGCCAGAGGGGCCCCAGCTAAAACTGTGGGCTAGGTACATCGACGACATCCTCCTCCTGTGGGATGGTGATCGCAGTGACCTAGACCTCTTTATGGAGGAACTTAATTCTAACAATAGGGGCATTGTGCTTAATTTTGAAGACAGCCAGTCTAATATTCATTTTTTGGACCTTAATATTGATATACAGGGGGACCAGTTTGTAACTTCTACCTTTTTTAAAAAAACGGACCGCAACTCGTATATTCCTTTGAACAGCTGTCACCACAGATCATGGCTCCGGTCTGTACCCAAGAGTCAATTTATGCGACTTAAACGTAACTGTACTGACGATTCCCAGTTCTTGCAACAGGCCGGAGTCTTGATGAACCGTTTTGTGGAAAAAAGGGTACACTATGGAATTTCTAACCCAAACCTTGGATGTTGTTAAGGATATCGACAGGAAACAGCTACTTAGCCAGAGGGTACTTCCCAGAGAGAATTCCGTTGCTCTCCCCTTCATCACTACCTACTCAATACAGCACAGTAACATTAAAAGCCTACTCAATAAACATTGGCACTTATTGGGTAATGATCCGGTCTTGAGAGCTGTTGTCCCAGATAAACCACAAGTGATTTTTAGGGGAGCATCGTCCCTTAGGAATAGACTAGCCCCTAATGTTCTCGATCCCCCTGTTAGGGGTACTCAGGGCCTTTTTGACAATTTGAAGGGGTATTATAAATGTGGTAGATGTCGCGTCTGTAGGCTTAATTCTGCGACATCTAGGCAAACCCAGAAATTTACCTCCTATAGTACTCATGAGGAGCATGATATTAGGCCCTTTATCACTTGCGCAACGGAGGGGGTCGTCTACCTGCTGCAGTGCCCGTGCGGGTTACAGTATGTGGGCAGGACTAGGCGACCCCTTTCAGTTCGTTTAAATGAACATATCACCAACATCCTAAATGGCTTTCCTAAGCATTCTGTTTCAAAGCATTATTTGACCACCCATAGTAAGGACCCCTCCAAAACACTTTTTTTGGGGATTGATAGGTATCGGCCCCATTGGAGGGGTAGCTCTTTGGTCAGGAGCATCTCTAAACTTGAGATGCTCTGGATACATAAAATTAAGTGCTATGCCCCACACGGGCTCAATGTGGATACTGACACCAATGCTTTTATCGATAATTCATAGGAAAATAATTAAACCCTCTAAATTTTTGGTCTAGTAAATCCATCAGTCCTTTATTCAATTAGTGTCCTGGGATACCTCTAAGAATCATTTTTTATACATTCAATAAGTGGCCACTATTATTTATCCAGTTTTTTTGGGTTGGGTATATGCTCCAGTAGTTACACCTAGACTCTATGAAATGGGGTATGTGCCCCATTATTGTACCTGTAGATTTATTATTATTTTTTCTATCCAATTTTTGGGTCTAGTTTATTGTCCAAGGTTTTTTGTTTTGTTATATAGCATGCGATTAAGATCTATGCTGTATTTTGGGTTTTGTATATTTACATTTGGGGAACGAAATCACCTTCCACTCCCCTAGGACTATCCATCTAGTTTAATATTTACCGGGGTGTGTTGTGCGGTTTGGTTTACCTGTCTTATAAAATCTAGAACAGATAAGAGTGCCTTTAAGTACGCTCCTGTCGGACCCTTTTAAGCGATTGACTTCCTGTTGTGATGAGCCATCCAAATTTGGTACATTGTATAAAGACGTTATTTAATTACTTTTAATTCCAATTAAGTTTGGTACATTGTGGAAGGATGTTATTCAATTATTTTTTAATTCTAATTATATTTATTCTTATTTATATGGTTTTTGATTCTCCTGTCAGTCTATGGGTTTATTTATTTTTATAATGTTAATTTATGCGTGAGACTATCAGTTTGGTCTATACATGTTTGTACTAGAAACGGGTATATGATTTAGTATATAATCCCTCATCTAAGATGGCGTTTCTTTGCCATCCGCCCTTATCTAGTGGAGCGCAAAGTGATTTCCGGTCCCGTCTTCAGTACGAGGCCTGGCTACGGTGTTTTACTATTTATGTGCGACACCCGTGCCCCAGACGACGTCAGAGTGTGACGAAACGTACGTCGGGCGTGCTGACACGCTGCATCTACCGTCTGTAGGACGGGCGTTCGCTTCTAGCCGGCCGGCTCTATTTGCTTTTATTTATCCACCTGAGTGTAAGTGTGATTTTAATTTCCTTTTAATAAATGCTGAAAGCAGGATTACGCTATGTTGCTCTCTTTCTTTCCTCGGTGTACCATCTTTGAGATCAACCCCTAGCTAGGAGGTAATATCTCTACAGTACAGTGATTACTTGATATTTGGTGGACAGCGTGCTTATTTCAAGCGGAAGTGGTGTGTTGGTGTCTCCATTCCAGAAAGGCCCCGACCGGGTTAAGGTCGCAAGCTCCCCCAAGCTTGCCGTTTGGTAAGCGCGCATTCCTACTAATATCACAGTGGTGCGGTGAAGGACATATTCAATTTATTTGCATTCCCACTTGTCGATTGGGGCTTGTATCTACGTTTTCTCACATCATCCACTTATCTGAATTTGATTCTGGATAGGACTTTATACTCTTATTGGTTTATTATGAACTTTATTATGAACTTTTTTCATTAATTAATCTAAACCTTGGGTTTAATATTCACATAATTTTTATTTGGGCTTTATCATACAAACCATTATTGTCACAGCGCTGCTCCCTATTGAACATATTGTACATGCTTATATTTGTAAGCTAGAAGTTGTTTTGTATTGTGCAGTTTGTATGTGCAGATTTTTCCCTGTTTAGTAAAGCATTGATACACTTCAGAAGTCTAAGCTTCCTTGGTTTTACCACAAGAACTTAATAGATAGATGCAAAGCATTACATCCGGACATTACTAAAAAGGTTCAGTGAACATCGTAGGTCAGTAGAAGAAAATTGTAACCTAAGTATTCCTAGACATTTCAAAGAATTCCATCAGGGCTCCACTGACGGACTTCGGGTCTGGGTAATTGAACAGATACCCAGGACTCTCCCTCTTGCAGAGCGTTTTAAACGTCTCTGCGAGAGGGAACATTTCTGGATTTATTTACCCTCACGCCTGGAGGCCTAAACGAAAACATAGAGATCATTTCTGTCATATAAATTCTGTTATCCAATCTCTCTGTCATTTTATTTATGTTACTAATAGTCCCTTCCTTTTCTCCCCCCCACGCTATTAGGTCATCCCCAATTGTTCGTATATATGTGTATGTATATGTGTGTTTCCTTGTGGATCGTATTGATATGCATACACACACATGTTTTTAAGCTTTTTAACCATTTTTTTTCTTTTTTTTTTTTCTTATTTTTTTATATACCCGTATTTATCGGCGTATAACACGCACAGGCATATAACACGCACATTCATTTTAAGAGGGATGTTTCAGGAAAAAAACTAAAATTTTAAATAAGGAACTTTGGAGCAAAATAAGGGTCAGTGCCCATCTGCAGCCTCATCAATCCACATCAATACAGCCTCACGATTGCCTTCAATGCAGCAGCCTCACCATTGCCATCAGTGCAGCCCGATTGACGTCCACCTGCAGCATAGAGGGGACAGGGAGGGGGCGGGACGAGCGCCGACAGATTACATACAAAGAGAATCTCCTATGATAGACAGAACAGTGGTCCAATGGCAGCCCAGGAGACAGAACTTCCTATTACAGAGGCTGCCAAGTAAACAGGAGATTATCGCTGTATGTAATCTGACAGTGCTCGTCCGGCCCCCCTCCTTGTCCCCTCCGAGGCAGCTAAAATTTAAGTATTGGCGTATAAGACGCACATGCTATTTGCACCCGATTTTCATGGTAAAAAAGTGAGTGTTATACGCCAATAAATACAGTATATGTTTTTTTATGTATATATTTTTTTACATATATATTTTTATTTGTATTATTATTTTTATTTATTTATATAAATTTTTTTAAAATTCATACTCCAATCAGATCATCCATTCCATCTTGATAAATCTTTCTGTGATTCTTGGTGTTTCATATCTCTTATTCTTCCCCGTCTCTGTGTGTCTTGTCTTTACACTGTGTGTATGTGTGCTCTTTTTCCCATATATAAAGTTTCAAATGTTTTGTATTACTTACGCCCAATCCCTGCCCCTCGGCTTCCCTGGTGTGTGTGGTTAATGAAAGGGGTATGGCCACGTGATCCGAATGGCCCGCCTGCCCTGCCAGCTCTATATACCACACCTAAGATGGCCGACGACTATGCCTGATAAAGGGGCACGCATGCTCCGAACGCGTCCACGTCATAGCTTCCCCTTACTGAGACCAGGGACTTCCTAATTGATGGCTTCCTCCTGCGCCCTGTACGCTCTAGCCTGGGACCCCGGAAACCACTGGCAAGACATCACAGTGCTGCCTGGATGATCGTTTTGGATCCCTGTTGTCCATCTGACATTCACCATGATGTGCCTGCTTTTATCCTGTTTCGAGTGAGTGCATTACTACTAGATTAAATATGTTACAATATTGCTGCACTTAGATTAGCGCTACTTGTCTGTTTTTCTTATATGATAAAAATAACCAAAAGGTAAATAATCTGAAAGATGATGTGCTCCAAGGTGAGATTAGTCTATTAACAGGCAATGCATCACTGTTAGTTACAGTATACCATATCCGTGAACTTGTTGGCTTGAAGCAGGGCCGTCTTAATAGCATCATGGGCCCCTGGGCAAAGTAATGCTCTGGGGCACCTACAATGGAGACAGCGCAGGTAAACAGACATCAAGTAAGTAGGAGGTAGACAAGTGGAGCTTCCCCTTTTGGGTGGAGCTCTGCATTAACTACATGAATAATTATTCTGTACAAAGAAACTGGGAAAATACTACATACATAAAGTAACAAAGCTGTCCTGTGCATATAAGATATCTGCTAGAATGATGCCTCCCCAGCACTATGGCCCTTCTACACCCCAGATATCCCCCCAGCACTCTGACCCCTCTACACCCCAAATATCCCCCCAGTAATCTGACCCCTTGTCATGGTTATGCAATAGAGTTTCTCTGTCAGCTTACCTGTCTCCATGTGTTCATCTCTAAAGACCAGCTGTCTCTCACCTGACTGGTTTTATAACCTCTCCTCTAAGCATGGCCCCACCCCAGGCCCTATCAGAGAACCCTATATTAACCTGTGCACTGCAAGCCAGCAGTGCTGATCAACCATTGTGTGTTACCCTCCGTGTGTACTTGCTGTGTTCCTACGTCTGATTCCTGTTACTGACTTTGGCCTGTTCTTAACTATTCCTGTCTGCTCGTGACCCTGACCTTTGGCGTGTCCCCGACCATCCCTGTTTGCCTGTGACCCTGAACCTTGGCGTGAACTCTGTTGTCCTTGTCTGCTTGTGGCCCCCACCTTGGCTTGTCCCTTACTTCCCAGTTGTTCCAGCCTGCTGCCTCCTTCCTCTTCTCCTGTAGTCTACGGTGAGCGTGAGCTGTGAGACCCTGGGGGCCACGACCTGGAGCCAGACTGCAGCGCAGTCCATCCTCACCACTAGAGGCTGTGGTGAACACCCGCTGGCTCTTAGACTCCGCGCCCTGGGGAATCTATGCTCTAGCTCCCACTGGGATCCATGTTAGTTATCCTGTAGACCTGCTTCCTGAACCTTCCAGGGTTCAATCCGCAGCAGTCAGTCCTAGGGTCCACTACCTTAGCGGTGCACTTCCGTCTCCTACAGAATGCATCTGTCACCTGGTCCCAGGTGTCCTGACAGTTTGATCAGCCATGGACCCGGCTGATGTGCCGCTATCCGCAGATGATCCGTTGCAGGGCTTAGTTCACAGACTTGAGACCCAGGAATCGCATCAGACCCAAGTGTTGCGATTTCCTTCAGGATTTGGCATCCCGTTTTGAACAGGTTCAGGCCTCATTAGGACCCCCGGTTCAACAACCTCAAATGCTATCTGCTGCTGCACCTATCGCACCAGTCGCAGCCACACATTCATTACAACTGCCAGCTTCAGCCCATTTCTCTGGGGACTCCAAGGCTTGCAGGGGGTTCCTTAGCCAGTGCACAATTCATTTTGAACTTCAGCCCCAAAACTCCCTGTCCGATCGGGCGAAAGTAGCCTATATTATATCCCTCCCGTCCGGCGAGGTGCTAGCTTGGGCTGCCCCTCTGTGGGAACTGAATGATCCAGTGGTTTCTAGCCTATCAGATTTCTTGAAACTTTTTTGGAATATCTTCAAGGAACCGGGTCATGTCTCCTCAGCGGCTAGCGCTCTTTTACGTCTCTGTCAAGAGTCTGCTTCTGTGGGACAGTATGCTCTTCAGTTCCGTATCCTCACAGCTGAATTGAGCTGGAATAATGAGGCCCTAGTTGCAACCTTTTTACATGGCCTCTCTGATAGAGTGAAGGATGAATTAGCAGGAAGATCCCTTCCTGCTGATCTGGATGGTGTCATCACCTTGTGTAACCAGATAGATTTTCGCTTTCAGGAGAGGGCCCTGGAAAAAAGACGCCAGCACTCCCCGTTCCTTAGGCAGCATGAACTCCCAGTCCCTTCTCTTTGATCCGAGGAGCATCCCCTGCCCGCTGAGGAACCTATGCAGCTGGGCTGGACCAAGTTGTCTCCTGAAGAACGCGCTAGGCGCAGAACTCTGGGCCTGTGCCTCTATTGTGGGGCCAAAGGTCATTTTCGTGACACTTGTTCTCTTCCTCCGGAAAAACGATCAGGGCTAATACATCTGGAAGGTGGAGTATTAGACCCTGAAGTATCACCTTCACCTTCTCGTCTTTTTCTTTCTGTGTTCCTTCATGTCGGCGCTTCCTCTCATTCGGTCTCGGCACATCTGGATTCCGGAGCCGCTGGCAATTTCATGGATTGGGAAACTGCATCTTCCATGAGACTTACCTTTTTGCCCCTTTCAACGCCATTGGTGGTCTTGGCGATTGATGGCTCTGTTCTCCCAGGGGGTCCTATCCGCTTCCAGACCCTTCCTGTTAAAATGTCAGTAGGGACACTCCACCAGGAGTGGATATCCTTCCTTGTCTTGCCTAAAGCTTCATCTCCTATCATATTAGGTCTTCCTTGGTTACGGTTCCATTCTCCACACATTGACTGGACTGCTGGACGGATCCTGGCTTGGGGTGCCTCCTGTTCCTCTTCCTGCCTACTCAAGGTTACCCCAAAAGAGAAACTTCCTGTTGCCACCATCCCAGTATCTTCTGCTCTTCCCGCTGCATATAGCGATTTCTGGAATGTCTCCTGCAATAGTCGGGCTGAGGCACTCTCTGGGTCATGTGGCACTCTGGATGAGGAGCCCACCTGTGAACTTGAGCCGATCATTCACTCCAGTTTGCATGGTCATTTACCTTTGCCTGTTCCTGGACCCCCTGGGACGCACACCCAGGCTGACTCGTCTACCAGTTCCACAGTCACTACGCCCTGTGATGCGATTCTGGTGGTCGCTGCACCTAGTAATGCTGTTCAGTCGGCCTCTGCACCAGTTCAGCCTATGCCCAGCGAAGCTATCCAGCTTGACTTCTGTGACACATCACTTTCTAACCAATCTGGTCTCAGGGTTCCACTGACTTCTGCCCAGTCTGATGATCCTGTGTTGTATGTCCAGCTCATCTTTAAGGGTCTGGGGGACCCTGCTCAGACTCCTGATGGTCTTCTTATGCCTTTACCCATTCCTAAGAAGCCTTTAGCCCTCAAGGTTACTCAAGTTCTCGATTCCCGGCGCCGTAGAGGCATTCTTCAGTACCTCTTACATTGGGAAGGGTTTGGTCCTGAGGAGAGGTTTTGGATCACTGCATCTGAGATCTTTGCACCTCGTCTGTTGAGGTTTCATCTGGAGTTTCCTTTTAAGCCAGGGCCCAGGCGGGGGAGGGGGAGGCCTCATAAGAGGGGGGGGTACTGTCATGGTTAGGCAATAGAGTTTCTCTGTCAGCTTACCTGTCTCCATGTGTTCATCTCTAAAGACCTGTCTCTCACCTGACTGGTTTTATAACCTCTCCTCTAAGCATGGCCCCACCCCAGGCCCTATCATGGAACCCTATATTAACCTGTGCACTGCAAGCCAGCAGTGCTGATCAACCATTGTGTGTTAGCCTCCGTGTGTACTTGCTGTGTTCCTACGTCTGATTCCTGTTACCGACTTTGACCTTTGCTTAACTATTCCTGTCTGCTCGTGACCTTGACCTTTGGCGTGTCCCCGACCATCCCTGTTTGCCCGTGACCCTGAACCTTGGCGTGAACTCTGTTGTCCTTGTCTGCTTGTGGCCCCGACCTTGGCTTGTCCCTTACTTCCCTGTCCTTCCAGCCTGCTGCCTCCTTCCTCTTCTCCTGTAGTCTACGGTGAGCGTGAGCTGGGGGCCGCGACCTGGAGCCAGACTGCAGCGCAGTCCATCCTCACCACTAGAGGCTGTGGTGAACACCCGCTGGCTCTTGGACACCTTAGATATCCCCCTAACATGCTGACTCCTCTACACCCCAGATATCCCCCAGCACTCTGGCCCCTCTACATCCCAGATATCCCCCCAGCACTCTGACCCCTCTACATCCCAGATATCCCCCCAGCACTCTGACCCCTCTACACCTCAGATATCCCCCCAGCACTCTGACCCCTCTACACCCTAGATATTCCCCCAGCACTCTGACCCCTCTACACCCCAGATATCCCCCCAGCACTCTGACCCCTCTGCACCCCAGATATCCCCCCAGCACTCTGACCCCTCTACACCCTAGATATCCCCCCAGCATTCTGACCCCTCTACACCCCAGATATCCCCCGAGGACTCTGGCCCCTCTACACCCCAGATATTCCCCCAGAACTCTGACCCCTTTACACCCTAGATATTCCCCCAACACTGACCCCTCTACACCTCAGATATCCCCCCAGCACTCTGACCCCTCTACACCCTAGATATTCCCCCAGCACTCTGACCTCTCTACACCCCAGCTATCCCCCCAGCACTCTGACCCCTCTACACCTCAGGTATCCCCCCAGCACTCTAACCCCTCTGCACCCTAGATATTCCCCTAGCATGCTGACCCCTCTACACCCCAGATATCCCCCAGCACTCTGACCCCTGTACACCCCCAGATATCCCCCCAGCACTCTGACCCCTCTACACCCTAGATATCTCCCCAGCACTCTGACCCCTCTATACCCCAGATATCCCCCTAGCATGTTGACCCCTCTACACCTCAGATATCCCCCTAGCACTTTGACCCCTCTACACCCCAGATATCCCCCCAGCACTCTGACCCCTCTACACCCCAGATATCCCCCAGCACTCTGACCCCTCTACACCCTAGATATTCCCCTAGCATGCTGACCCCTCTACACCCCAGATATCCCCCCAGCACTCTGACCCCTCTACACCCCAGATATCCCCCCAGAACTCTGACCCCTCTACACCCCAGATATTCCCCAGCACTCTGACCTCTCTACACCCCAGATATCCCCCCAGAACTCTCCCCCAGCACTCTGACCCCTCTACACCCAGATATCCCCCCGCACTCTGACCCCTCTACACCCCAGATATCCCCCCAGAACTCTGACCCCTCTACACCCCAGATATTCCCAAGCACTCTGACCCCTCTACACCCAGATATCCCCCAGCACTCTGACCCCTCTACACTCTAGATATTCCCCTAGCACTCTAAACCCCTCTACACCTCAGATATCCCCCCAGCACTCTGACCCCACTACATCCCAGATATCCCCCCAGCACTCTGATTCCTCTACACCCAGATATCCCCCAGCACTCTGACCCCTCTACAGCCCAGATATCCCCCCAGAACTCTGACCCCTCCACACCCCAGATATCCCCCAGCACTCTGACCCCTCCACACCCCAGATATCCCTCAGCACTCTGACCCCTCTACACCCCAGATATTCCCCAGCACTCTGACCCCTCTACACCCCAGATATCCCCCCAGCACTCTGACCCCTCTACACCCCAGATATCCCCTAGCACTCTGACCCCTCTACACCCCAGATATCCCCCCAGCACTCTGACTCCTCTACATCCCAGATATTCCCCAGCACTCTGACCCCTATACCCCAGATATCCCCCCAGCACTCTGACCCCTCTACACCCTAGATATTCCCCTAGCATGCTGACCCTTCTACACCCCAGATATCCCCCCAGCACTCTGACCCCTCTACACCCCAGATATTCCACAGCACTCTGACCCCTCTACACCCCAGATATCCCCCCCAGAATTCACCCCCAGATATCCCCCAGCACTCTGACCCCTCTACACCCTAGATATTCCCCTAGCATGCTGACCCCTCTACACCCCAGATATCCCCCCAGCACTCTGACCCCTCTACACCCCAGATAATCCACAGCACTCTGACCCCTCTACACCCCAGATATCCCCCCCAGAATTCACCCCCAGATATCCCCCAGCACTCTGTCCCCTCTACACGCTAGATATTACCCCAGCACTCTGACCCCTCTACACCCTAGATATTCCCCCAGCACTCTGACCCCTCTACACCCCAGATATCCCCCCAGCACTCGGACCCCTCTACACCCCAGATATCCCCCAGCACTCTGACCCCTCCACACCCCAGATATCCCTCAGCACTCTGACCCCTCTACACCCTAGATATTCCCCCAGCACTCTGACCCCTCTACACCCCAGATAGCCCCCCAGCACTCTGACCCCTCTACACCCCAGATATCCCCCAGCACTCTGACCCCTCTACACCCCAGATATCCCCTAGCACTCTGACCCCTCTACACCCTAGATATCCCACCAGCACTCTTACCCCTCTACACCCTAGATATTCCCCCAGCACTCTGACCCCTCTACACCCCAGATATCCCCCCAGCACTCAGACCCCTCTACACCCCAGATATCCCCCCAGCACTTGGACTCTTCTACACCCCAGATATCCCCCAGCACTCTGACCCCTCTACACCCCAGATATCCCACCAGCACTCTGACTTTTTACATCCCAGATATCCCCCCAGCACTCTGGCCCTCTACACCCCAGATATCCACCCAGCACTCTGACTTCTCTACACCCTAGATATCCCCCCAGCACTCTGACCCCTCTACACCTTAGATAACCCCCTAGCACTCTGACCCTTCTACACCCCAGATATCCCCCCAGCACTCTGACCCCACTACACCCTAGATATTCCCCCCAGCACTGTTACCATATACCATAAGATACCCCTTGTCTTGTGACCCCACTACATCCCTGATACCCCCTACATGGTAGCCTCTCTACACCCCTGATACCTCTAGCACTAAAGCCATCCAAGATACCCCAAGCATTGCTACCCCCTATACACCCCAGATCCCCCCTCAGTATTGTTTTCCCCCATACACCCTTGATATTCCCCAGCACCATTATTCCATCCACGTAGTATCCCCTTTTCTAGTGGAGAAGGTTTGCTTGGTAATCTTTGGCTATGTGCCCACCTCCAGCACTGTGACAAGGACTTACCTATACCAATCAAGCAGGCAGAAGGAAGGGCGGAGGAGGGAGCATCCCGCCGGACATTCCAAACCCTTCGGTGCAAACAGTGCTGGACAGCTGGGCTCACCATGACAAAATCCACGTCACTTCCGCAGACGGGCTCTCAGTGCTGCCGACTCTGCAGCTCCCACTCCTGCTCCTACCCTGCATCCTCCGAGTCCCGAGCATTCAAGCTAAATGGGATGGGGTCAGAGCATCACTGGTGCTCCAGCCCTGCCCCTCCCTGCTGGCTGTGAAATAATAGGTATCATTCTGCACAGCACGGTGCACCGCTGCCAGCCTGCCTCCCCTGTGTATCCATCACTCTCAGTGCCATCATGGGGCCCCCAATTTCCAGGCAGCGTGGGTTCATGGAGCAGTTGCTTTGGGCAAAGTGCAGGAGCCCCCCATGCAGCTGTGGCCCCTGGGCAGTGCCCAGGTGTGTCCACTCATTAAGACGGCCCTGGCTTGAAGCTGTCAAATACTGATATACAACTTACCACCAACAACTGTTGGTAAGTAAATATATGCAACCAGAGCCGGACTGGGAGTAAAAACCAGCCCTGAAAAAAATTTCATGCTAGCCCAACATCATAACGTCATTATTTTCTTGTTCATCAAAGGGAAAACCATGCATTTTAACCAAGCACATTTGAAGAGTGTATTATATATAGAGAAGATATGAAAGCACATATGGCTTTATATATATAAAAGCAAATTCCAGTTAAAAGTGGTCAATCATCAAGGGGGACCCCAGGAACTCTGGGAATGTGTGGGGGACTCTGTTGACCAGAGACCACCTTCCGCAGAAAGAATACACTAAGGTAAGGGGGGGTGTTACTAATATAATGGGAAAACCTTTGTATCAGTGTGCCCTTACATTATTGTATTCACTCCCACCTTACATCAGTGACTCCCCCCAGACTGGACTGGCGGCACTGTCACTGACCTCCTCCCAGGTGCACTGTGCAGGGCTCAGTCAGTCGGCTCCAGCTTGGTGGCTCTGGTTTTATCCTATAGTCTCCTCTCCACAGTCTACACACGTCTGACTTTTCCCATGACCCCCATCCTGGCGGCACTCCCACTTCTGACTCCTCAACAAACTCCCTCAGAGACTGCAGACATGATATAAGACAAGAGATGGTTAGAGGTTGCGGACATGATTCAAGAGATGGTTAGAGGCTGCAGACAGGATACAGGAGGTGTCAGAGGCTGCAAGCATGATACAGGAGATGGTTAGAGACTGAGGACATCATACTAAAGATGGTAAGAGAATGCAGACATGATACAAGAGATGGTCAGAGACTGCAGACATGGTACAAGAGATGGTCAGAGACAGCAGACATTGGACAAGAGATGGTCAGAGACTGCAGACATGGTACAAGAGATCAATGCAGCCTCACCAGTGCCCATCAAATGCAGACTCATCAGTGCCCATCAAATGCAGCCTCACTGTGCCCATCAATGCAACCTCACTGTTCCCATCAATGCAGCCTCACTGTGCCCATCAAATGCAGCCTCACTGTGCCCATCAATGCAGCCTCACTGTGCCCATAATTGCAGCCTCACTGCCCATCAAATGCAGTATCACTGTTCCTGTTAATGCAGCATCACTGTGCCCATCAATACAGCCCCACTGTGCCCATCAATACAGCCTCACTGTGCCCATGAATGCAGCCTCACTGCCCATGAATGCAGCCTCACTGCCATCAATGCAGCTACACAGTGCCTATGAATGCAGCATCACTGTGCCCACCAATGCAGCCTCACTGCCCATCAATGCAGCCTCAGCCCATCAATGTAGCCTCACTGTCCATCAAATGCAGCTTTACTGTACCTGTAAATGCAGCCTCGCTGTGCCCATCATTGCAGCCTCACTGTACCCATTAAATGCAGCTTTATGGTGCCCATAAATGCAGCCTCACTGTTCCCATGAATGCAGCCTCACTGTCCATCAATGCAGCCTCACTGTGCCCATCAAATGCAACCTCACTGTTTATATTAATGCAGCCTCACTGTGCCCATCAATACAGCCCCACTGTGCCCATCAATACAGCCTCACTGTGCCCATGAATGCAGCCTCACTGCCCATGAATGCAGCCTCACTGTGCCCATCAATGCAGCCTCACTGCCCATGAATGCAGCTACACAGTGCCCATCAATGCAGCATCACTGTGCCTACTAGGGATGAGCTTCCTGTTCGACTCGAACATCGGCTGTTCGATCGTTCGTCGAATAGCGAACAATATGGGCCGTTCGTGCCAAATTCGTGTGGTGCGTCACGGCCCATAATTCACTGTGGCATTGCAGTGCATTGCTGGCTGATGATTGGCCAAGCATGCACTATGACCCGCATGCTTGGTCAATCACAGCGCCGTCGGTAGAGAGAGCTGTAATTGGCCAAAGCCAGGGTGGCTTTGGCCAATTATGGCTCAGGGGGTTTAGAACACGCCCCACACTATATAAGGCTGCCTGCACGGCGGCCCTGTGTAGTGTGTTCCGGCGTGCTTAGAGAGAGAGAGAGAAACAGTGTCATTTCATTTGAGTTAGCTAGATTAGGCAGGACAGTCAGTGAGTTAGCTGCACTTACAGTGTATTGTGTATATATATATGCATCCCAGGTGTTGTATGTATATATATATATATATATATATATATACACTCTATTCAGTTTAGCTAGATCCGTTCCTGTTATCTTCCTACTGACAGGCAGGCTTGTCTTGTTACAGTATTTACAGCTACCTGAAGAAAATTGCTGGTGTTCTTTTGATCCTATTAGTACCATAGTCAGACAGTTAGACTATTTACAGTTAGTGCAGTGGTTCCTCCTCACAGTGTTCAGTTAAAGCTACAAGTTAGTTTAGTGTGACCTCTGCACAGTGTTCAGCTAAAACTACAAGTTAGTGTAGTGCACAGTGTTCAGCTAAAGCTACAAATTAAGGTAGTGCGTCCTCCTCACAGTGTTCAGCTAAAGCTACAAGTTAGTTCAGTGTGACCTCTGCACAGTGTTCAGCTAAAGCTACAAGTTAGTGTAGTGCATCCTCCTCACAGTGTTCAGTTAAAACTACAAGTTAGTGTAGTGAGACCTCTGCACAGTGTTCAGCTAAAGCTACAAGTTAGTGTAGTGCGTCCTCCTCACAGTGTTTAGCTAAAGCTACAAGTTAGTTTAGTGTGACCTCTGCACAGTGTTCAGCTAAAGCTACAAGTTAGGGTAGTGCGTCCTCCTCACAGTGTTCAGCTAAAGCTACAAGTTGGTGTAGTGTGTCCTCCTCATAGTGTTCAGTGAAAACTACAAGTTAGTGTAGTGCGACCTCTGCACAGTGTTCAGCTAAAGAAACAAGTTAGTGTAGTGCGTCCTCCTCACAGTGTTCAGCTAAAACTACAAGTTAGTGTAGTGCGACCTCTGCACAGTGTTCAGCTAAAGCTACAAGTTAGTGTAGTGCGTCCTCCTCACAGTGTTCAGCTAAAGCTACAAGTTAGTTTAGTGTGACCTCTGCACAGTGTTCAGCTAAAGCTACAAGTTAGTGTAGTGCATTCTCCTCACAGTGTTCAGCTAAAACTACAAGTTAGTGTAGTGCGACCTCTGCACAGTGTTCAGCTAAAGCTACAAGTTAGTGTAGTGTGTCCTCCTCACAGTGTTCAGCTAAAACTACAAGTTAGTGTAGTGCAACCTCTGCACAGTGTTCAGCTAAAGCTACAAGTTAGTGTAGTGCGTCCTCCTCACAGTGTTCAGCTAAACCTACAAGTTATTTTTTTGCGAGCTCTGCACAGTGTTCAGCTAAAGCTACCTGTAGAAGGTTGGTGGTGTTTTCCTGATCCTATCACTACCGCAGGCAGCTAAATAAGCTACAAGTTATTTTTTGGTGAGCTCTGCACAGTGTTCACCTAAAGCTACCTGTAGAAGGTTGGTGGTGTTTTCCTGATCCTGTCACTACCGCAGGCAGCTAAATAAGCTACAAGTTATTTTTTGCGAGCTCTGCACAGTGTTCAGCTAAAGCTACCTGTAGAAGGTTGGTGGTGTTCTCATACTACAGGCAGGCAGTTGATTTTGCTAGCTGCAGTATATATATATATATATATATATATATATATATATATATATATATATATATATATATCCCAGCTTAGTGCAGCTACAGGCCATTAGTATGTCTGGAAGGCCAACAAGGAGAGGCACACAGTCACAAGCCAATAAAAGAGGGCAAGCAGGCTCTGTGTCTAGAGGCAACAGTGCTGGTTGTGGGGACGGTGCATCCTCATCAGCACATGGCCGTGGGACACGCTTGGCCTTTTTTTTGGCAGCTGGCCATGTTGAGCCGCAACATGCGGAAGACTTGGTAGAGTGGATGACCAAGCCGTCCTCATCCTCCTCATCCTCTCTCACCCATGCTCAGGGTATTTTGTCTGGCAAAGCAGCTGCCAACACGGCCTCTTCCCTCAGCTCAATGTCATCAGTGACTCCTTCCCTAGCCCCACCAGGTCCTCCTGAGGAGTCACTCGAACTGTTTGACCACAGTGTTGGGTACATGCTCCAGGAGGATGCCCAGTGTTTGGAAGGCTCTGATGATGATACTGAGCTAGATGAAGGCAGTAACGTGAGCACGGACAGAGGGGGTGCTCAAGAAGGACAGCAATCTTGCAGTCATGCTCCCCCTGCTGCAGCATACTGCCAGGTTTGCTTCAGTTATGAGGAGGGAGGGGATGATGACGTCACTGACTTAACGTGGGTGCCTGATAGGAGAGAGGTGGAGGAGGAGGAGGCACATCACCAATGAGGCAGGATGCCCTCCAGGGGCCAGCCTAAGGGCAGCACACTGACTGCATCACACCCCAAAGCTCCGCATGTGCAGGGCGCTGCAGTCTCTGCGCGTTATTCAAAAAGTTCTTTGGTGTGGGCCTTTTTTGAGACAAGTGCATCAGATCACACCGCTACTATTTGCAACATATGTCTCAAGCGTATCTCGCGTGGCCAAAACATCTCCCACTTGGGCACCACATGCTTGACCAGACATATGTTGACCTGCCATGCAGTACGTTGGCAAGCGTATCTAAAAGACCCACACCAAAGAACAAAGAGGACCTCTCCTTGCTCCTCATCAGCTGAGATCTCCAACCCCACTATACCTTCAGTCCTCTCTGAGACCTGCACTGAGAGGAATGAAGGTGTAGAATTAGGTGTGTCACAGCCAAGTACTTGTGGGCAATCTGCTTTCGGTACACCAACGTCAGATTGTACCAGGCAAATTTTACTGCCCCAGCTGCTGCACTGCCGAAAGAAGTTCGCTCCCAGCCATCCACATGCCCAGCAGTTGAATGCTAGCTTGGCAAAATTGCTAGCACTTCAACTGCTGCCTTTTCAGTTGGTAGACTCTGCCCCCTTCCGTGAGTTTGTGGAATGTGCGGTTCCTCAGTGGCAGGTACCCAAACGCCACTTTTTCTCATGGAAGGCGATTCCGGCTCTCTACCGGCATGTGGAAGGCAATGTCCATGCCTCGCTGGACAGGGCGGTCAGCTGTTAGGTGCATATTACCGCTGACTCATGGTCCAGCAGGCATGGACAGGGACGTTACCTAAGTTTCACCGCGCATTGGGTGACTCTGCTGGCAGCTGGAAAGGATGCAGGACAAGGTGCAGTAGTGTTGGAGGATTTTTCCGCCACCACGCCTCCAAAATGCCACTACTAATGATTGTGACACACCTCTCTCGTCCACCCCTCCTCTTCTTCCTCCATGGCCTCTTCCTGTGCTTTGTCCTCGGAACCAGCAGTGCTCCGTAGGTGTTCAAGGGGCTACGCAAGTACGCAGGCCAAAAGATGCCATGCAGTGCTTGAGCTGGTGTGCTTGGGGGACAGGAGCCACACTGGGGCAGAGGTTCTGTCAGCTCTGCAGGGGCAGGTTCAGAGGTGGTTGACGCCACGCCAACTTAAGGCAGGAATGGTGGTTTGCGACAATGGCACCAACCTCCTCTCTGCCCTCCGACAGGGACAAATGACCCATGTGCCCTGTTTGGCTCACGTCCTTAACTTGGTGGTGCAGCGGTTCTTGGGCAGGTACCCGGGCTTACAGGATATCCTGAGGCAGGCCAGGAAAGTCTGTGTGCATTTCTGCAGGGGCATGTAATTACAATTTTTGATGCAATACTTTGCAGCAGGGCTCGTTCCTGTGTTCCAACTAGAGTTTCTGTGAGAAGTTGCAGTGCTCGGCTGGCAGACCTCCAAAAGAAGTTTAACCTGCCCAAGAACCGCCTAATCTGTGACATGCCCACCAGGTGGAACTCAACGTTGGCCATGCTGCAGACGCAGCAGAGGGCCATCAATGAGTACCTGTGTGACTATGGCACCAGGACAGGGTCAGGGGAGCTTGATTTTTTGCCCACACCAGTGGGCCATGATCAGGGATGCATGCACTGTCCTGTCACCATTTGAGGAGGCCACGAGGATGGTGAGCAGTGACAGTGCATGCATCAGTGACACTGTCCACCTGTTGGAGCACACGCTGCTTGGAATAATGGACAGGGCACTTGAGGCAGAACAGAGGCATGACTTCCTTGGCTCTCAAGGCCCCCTTTATCCAGACAGTGTTCCTGCGTGCCTGCTGATCACACAGGAAGAGGAAGAGGAGGAGGAGGATTGTGTCAGTATGGAGGTGGAGCCCGGCACTCAGCATCAGCAGCAGTCTTTAAGGGATCAGTCCCAAGAAACACATGGACTTGTACGTGGCTGGGAGGAGGTGGCTGCGGACCATGTCGTCCTTAGTGACCCAGAGGACTCCGGACCGAATGCCTCAGCAAACCTACGCTGCATGGCCTCCCTGATCCTGCAAAGCCTGCGTAAGGATCCTCGTATTCGTGGTATCAAGGAGAAGGACCAATACTGGCTGGCAACCCTCCTTGAGCTACGTTACAAGGGTAAGGTTGCAGACCTTATCTTGCCGTCGCAGAGGGAGCAGAGGATGAAACATCTTCAGGAGGCCTTGCAGAAAGGTCTGTGCAATGCGTTCCCAGAGACTGGGAGGTTACAAACTCCTGTTTCTGGACAACGTGTTGCTGAGGCTTCGGTCAGTCAGAGAAGGAGCGGTGGAGAAGGTGGCCGTCTGACCGATGCGTTCAGACAATTTTTTAGTCCGCAGCCCCAAGGTATGATCGGTTCCAGGAACCATCGCTAGCGTTTGTTTTACATGGTGCAGGAATACCTAGGGGCAAGATCTGACTTTGACACCTTTCCCACCGAAAATCCTCTGAGTTACTGGGTCTTGAGGATGGATCACTGGCCAGAGATTGCACAGTATGCAATTGAGCTACTGGCCTGTCCTGCATCCAGCGTTCTTTTGGAACGCACATTCAATGCTGCCTGAGGCTTTGTAACCGATCACAGGGTGCGTCTGTCCACCGACTCAGTCGATCGACTGACCTTCATAAAAATGAATCAGTCTTGGATCACCACCAGCTACCAAGCACCTGATGCTGATGTAACCGAATAATTTTTTTTCTGAAATCTCAGATCCCTTCAAAGATTGCCTATGCTGATGCTGAGTGACTATCCTGAGTAATTATCCTCTTCCTCCTCAATGATCACACTGATAGCTTGTAAGAACATTTTTGGTTCTGGGCGCCACCACCAGTGCCTAAGGCCCAATTTTTCAGCCCCTGTTTAACAGGGGCATGTAATTACAATTTTTGATGCAATACTTTGCAGCAGGGCTCGTTCCTGTGTTCCAACTAGAGTTTCTGTGAGAAGTTGCAGTGTTGTGGCACCAGTGCCTGAGGCCCAATTTTTCAGCCCCTGTTTAACAGGGGCGTGTAATTACAATTTTTGATGCAATACTTTGCAGCAGGGCTCGTTCCTGCATTCCAACTAGAGTTTCTGTGAGAAGTTGCAGTGTTGTGGCACCAGCACCAGTGCCTAAGGCCCAATTTTTCAGCTACTGTTTAACAGGGGTGTGTAATTACAATTTTTGATGAAATACTTTGCAGCAGGGCTCGTTCCTGCGTTCCAACTAGAATATCTGTGAGGGGTTGCAGTGTTGTGGCACCAGCACCAGTGTCTAAGGCCTAATTTTTCAGCCCCTGTTTAACAGGGGCGTGTAATTACAATTTTTGATGCAATACTTTGCAGCAGGGCTTGTTCCTGTGTTCCAACTAGAGTATCTGTGAGGGGTTGCAGTGTTGTGGCACCAGCACCAGTGCCTAAGGCCTAATTTTTCAGCCCCTGTTTAACAGGGGCGTGTAATTACAATTTTTGATGCAATACTTTGCAGCAGGGCTCGTTCCTGCGGTCCAACTAGAGTATCTGTGAGGGGTTGCAGTGTTGTGGCACCAGCACCAGTGCCTAAGGCCCAATTTTTCAGCCCCTGTTTAACAGGGGTATGTAATTACAATTCTTGATCTAATATTTCACAGCAGGGCCCGTTTCTGCGCCCACCAAGAGCGAGTGAGGACTTACAGTGTTGTGGCACCACCACCACCACCACCAAAGGCCCAATTTTTCAGCCCCTGTTCAACAGGGGCATGTAATTACAATTCTTGATCTAATATTTCCACAACAACACCTAAGGCCCAAATTTCTGCTGAGTATATAGGGCAGGCCCCTACTTTCAAACATCCAACTTACAAACGACTCCTACTTGCAAACGGAAGGAGACAACAGGAAGTGAGATGAAATCTACCCCTAGGAAGGGAAATTCTCTCCTGTAAGAGTTAATATGGTAAAAACATTTCTCCTTTCCACTGATGCTTTATCACCAATCCTTGTTTCACAAAAAAACCCAAATTTTCAAAAAACATTTGTCATTGGGACAAAAAGTGAGGTGAAATCTTCTGAAGAGGAGCACAGACAGCAAAACAAATGTCACAGAGGTGATAACCCTTCCCTATGTTTTCCAAAAAGCTTAAAAAATATTTTTTGGCTGGAGCTAAACACGTTAAAAATGTACCCGTTCAAAATTACAAACAGATTCTACTTAACAACAAACCTACAGTCCCTGTCTTGTTTGCACAGCCTGTATACTGCTGTTCAGAGAATATAGGGCCTGGTGGCCCCACACCTTTCCTTTTTTGAATTTGGGTGCGGGGTTCCCCTTAATATCCATACAAGACCCAAAGGGCCTGGTAATGGACTGGGGGGTACCCATGCCGTTTGTCTCACTGAGTTTCATCCATATTGCCAGGACCCGACATTACATTAAAGCCGCAAGCAGTTTTAAATGATTTTTTTTTCCTTTAAAAAAGACATTTTGTGCAGGGGCTGTTCTAAGCACGGGAAACACGCGCCACTTTACAGGCATACTATAGACACCCCCCAGGTACGATATTTAAAGGAATATTTTTTTTTACTTTAAGCATCATTAAAATCACTGCTCCCGAAAAAACGTCCGTTTTTAAAAGTTTTTTTTGCATTGATACATGTCCCCTGGGGCAGGACCCGGGTCCCCAAACCTTTTTTAGGACAATACCATGCAAATTAGCCTTTAAAATTAGCACTTTTGCTTTTGAACGTTTGAGTCCCATAGACGTCAATGGGGTTCTAACGTTTGTGCAAATTTTCGGTCCGTTCGCAGGTTCTGGTGCGAACCGAACCGGGGGGTGTTCGGCTCATCCCTAGTGCCCACCAATGCAGCCTCACTGCCCATCAATGCAGCCTCAGCCCATCAATGTAGTCTCACTGTCCATCAAATGCAGTTTTACTGTGCCTGTAAATGCAGCCTCACTGTGCCCATGAATGCAGCTTCACTGTGCCCATGAATGCAGCCTCACTGTGCCCATCAATGCAGCCTCACTGTGCCCATCAATGCAGCATTATTGTGCCCATCAATACAGCCTCGCTGTGCCCATCAATGCAGCTTCACTGTGCCCCTGAATGCAGCCTCACTGTCCATTAAATGCAGCTTTTTCTATGCCCGTGAATGCAGCCTCACTATGCCCAAGAATGCAGCCTCACTATGCCTGTGAATGCAGCCTCACTGTGCCCGTGAATGCAGCCTCACTGTGCCCGTGAATGCAGCCTCACTGTGCCCATGAATGCAGCCTCACTGTGCCCATGAATGCAGCCTTACTGTGTCTATCAATGCAGCCTCATTGTGCCCATGAGTGCAGCCTCACTGTGCCCATGAATGTAGCCTCACTGTGCCCATCAATGCAGTCTCATTGTGCCCATCAATGCAGCCTCACTGTCCATCAAATGCAGCTTTACTGTGCCCGTGAATGCAGCCTCACTGTGCCCATGAATGCAGCCTCACTGTGCCCATGAATGTAGCATCACTATGCCCATGAATGCAGCCTCACTGTGCATCAAATGCAGCCTCACTGCCCAGGAATGCAGCCTTACTGTGCCCACCAATGCAGCCTCACTGCTCATCAATGCAGCCTCAGCCCATCAATGCAGTCTCACTGTCCATCAAATGCAGCTTTATTGTGCCCGTAAATACAGCCTCAATGTGCTCATGAATGCAGCCTCGCTGTGCCCGTGAATGCAGCTTCACTGTGCCCATGAATGCAGCCTCACTGTGCCCATCAATACATCCTCACTGTGCCCATCAATGCAGCCTCACTGTGCCCATGTATGCAGCCTCACTGTACCCATGAATGCAGCCTCACTGTGCCCATGATTGCAGTCTCACTGTGCCCATGAATGCAGCCTCACTGTGCCCATGAATGCAGCCTTATTGTGCCCATGAATGCAGCCTCACTGTCCATCAAATGCAGCTTTACTGTACCTGTGAATGCAGCCTCACTGTGCCCATGAATGCAGCATCACTGTGCCCTTTAATGCAGCCTCACTGTGCCGGTGATTGCAGCCTCACTGTGCCCATGAATGCAGCCTCACTGTGCATCAAATGCAGCCTCACTGCCCAGGAATGTAGCCTCACTGCCCATCAATACATACTCACCATGGCATTGCCTCGATCACACACACACAGCGGGCATCTGCCACTGTGTGTCACGGAGCTGGGCTTTGTTTGGCGGCCCTGAAACAAGGTCCCGCTCCCCTAGGCTGGCTCGTGTGATAGGCGAAACAGTGATTCAATCAGTGTTCCATCTACTATCACATGAGCCGGTCTAGGGGGGTGGGACCTTGATACAGCTCTGCTGAACATAGACACAGTTCCGTGACACACAGCGGGAGATGCATATTTGTGTAGGAATGGACTTAAAAGAGTCAGGAAACAGTTTCTAGAAAAGAGCAAACTTAAGACCCCTTTTACACTGCAGCGCTGCTAAAGCGCAGGTCGTTTTGTGGTGCTTTAGCGGCACTTTTCGAGCGCTAGCGGGGCAGATTTTTTAAGGTGCTGTTGTCAAAGACAAAAAAAAGATAAAAGTCACATTTTGCGGCACCTTCAAAGTGCTTTTAAGGCGCTTTGTAAGCACTGCCCATTCATTTCAACGGGCAGGGGCATTTTGGGAATGCTATTTATAGCGCTCCCGAACCGCCCAAAAGACGCTGTTTGCAAGACTTTTCCTAACGTCTCGCAGGCGCACCAAGCGAGTGTGAAAGCACTCATTGCACAGAATGAGAGGCAGTTTTCAGGTGCTTTTTAAGGCAATTTCTAGCTGCCTCAGAGTGTAAGGGGTCTTAAAGTCATAATACTGTGCTACACAAAAGGGTGTGATAACAAAAACTGACACTAGGTGTCACTAAAGGGTAATGCCAGTCTGTATTTCAAATATAAATTTTATATTTGAACAATACAAAAACACACATAAATCCCATGTACATATTGATATTAACAACAATCGTATATTTCAATATTACACCAACTAAACAACTCCAAAAATATAAAATAAACCCCTTCCTCTATAGTCTCCTATTATCTTTATCTATCTACTCCTGATCCATCTTTCAGTCCAGGATTTCTGACCACCTCTTCCACACTTTCTCAACTTTCCCTGGGCAACCTCTGTGTAAAAATATGTATTCCTCTTTGAGTATAGTTTCCTTTATTTGTGTTTTCCATTCGGCTAGAGTTGGGGGTATGATGACATCCATTTCTGTGCTATAAGCTTTCAAGCCTGAAACAGACTCCTCCCTATTGGTATAAGGGTGTTTTTGGGGATCCTAGTTACGTCTATCATACTCAGAACACATATACTATACCTGGCTCCAGTGGCAGCTCCATCCCATAGAGACCATTAATAGTAGACATAACCCCTTGCCAGTATCGGTGGAGTTTGGGGCATCTCCATAACATATGTATTAAAGAGTACCCCCCAATGAAAGTACTATCCGACTTTAAGGGCAACTGACAGATATCAAAATATGCGAAAATAGAAATTTATATAAAAAAATGTGGTGCATACATCACCATAGGTACAAATACATAAAAACAAACAGCAGCAAAGGAGCATATGAATACAGTTCCTTCAATATTGAATCTGACACGTTTTAGGACCGGTATAGAGTTCTTTCTTCAGGGGCATTCCATGTGAAGTATTACTGCTATAGAACATTCTACAAAAAACACAATTACAGATCAAAATCAGTGTCATGGATAAAGGAATTCCTTTTTGCATTTTTTGATATTTGTCTGTTGCCCTTAAAGTCCCATAGTACTTTCATTGGGGGGTACTCTTTATTTACGATTCCTTATACCGGGATGTTGGCAACCGCTGGGTCTATTTGGGTGGATTTCTATCATTAACATATGTATTAAGTTGGTCGGACCCCAATTACACCTAGGACATAAAGGGGTATTGCTACGCTTCCATTTGAATAACTTCTCCGGTGTATGATAAGTCCTATGCAGGATGAATAGTTGGGTTAATTTTTGTGTAGAAGATAACGAGACGATGGGCACTGCAGACAATGCAGCCTCCCATTGGTCTTCTGATATCGACCCCAAATCTCATTCCCATTGAGTTCTCGCTGGTATAGCCCCCGATTCCTGGAGCTTATTATAAAGTACACCATATAATTGCACAAATTAAAAAGAACGGGAAAAGGGGGGGTTTGAAAACAAAACTCCCCAGGGACTTTTAAGGTGCTTCAAAATATTAGGTGAAAAAAAATAGAAAAACGTGTACGCTATAGTTATAAAAAATAAATGATTTTAATTGAAAGTTTAACTCTAAACACATGTGTCCCTAAGGAATGAGACACCATCATAAAAGAGTAATGCATTAATCACAATAATTGAACCATTCATGGGCGCATAAAGACAGAGCCAACTTAATTCCATAATAATCTGCCGCTCGACATGTTTCGCTCTAATTCGAGCTTCTTCAGGAGTTTGTGGCAAAGATTGTAGTAGGCTCTAAACAATAGAAAAAAATATATATATATATATATGAGACATTTAATAAGAACAGTGAATAAGGAAAGCCTAGCCTGTTAAGGTTTGGCAGAGTAATATGTTAAATATCAATGTACATTTGTAATCATACATGTATGTGTTGATCTACTGCCGTTATTACCTTTATTTCATGCTAGGAGGTGTCTATTCACTTCGAGCAACATAATCTTTGATTCTATTTAAGGTAAAAAAAATGTCTTTTCAAACTTTAAGCCAATTGGTGGTGCCCTGCATCATCTTATTTTATTAATTTTTGTTAATTTTATTATTTAAGGATATACAAAACTTTATATCCCCCTGTTGACCACCCCAGGACAGAAAATCCATACTATGAGAGCCCATACATTGAAAGCATTGCAGCAATTTGTTTTATCCAATCTCAATACTTTACCTTGAAAACGACAGCTTGGTAAGATTATGAAACACAAAATATTATATTTCTCCTGTATATTTAGTACCATTTGAAAAATATATTTATCACTACCTCATACATGTATGATTACAAATGTACTTTAATATTTAACATATTACTCTGCCAAACCTTAACAGGCTAGGCTTTCCTTATTCACTGTTCTTATTAAATGTCTCATGTATATATTATTTTTTTTCTATTGTTTAGAGCCTACTATAATCTTTGCCACAAACTCCTGAAGAAGCTCGTATTAGAGCGAAACATGTCAAGCTGCAGATTATTATGGAATTAAGTTGGCTCTGTCTTTATGCGCCCATGAATGGTTCAATTATTGTGATTAATGCATTACTGTTTTATGATGGTGTCTCATTCCTTAGGGACACATGTTTTTAGAGTTAAACTTTCAATAAAAATCATTTATTTTTTATAACTATAGCGTACATGTTTTTCTATTTTTTTTTCACCTAATATTTTGAAGCACCTTAACCACTTGCTTACTGGGCACTTAAACCCCCCTCCTCCCCAGACCAATTTTCAGCTTTCAGCGCTGACGCACTTTGAATGACTATTGCGCGGTCATACAACACTGTACCCAAATGAAATTTTTATCATTTTTTTCCCACAAATAGAGCTTTCTTTTGGTGGTATTTAATCACAGCTGGGGTTTTTATTTTTTGCTAAACAAACAAAAAAAAATGGAAATTTTTGAAAAAAAAAAAAAAATCATGTTTAATAGTTTGTTATAAAATTTTGCAAACAGGTAATTTTTCTCCTTCATTGATATGCGCTGATGAGGCGGCACTGGTGGGCACTGATAGGATGCACTGATGGGCACGGATAGGCACAGATAAGGCGGCACTGATAGGCACAGTTAAGGCGGCACTGATAGGCACAGTTAAGGCGGCACTGATAGGCACAGTTAAGGCAGCATTGATGGGGAGAGATAAGGCGGTACTGATGGGCACAGATAAGGCGGCACTGATGGCCACTGATGGGCGCTGATGGGTGGCACGGATAGGTGGTACTGATGGGCACTGATAGGTACCACTGATGGGGGGCACTGATGGGCGGCACTGATGGGGGCACTGATGGGTGGCACTGATGGGCAGTGATGGGCGGCACTGATGGGCACTTATGGGCACTGGTAGGTGACACTGATGGGCACTAATAGGTGGCACTGATGTGCAGCACTGTTGTTGCACTGATGTGGGTGCTGATGGGTGGCACTGATGGGTGGCACTGTGGGCACTGATGGGTGGCACTGTGGGCACTGATGGATGGCACTGATTGATGGCACTGTGGGCACTGATGGGTGACGCTTGTGGGCACTGGTAGGCGGCACTGCTGCCTATTGCTGTGTCACAGAAGATCGCCGTGATCGGGACTGATGTCCTGATCACGGCTGTTGGTGATTGGTTTTTTTTAGCCAATTACCGGCTTTGTTTACATCACATGATCAGCTGTCATTGGCTGACAGCTGATCATGTGGTAAGGGGTCAGGACCGACCCCTTACTCTGATCTGTGATCAGCGAGTGACTCGCTGATCACCGAGTGACTCGCTGATCACTGAGTGCACCGCGCACGCCCTGCAGGGGGCGCGCAGGCCGATCGTGCACGGAACGACGTCAATAGAAGTGTCCCGGCAATGTAGATCCGCGCCGTTGCCGTCATTTGGCAATGGCCCGGATCTGAAGTGGTTAAAAGTCCCTGGGGAGTTTTGTTTTTAAACCCCCCCCTTTTCCCGTTCTTTTTCATTTGTGCATTCAACATGGGATGCGGTGCTGTATGCTGACTTTTTCTGCCCTTATCAATCATTTGTACACCATATAATTGTGATATAAGACCTTTCTTTGCCTCCCTCTTGGACAACAATGAAATTATTTGTAGATTTATTAATTTAAACTGAGGATGGGCCTGCACCTGTATAGTGTGTCCAAGCTGGTGAAATTGAAAGAATCTTTGATTTGGGATCCCATATTATTACTTAATTGGGTAAAGGTTTTTAGCACATCATTATGAAATAATTGGACTATATACCTCAACCCTTTAGTCTTCCATAAGTAATACCCTTCCAATTTCTTTAATTCCCCATAACTGGAGTTATTTCACAGTGGAGTAAATTATTATTATTACTATACAGGATTTATATAGCGCCAACAGTTTGTGCAGCACTTTACATAAGCGTATAACACTGTCAGGGCTGGGCTCAGCCCTCCCTTCTCAGAGCTCAGGATGCTCAGGTGTTGGTTAATTGCCAGTACTCATCATTCCACAGTGACTCACCTGGTGATCATATCCTGCTTGTTAACAACAACATATCTAGAGACTATCTAGAGGCTGTGTTCCTGTTGAAGACTTGGCTGTTGTCCCTTCTGGTTCCTGATCCTGGCTGCTGCTCTGAGTACGCTGATCTCTGGCTCCCTAATTTTCTGGCTTCTTCTGACTACCCAATTTGGTTACCAAACCCTGGCTATGTTTTGACTAAGTTTATTACCATTTTTACCACTATATTTAACGGTGTGATTTTTACTGCATTTTCTGTCTCCATCTGGTTCATGGTTCCTGACAGTAGACGAAGGCCATGAATTCAGAATATGCAGGCAATCCACTTGCTGGTAATATTTTTTCCAGGTTGGATGAGCAGGATCACCGCATGGATCAGTTTGCCATAGCGTTACGAACACTTCTTATTCTCACTGCTGACCTGGACCCTTTAGGAGGAGGGAGAGATTGTGCCTTTATTGTGGCAAGGCAGGTCACTTTTTGAAGTCTTGTCCTACCCATCCGGAGAAACACTTGCACCTGAAATCCTGTAGAGGACAGACCTTATGTGGCGCTGTTACGTCCCCAGTTATACAGAAGGATAAGCCCCTGGTTCCAGCTATCCTTTCTTGGTCTGAGTCGTCCATTGAGATACAGGCTCTAATCGACTCTGGGGCTGCAGGCCTGTTCATAGATGGTGCCATTGTGTCTAAGCACTTGATTCCGCTGCAGCTTCGTGCCACTTCACTTGCTATTGAGACTATTGATGGGAGACCTCTACAGCCTGCCCATGTGACTCATGAGACTGCTCCATTGACCATGGCCATAGGGGCTCTTCACCATGAGACAATCCAATTCCAAGTCATTTCCTCTCCTCATTTTCCGGTGGTTATTGGTTATTCTTGGTTACAGAGGCACAACCCCTCTTTTGAATGGCTTTGTGCTGAGGTTCTTTCCTGGTTGCCTCAAAGCAGAAAGACATGTTTTCAGAAAGTGGCTAAAGTCTTGTGCACCTCTTTACACTCCTCCCTGCCAGAGGAGTAGCACTATTTCAGCAATGTCTTTGACAAAGGTCAAGCTGGTAGTTTGCCTCCACACCGGTCGTATGATTGTGCAATTGACCTGCAACCTGGTGCCATACCCCCTCATGGCCCGGCTTACCCTTTGTCTGTCTCGGAGGACAAAGCCATGGAGGAGTATGTTGCAGACACACTTTCTCAAGGATTCATCCGCAAATCCTCGTCTCCTGCTGGTGCTGGCTTCTTCTTTGTAAAGAAGAAGAGTGATGAACTGAGACCTTGTATTGATTATAGGGGTCTCAGTCGTTTCATGATTAAGAATGCTTATCCGATTCCATTTATTACAGAGATATTTAACCGCCTCAAGGGAGCAACGGTTTTCACAAAGCTTGATTTGAGAGGGAAATCTAATCTCGTGAGGATCAAGGAGGGAGAAGAATGGAAAAATAATACCAGAGCAGGTCATTACGAGTACCTCGTAATGCCGTTTAGCCTTTGCAATGCTCCGGCGGTTTTTCAAGAATTTATCAACGATGTCTTCCGAGATTTGTTGCAGCTATGTGTGGTAGTATATTTCGACGATATCCTCATATTTTCCAGTTCCCTAGAGAGCCACCACACAGATGTCTGTCGTGTGCTTCAGGAGCTGAGAGAAAATAACCTGTATTTTAAATTGGAGAAGTGCCAGTTCCATCGTGAAGAGGTGAAATTCCTGGGTTATGTCAGTTCTACTGCTATTTTTTTCGATGGACCCAGAGAAACTTTCTGCAGTCCTACAGTGGGTCCTACAGTGGCCCCGACCCATGGGTTTACGTCCACTGCAACGTTTTCTTGGCTTTGCCAATTATTATCGGAAATTTATTTGTAACTTCTCATCTCTGGACAAACCCCTAACTGATATGACCAGAAAGGATGGTAACCCACAGAACTGGTCTCCGTATTCAATTAATGCCTTTGAAAGTCTCAAGGCTGCCTTTGTTTCTGCTCCCGTGTTGGCACTTCCTGATCCTATGTTACCCTTTATCCTTGAGGTTGATGCATCCAAGACTGAGGTGGCGCCCTTCTGTCTCAACATCCTACCAAGGTCAGGCGTACCAGACCCCAATCTTCTTCTTCTGTCCTTGAAGTGCAAGAACCGCAGGGCTCTCATATGGAGCAGAGAAGTACTAGTGCCGCTATTCCTTCTGGTGAACTGGCAAGCATCAGCGGGTCCCATAAGTGCAGTTCAAGCTGGCGAGGTGGCAAGCACAAGTAGTGTCCCACTGCCACCAAGAAGACAAAGACAGGCCCGTCGTGCCCATAGTGCCCTTCCTGCTGCATTCGCCAATCCGAATTGGGAACCCACCACTTCTGCAGCACCCGTACTTCCCCCATTCACTGGCCAACCCGGAATTCAGGTGGAAACAGTTGATTTTACGCCACTGGATTTTTATTCGCTGTTTTTCACCGAAGATCTCTATAGATCTATTGTGGACCAAAGCAATTAATACGCTGGTCAACACATCGCCGCTAATCCGAAGTCCTCCCTTGCCAGAGATTGGAGACCAATTACGGTCTCCGAATTTAAGATCTTTCTAGGCCTTTCCCTCAACATGGGCATAAATAAAAAGGGTAAGTTGCTGTCATATTGGTCCACTGACCCAGTTTACCATATGCCCGTGTTCTCTGCTTCCATGGCCAGGGCACGATACGAGCAAATTTTTTTCATGCACTTCAATGACAATGAACTCTGTCGTCCTCGTGGAGACCCTGGATACGATCGGCTCCACAAAATTCGGCCCCTCGTAAACCACTTCAACCAACGTTTTGCAGACTTGTTTACTCCCCATCAAGTTGTCTGCATTGATGAGTCCCTGATTACATTTTCTGGCCGCTTGTCATTCAAACAGTACCTTCCCAGCGAGCGTGCCAGATACGGGGTCAAGATGTATAAGCTCTGTGACAGGGCCACAGGCTATACATGTAGTTTTATGGTTTACGAGGGCAAAGATAGTCACGTAGAGCCGACAAACTGCCCTGACTACATAGGAAGCGCTGGCAGGATAGTGTGGGACTTGGTGTCACCCTTATTCGGAAAGGGGTACCACTTGTACGTGGACAATTATTAGACGAGCGTGCCAATTTTTAGTCACTTGTCTGATCAGCAGCTTGGAGCATGTGGCACCGTGCGACCTAATCACCGGGACTTTCCCCAGCGGCTTGTAGATTCCCGTCTTAGGCTGGGGGAGAGAGCCTGCTTGAAGTGTAATAACTTGCTCGCTATGAAGTGGAGGGATAAGAAGAATGTTTTCGTTCTCACCTCCCTTCATGCAGACACGACGACCCAAATTACTACGGCGACTGGTGTTGTGGAGAAACCCCTCTGTGTCCACAAATATAACCAAAATATGGAAGGGGTGGACCTCAACGTCCAGTTGTTGGCGCCGTACCTAGTTGCCCATAAGGCCAGACGCTGGTACAAAAAAGTGTCTGTTTATTTATTTCAATTGGCTTTGCTGAATGCTTATGTGCTATACAGAGCTTCAGGACAGACTGGATCCTTCCTTAAATTCCAGGAAGAGATCGTCAGAGCCCTTCTGTATCCAGACGGTGCTCCACCTCACCCTCCCCAACCAAATGCAGTAAGCCGGCTGCATGAGAGGCATTTTCCTTATGCCCTCCCGAGTACCCCTACCCAAAGAGCCCCCAAAAAAAGATGTTGTGTCTGCAGCAAGCGCGGATTTAGGCGTGACACCCGGTGTTATTGTCCACCTGTCCTGGCAATCCTGGTCTTTGCATGGGTGAATGTTTTGAACGCTACCATTCACTAGTTGAGTATTAGCGTAGGGTACAGCACTGCACAGACTAGGACACACTTTCACAGGGTCTCCCAAGATGCCATCGCATTTTGAGAGAACCAAACCTGGTACCAGTTATAAAAGTTAAAAGTTACTAAAAAAAGTGTAAAAAAATTAAAAAAATAAAAACACAAAAAATATATAAAATAAAAAAACCAAAAATAGTTGTTGTTTTATTGTTCTCTCTCTCTCTAGTCTCTCTCTATTGTTCCGCTATTTTTTACTCTATTCTATTCTGCAATGTTTTATTGTTATTATGTTTTACCATGTTTGCTTTTCAGATATGCAATTTTTTTTATACTTTACTGTTTACTGTGTTTTGTTGGTAACCATTTTATTGTTTTCAGGTACGCCATTCAGCTGCAGATCGGATTTATTTATCTTGACAGCAACAGCGTTTGCTCCCACGATACATAAAGCCGTGACTCCAGCGCTGTCGGAGGTGATTTCACCACCACAGTTACATACTTCAGCATATATGCCGAAGCGTAGGGGCAGCAGTGGGTGGAGGAGCGATTTGCTCCTGCCTTTTGTGGGAGGATGCCCCCATGCTTCGGCATATATATATTTTAAGCACAGGTTGCGTTAAATGTTTTATTTTTTACTATGTTTTTTTTGTATTTGCTTTGCAGGTATGGTAAGTCTTACTGTTATACTGTAATGTTACTTTGTTTTATTGTATAAAAATAGGATTTCGCGCAAGCACATATATAACAGTGAAAAAATCATGCATCAATGCAAACTGGTGTGTCAAGTGATCTGTGTTCAAAAACTAATTAATATAAATCCACTCCGAGTGTCCAACAGTGATAAAGGCAAAAATGAATGGCCACTAGCCTAAACACAAATGGTAAGTGATTAAAAAACAATAGAACGATCAATCAGCTGAGTGAAGTGACTACAGTGATAGTATTCCTGGCGATTCTTTATGCTTGAGTCAATTCTGTATCTGTACTCATTCCCCCTGTATATGTGCTCCCATTGCCCTACCTTAAGGGACTTAAGTTAAAGCCCTGTTGAGAATGTAGTATGGTGGTCAGGGGATGCCTGTTCTCCAGGTTGCCAGATGATGTCCACTAGTTTCAGATGAATGGATACCTTGGCTGCTCCTTGATGGGAGTGATTCTGTATCCTGAACTCCAAGCCAAAAAACAGGAGTGAAGACAAGGGGGCTTCCAATGGTGTAGTAGTTTTTTAAAAATCCATTTTATTAAAGTAAAGAAAGTTCTAAAAATAACATCCACACTGTGTATACAGTGTATTCAGTGACAGAAAAAGATGGCGGCGGAACGCCGTCACCTGGTGAAATACTTCCAGATCACAGCAACATCACCCGGGGTCAAAGCAGCGTCGAAAGTTGTGTGTGTCTACTAGCTAGATCCTACGTGTTGCGTCACGTGACCTCGTGACTTCATCAGGGATTCTGATTGGCCGAAGCCTCAGCTCATTTATTGTGAGTGACAGGAAGTAGTTCAGGGGCCATGTTTGTGTAGTCCGAGTAATATATCAGTGTGCAGATAATCCTGCCCTGTTTGGATACTAATGTGTCTACATACTTTTTGCGGACTTTAAACGAATAAACAATTAACATTAATTATTTCTTAAGTGCTTGTGATGTTCAAATAAATGGTAATATTTAATATCATAGGATAATATCATCGATAAGTGCGATGTTCCAGTCTATGTGTATGCTGCCATCTTGTGGTAATTGTCAAAATGACATGGTGTAGTTTTATATGCAACAAAGGGCAGCCAAGCATCATATAATATGTAACTCCATGGCAGGAGCTGAGTTAAATAATATGGTGGATCACTCCAAATTAAGAAATTGTAAGCTTAAAGAATGGTGATAATAAAATGCGAAAATTGTAAAAAAATAGGTAAAAGTCTATAAATTCATAAGGTATCACCTCAATAGTGGATCGGCCTGGTACCAATCCATTGTAAGTGCTGCCATCATGTGGTTGTAATGTAAAATACGATGGATTCTATCACATTCATAGTTATATGTAATAGCAACGGCAGGCTATATTCTAAATGATTAAAAATATAAAATTGGCTTGGGTTCAGCTAAAAATTATCCATGGTTAATTTAATTATGAATATAAGTCTGTAAAAAAAAATATATAATCTGTGTACCGGAAAATTAGCACAAGGTTTACAATAGATACAATCATGTAATAACAGAACAGTTAGTCAGTAATCGCTGATAAAACAATTCGTGTCGAAGTCTATATTCAACCCATTTGGCACTAGTGTATTCATTTTATGAATCCACTGGGATTCTTTTTGGCTTAAGCGTTGAATTTTATGATTGCCTCTCCATGATTTATGATAGTGCTCTATACCCCAAAAGATCATTTCTGCTGGGTTGCTGTTATGAACCTCGGCAAAATGTCTCGATACATTATGTTTCGGGAACTTATTTATTATGTTTTGCACATGTTCTTTTACTCTGACTTTTAAGGCTCTTTTTGTGCATCCTACATATTGCAAGTTACAAGAACATTGCAGGACATATATGACCCCTTCCATGTGGCAACTGATAAAGTCCTTAATTGGATACGTTTGCCCTGTATTGGTTGCTAAAAAATCAGTTTTTTTACTTTGGAATTTTCTAGAATGTTGACATGTGAAACAATATTTGCACGGAAAAAAAACTTTTCCATTAAAAAAAGCAAACGAATTAGTGGAGGGAGGATCCACTACGTTTTTAACAATCAGATCTCGTAGTGTGGTGGCCCTCTTATAAATAATGAGTGGTTTATCTGGTAGTACATTTTTTAGATGTTTATCCTCTCTCAAGATGTGCCAGTGTTTCTTTATTATTTTTTCTATATCTTTATTTTGTACATTGAAATTCAAGATTAATGCCGGAGCCTCCAATGATAGTGATGATTTCTTCTGAGTATGTAACATAGTCATCCTGTCAAGAGATTGAACCAATGAGATTTGTTTATTAATAAATTCTGGATCATAACCCTTTTCCATGAATCTTTTTCCAACTACATCAGCTTGTATTTTGTAGTCAGATTCTTTCGTGCAATTACGTTTGATTAGTTGCCCCTTTGGTATATTGAAGAGCCATGGTTTATGGTGGCAACTGGTGATGGGTAAGTAGCTATTTCTTGATACCTCCTTGAAATGGGTCTTGGTGGTGAGTCGATTGTTATCAATGATGATATCTAAATCCAAGAATTGGATTTGTTTATCATCAATTTTCCAGGTGAGGGAGATGTTTCTATCATTCTGGCTTAATCTGGTTAGATATTGTTCTAGTGAGTCTTTGTCCCCATTCCAAACAATTATAATATCGTCAATAAATATTTTATATAGTTCTAATTGGCAGGGAGTGTTGTTATAAACAGCTTCCTCCTCCCATTGGGCCATAAAAGCGTTTGCCACACTCGGGGCATATTTGGCTCCCATGGCAATGCCTGTCACCTGTTTGTAGAATTCTTGATGGTGCCAGAAATAATTGTTTTGAAGGGAGAAATCAATGCATTTGATTAAATACTTTCGTTGTGTGCGGTGTAGGTTGGTGAAATGTTTCAGCACCCACTTGGTGGCTTCACAAGCCTGATGATGCTTGATACTCGTGTATAAAGAACACACATCAGCTGTGGCCAGAAGGGTTCTTCCTTCTAGGACAGTCGGTGAATCCAGTAATTGTAAGATGTGTTTTGTGTCCTGCAAATAAGCTTTTGTGCATTGAACAGCTGGTTGGATAAAATGATCTATATATTCACCTAGTCTTGATGTTTCTGAATTTATGCCATTCACAATAGGTCTTCCTGGTGGATTCTCACTGTTCTTATGTATCTTTGGGACTGTATAAATAACTGGTATTCTACACATTTCTGGTACTAGATACTTTGCTTCTTTATTATTTAGTATTAATTTTTTTACTCCCTTCTGGACTAGTTGCTCCAATCCTCGTTTGATTTGTGACATAGGGTTTCTCTGTAATTTGGTATATGTGGACTCATCTGAAAGTTGGCGTTCAATCTCTTCAAGATAGTTGGCTTTATTTTGCAGCACTACTCCTCCTCCCTTATCGGCTGGTCTTATCACGAGGTCTTTTCTCTTGGTTAATGCTTGTATGCCCTTCTTAATGTGGATTGGGTCTTTAATATTTTTGATCTTTAATTGGTCCAAATCCTTCAAGACTAGATCTTTGAAGACCTCAATATGTTGTTTGTCTTGTATCTGGGGGTTGAATAGAGACTTGTTTTGTAAGGTGCTATGTTGTATTGTACCTTGTGTGATTGGTCCATTGTTATTCTTCACTTGAGGGTTACTCATGATGGCTTTCTTGATGGTAATTTTTCTCACATATTTCCGAATTCCAATATATGTGTCAAATTTATTCAAGTTTCGGACAGGCGCATATTTAATACCTTTATCTAGGACTGCTAGTTCTTCTTTGGTTAGTTCCTGTCCACTTAAATTGAATATGCCCTCACTGATTATTCTCGCTTTCTTTTGGACTCTCTTTCCTGCTCTTTTTCTTTAATAGCAAAAGTATAGAAGGTTTGGAATTTCTACTCTAAAGAAAACGTAGTAAAATGCTCTATATAGAACAACAGATAGAAGAATTGAAACTTAAGATTGAACCGTTCAAAGCCTCCAATGATTTCAATATGTTAGCCAATCAAATGAACAAAGACCTCATAGCTAAAGACTTAGAAGTCCAACAAAGAAAGATGAAAAAGTATCATAGAGATTGTGCAGACTATAAGGAAGACCAGGTTTTTAAATGGCAGTCTAAACTTGAGAATCCCTTAGTCACTTCCACTTACTCCACCCCAGAACGTCAAGTGAAAATAGAGGAACCAGTAGCAAGTACCTCCACAGCACCGCATACCTCTGGAGGTTGGAGAAATGAAGAATATTTTACACCAAGACGGGAACAGGAGTACCAAGATCATCAAAACTATAGGTACCAAACCCCAAAGAACAAAAGAAAGAAGCCTTTCAAAAAGCAGTCAAAGAAATCACATCATAATGGAGAATACTATGTGAAACCACAGTCAAATAGACCTTATAATGGCATAACATACGATAGATCGCATTCAAACAGACCTCAATACGAGGGATACCAAAGGGAAAGTAGAGAATATACAGACTCCTACCCATACAATAGGTGGGAGAGAAGTCCAATCCCAACCCACAATAGATTTGAACCATTAAGACAAATAACCCATTATGACACAGATTACCGCCAATCGAACCATTATCAAGATAGACAAAGGGCTGATTTTTTAGATCGGAGGGATCACTCACCGAAACAGAGACAAGAACATACACGACAATCCCCAAGAAGATACCAACAAGAGAGACACGACACACCAAGACGACGACAGCACGAGGACCATTCCAGAAGATCACCAGAGTCAAGAGAGAGCGTCGAGCAGGAAAGAGAGTCCAAAAGAAAGCGAGAATAATCAGTGAGGGCATATTCAATTTAAGTGGACAGGAACTAACCAAAGAAGAACTAGCAGTCCTAGATAAAGGTATTAAATATGCGCCTGTCCGAAACTTGAATAAATTTGACACATATATTGGAATTCGGAAATATGTGAGAAAAATTACCATCAAGAAAGCCATCATGAGTAACCCTCAAGTTAAGAATAACAATGGACCAATCACACAAGGTACAATACAACATAGCACCTTACGAAACAAGTCTCTATTCAACCCCCAGATACAAGACAAACAACATATTGAGGTCTTCAAAGATCTAGTCTTGAAGGATTTGGACCAACTAAAGATCAAAAATATTAAAGACCCAATCCACATTAAGAAGGGCATACAAGCATTAACCAAGAGAAAAGACCTCGTGATAAGACCAGCCGATAAGGGAGGAGGAGTAGTGCTGCAAAATAAAGCCAACTATCTTAAAGAGATTGAACGCCAACTTTCAGATGGGTCCACATATACCAAATTACAGAGAAACCCTACGTCACAAATCAAACGAGGATTGGAGCAACTAGTCCAGAAGGGAGTAAAACAATTAATACTAAATAATAAAGAAGCCAAGTATCTAGTACCAGAAATGTGTAGAATACCAGTTATTTATACAGTCCCAAAGATACATAAGAACAGTGAGAATCCACCAGGAAGACCTATTGTGAATGGCATAAATTCAGCAACATCAAGACTAGGTGAATATATAGATCATTTTATCCAACCAGCTGTTCAATGTACAAAAGCTTATCTGCAGGACACAAAACACATCTTACAATTACTGGATTCACCGACTGTCCTAGAAGGAAGAACCCTTCTGGCCACAGCTGATGTGTGTTCTTTATACACGTGTATCAAGCACCATCAGGCTTTTGAAGCCACCAAGTGGGTGCTGAAACATTTCACCAACCTACAACGCACACAACGAAAGTATTTAATCAAATGCATTGATTTCTCCCTTCAAAACAATTATTTCTGGCACCATCAAGAATTCTACAAACAGGTGACAGGCATTGCCATGGGAGCCAAATATGCCCCGAGTGTGGCAAACGCTTTCATGGCCCAATGGGAAGATGAAGCGGTTTATAACAACACTCCCTGCCAATTAGAACTATATAAAATATTTATTGACGATATTATAATTGTTTGAAATGGGGACAAAGACTCACTAGAACAATATCTAACCAGATTAAACCAGAATGATAGAAACGTCTCCCTCACCTGGAAAATTGATGATAAACAAATCCAATTCTTGGATTTAGATATCATCATTGATAACAATCGACTCACCACCAAGACCCATTTCAAGGAGGTATCAAGAAATAGCTACTTACCCATCACCAGTTGCCACCATAAACCATGGCTCTTTAATATACCAAAGGGGCAACTAATCAGAGTCAAACGTAATTGCACGAAAGAATCTGACTACAAAATACAAGCTGATATAGTTGGAAAAAGATTTTTGGAAAAGGGTTATGATCCAGAATTTATTAATAAACATTTAATAATCTCATTGGTTCAATCTCTTGACAGGATGACTATGTTACATACTCAGAAGAATTCATCACTATCATTGGAGGCTCCGGCATTAATCTTGAATTTCAATGTACAACATAAAGATATAGAAAAAATAATAAAGAAACACTGGCACATCTTGAGAGAGGATAAACATCTAAAAAATGTACTACCAGATAAACCACTCATTATTTATAAGAGGGCCACCACACTACGAGATCTGATTGTTAAAAACATAGTGGATCCTCCCTCCACTAATTTGTTTTCTTTTTTTAATGGAAAAGGTTTTTTTCCGTGCAAATATTGTTTTGCATGTCAACATTCTAGAAAATTCCAGAGTAAAAAAAATGATTTTTTAGCAACCAATACAGGGCAAACGTATCCAATTAAGGACTTTATCAGTTGCCACACGGAAGGGGTCATATATGTCCTGCAATGTTCTTGTAACTTGCAATATGTAGGACGCACAAAAAGAGCCTTAAAAGTCAGAGTAAAAGAACATGTGCAAAACATAATAAATAAGTTCCCGAAACATAATGTATCGAGACATTTTGCCGAGGTTCATAACAGCAACCCAGCAGAAATGATCTTTTGGGGTATAGAGCGCTATCATAAATCATGGAGAGGCAATCATAAAATTCGAAGCTTAAGCCAAAAAGAATCCCAGTGGATTCATAAAATGAATACACTAGTGCCAAATGGGTTGAATATAGACTTCGACCTGAATTGTTTTATCAGCGATTACTGACTAACTGTTCTGTTATTACATGATTGTATCTATTGTAAACCTTGTGCTAATTTTCCGGTACACATCTTATATATATTTTTTTACAGACTTATATTCATAATTAAATTAACCATGGATAATTTTTAGCTGAACCCAAGCCAATTTTATATTTTTAATTATTTAGAATATAGCCTGCCATTGCTATCACATATAACTATGAATGTGATAGAATCCATCGTATTTTACATTACAACCACATGATGGCAGCACTTACAATGGATTGGTACCAGGCCGATCCACTATTGAGGTGATACCTTATGAATTTATAGACTTTTACCTATTTTTTTACAATTTTCGCATTTTATTATCACCATCCTTTAAGCTTACAATTTCTTAATTTGGAGTGATCCACCATATTATTTAACTCAGCTCCTGCCATGGAGTTACATATTATATGATGCTTGGCTGCCCTTTGTTGCATACAAAACTACACCATGTCATTTTGACAATTACCACAAGATGGCAGCATACACATAGACTGGAACATCGCACTTATCGATGATATTATCCTATGATATTAAATATTACCATTTATTTGAACATCACAAGCACTTAAGAAATAATTAATGTTAATTGTTTATTCGTTTAAAGTCCGCAAAGTATGTAGACACATTAGTATCCAAACAGGGCAGGATTCTCTGCACACTGATATATTACTCGGACTACACAAACATGGCACCCAAACTACTTCCTGTCACTCACGATAAATGAGCTGAGGCTTCGGCCAATCAGAATCCCTGACGAAGTCACGAGGTCACGTGACGCAACGCGTAGGATATAGCTAGTAGACACACACAACATTCGACGCTGCTTTGACCCCGGGTGTTGTTGCTGTGATCCGGAAGTTTTGCACCAGGTGACGGCGTTCCGCCGCCATCTTTTTCTGTCACTGAATACACTGTATACACAGTGTGGATGTTATTTTTAGAACTTTCTTTACTTTAATAAAATGGATTTTTAAAAAACTACTACACCATTGGAAGCCCCCTTGTCCTTCTCTCCTGTTTTTTGGCTTGGAGTTCAGGATACAGAATCACTCCCATCAAGGAGCAGCCAAGGTATCCATTCATCTGAAACTAGTGGACATCATCTGGCAACCTGGAGAACAGGCATCCCCTGACCACCATACTACATTCCCAACAGGGCTTTAACTTAAGCCCCTTAAGGTAAGGGCAATGGGAGCACATATACAGGGGGAATGAGTACAGATACCGAATTGACTCAAGCATAAAGAATCGCCAGGAATACTATCACTGTAGTCACTTCACTCAGCTGATTGATCATTATATTGTTTTTTAATCACTTACCATTTGTGTTTAGGCTAGTGGCCATTCATTTTTGCCTTTATCACTGTTGGACACTCGGAGTGGATTTATATTAATTAGTTTTTGAACACAGATCACTTGACACACCAGTTTGCATTGATGCATGATTTTTTCACTGTTATATATGTGCTTGCGCGAAATCCTATTTTTATACAATTTATTACATGGTGATTCAGTGTGCACTATTGATTTTGCGGCATCACTCTCATGATCCTTGTTTATACAGATGAATTTCTGATACACCATTATTTATCACACGGTTATTTAGTAGCGCAGAGGTTCCCTAACGATTACTTTGTTTTATTGTTAACCATCATTTGCTTAGCAGGTACGCCATTCAGTTGCAGCGCGGATTTATTTATCTTGACAGCAACAGCGTTTGCTCCCACGATATATAAAGCCATGACTCCAGCGCTGTCGGAGGTGATTTCACCACCACAGTTACATACTTCAGCATATATGCTGAAGCGTGGGGGCAGCAGTGGGTGGAGGAGCGATTTGCTCCTGCCTTTTGCGGGAGGATGCCCCCATGCTTCGGCATATATAAATGGTGCATGTATGGCCATCATTAGAAGTGGGTGGATGAAGGGAGGTATTCTAATGGTGGGCATACCCACGATCAATATCTTTTTTTTTCGTTCAACCCACAGGCTGCATGAAAAAAAAGTTTACAATATATGCCCAACAAGGACCAGCAACGTACTGGTATGTTGCTGGCCTTTGATTGGTTATACCAGAATGATATAAGACAATTTGTGGAAACCACAAAGACACTCTTCCATGAGGACAAGTCGGTGATGAAGGTAAAAATTTTTATTAACAACTATCCAAAAGATTAAACATACTACATTTAATTGTATAGATATCACTAAACAACCCTATTTCCCAATTAACATTAAAAAGACCTATTGTCTGGAGAAAGTATAGGTGGCCACCAATTCCTGAATAAATCTCATGCAACATTCATTCTCACATAGACACACACTAAAAGATCTAGATTGCTCATAAGATCTGTTTAAATTGTGGATGTGCACATCAGGTGATCAAAAGGTTAATCAGTAAAAAAAAAAAAAAAAAAAAAAAAGGACTGATATAGATAGTGTTAATGAGCAGTCCCGATCACAAGATGGTATAGTAACAGTTTATGGCAATCTTGTAGATAATATAAAGTGCGAGTGTGATGAGGTAAATCCTTATAGCTTCAGTGAAGCTAGTTTATGACATTTGCAGCTTCAGTTACACCAGATAGCAAATGTCTATTCAGGGGTAACCCGAAATTGAAATGGCACAGCAGATGTTATACAGCATCTAAGTGAGATTTAGAAAGTGAATCTAACTTTACCATCAGCTGAAGCGGTTCATCAAGCAGCCCATCATGTCAGATATCAGGAGATCCAATATACAGAGGGCAATATTCACAGGAGACCTTACCGGTCTATATGTAGCTGGCACTGGAGCTGAAGTGCGGAGTCCCGCTTACTGATCTCTGAGCAGCTTCCCGCTTTCACAATGCTTGTGTACATCAGCTGTTTTTGTAGAGATTAACATCGCTGTTGTTGCCTGTAGAGTGTCTGCTGTTAAAGCTGCTGTTATCAGGCTCTCAAGCTAGATCACGGTCAATAGCTTCCTCAGAGCATGCTCTGAGGAAGCTATTGAATTAGCGAAACATGTAAGCAGCACCAACTGGTATCTCCGAGGAGAATTTATGGATGGCCACACGGATATATTCATCAAACTGCTCTGCATGTCTCTTTGTTTCCTACTGACCGTGATCTAGCTTGAGAGCCTGATAACAGCAGTTTTAACCACTTGACGACCGCCTCACGCCGATGTACGTCGGCAAGGTGGCACGGACAGGCAAAATCACGTACATGTACGTGATTTGCCTTCCGCGGGTGGGGGGTCCGATCGGTCCCCCCCCCCCCGGTGCCCGAGGCGGTCGCCATTTCTTGCCGGGCGATGAGAGGTGAGGGGGTGGCCATCCATTGTTGGCCATCCCCTCCCGATCGCTCCCAGCGAATGAGAATGCTTCCTTTCCCTCTGTAATGTAAACAGAGGGAAAGGAAGTGATGTCATCCCTCCTCGAGCCGGTCTTTTCGTCGCTGCGCCGAGGAGAGAAGACATCAAGTAAGTCTGCACAACACTACACTAACAGTAGAACACGCCAGGCACACTTGTCACCCCCCATCACCCCCTGATCACCCCCCGATCACCCCCCTGTACCCCCTGTCACTCTGACACCAATAACATTTTTTTTTTTTTGCATTGGTGTCAGTTTGTGTCAGTTACAAGTGTTAGGGCAGTTAGGTTAGCCCCCTTTAGGTCTAGGGTACCCCCCCTTAGGTCCAGGGTACCCCCCTAACCCCCCCTAATAAAAGTTAACCCCTTGATTACCCCCCGTTACCAGTGTCGCTAAGCGATCGTTTTTCTGATCGCTGTATTAGTGACACAGGTGACGCTAGTTAGGGAGGTAAGTATATAGGTTCGCTGTCAGTGTTTTATAGCGACAGGGACCCCCATATACTACCTGCTAAAGGTTTTAACCCCCTGATTGCCCCCTAGTTAACCCTTTCACCAGCGATCACCGTATAAGTGTTACGGGTGACGCTGGTTAGCTAGTTTGTTTTTTGTAGTTTATTACAGTTTATTACAGTTTATTATAGTTTTAGGGCACCCGCCGTTTATTACCCTATAAAGGTTTAACCCCCTAATTGCCCGGCGGTGATATAAATTACATTTTTAGGGTCAGCTTAGGTCTGCGTCACCCCAGGCAGCGTCAGGTTAGCGCCAGTACCGCTAAAACCCACGCACGCAGCATACACCTCCCTTAGTGCTATAGTATCTGAGTGGATCGATATCTGATCCGATCAGATCTATACTCCCCAGCAGTTTAGGGTTCCCTGAAACGCAGTGTTAGCGGGATCAGCCCAGATACCTGCTAGCACCTGCGTTTTGCTCCTCGGCCCAGCCCTGCCCAGCCCACCCAAGTGCAGTATCGATCGATAACTGTCACTTACAAAACACTAAGCACACATAACTGCAGCGTTCGCAGAGTCAGGCCTGATCCCTGCGATCGCTAACAGTTTTTTGGTAGCGTTTTGATACAGTTGCTGACAGTCAGGAGCTTTTTTGCCTGTGAGTCTCACTAGTGTACCCCTAAATTTAGAGCCCAAAATGGCAAATAGAAGGTACACTAGTGAAGAGGCCTACACGTTTCTGAGTATGACAGATAGTGAAGAGGAAGTCACTCATCTGTCAAGTTCAGGCTCAGAATACGAACCTGTAGAGGACAGCGGCTCCATGACAGATAGCTCTGACGACAGAGTTGTGGTCCCTGCTAAGGTCAGGCGTACCAGACCCCAATCTTCTTCTGTCCTTGAAGTGCAAGAACCGCAGGGCTCTCGTATGGAGCAGAGAAGTACTAGCGCCGCTACTCTTTCTGGTGAACTGGCAAGCACCAGCGGCCTAGTACACCCTGGTCGTACATCCAGCACTACAGTATCACGTGGTGACGTGGCGAGTCCCATAAGTGCAGTTCAAGCTGGCGAGGTGGCAAGCACTAGTAGTGTCCCACTGCCACCAAGAAGACAAAGACAGGCCCGTCGTGCTCATAGTGCCCTTCCTGCTGCATTGGCCAATCCGAATTGGGAACCCACCACTTCTGCAGCATCCGTACTTCCCCCTTTCACTGGCCAACCCGGAATTCAGGTGGAAACAGTTGACTTTACGCCACTGGATTTTTATTCACTGTTTTTCACAGAAGATCTCTATAGATCTATTGTGGACCAAAGCAATTTATACGCTGGTCAACACATCGCCGCTAATCCCCAGTCCTCCCTTGCCAGAGATTGGAGACCAATTACGGTCTCCGAATTTAAGACCTTTCTGGGCCTCTCCCTCCTCATGGGGTTGAATAAAAAGAGTAAGTTGCGGTCATATTGGTCCACTGACCCAATTTACCATTCACCCTTGTTCTCCGCTTCCATGGCCAGGGCACGATACGAGCAGATTTTGCGGTTCATGCACTTCAACGACAATGAACTCTGTCGTCCTCGTGGAGACCCTGCATACGATCGGCTCTACAAAATTCGGCCCCTCGTAAACCACTTCAACCAACGTTTTGCAGACTTGTTTACCCCCCATCAAGTTGTCTGCGTTGATGAGTCCCTGATTAAATTTTCTGGCCGCTTGTCATTCAAACAGTACCTTCCCAGCAAGCGTGCCAGATACGGGGTCAAGATGTATAAGCTCTGTAACAGGGCCACAGGCTATACATGTAGATTTATGGTTTACGAGGGCAAAGATAGTCACGTAGAGCCGACAAACTGCCCTGACTACATAGGAAGCGCTGGCAAGATAGTGTGGGACTTGGTGTCACCCTTATTCAGAAAGGGGTACCACTTGTACGTGGACAATTATTATACGAGCGTGCCACTTTTTAGTCACTTGTTTGATCAGCAGATTGGAGCATGTGGCACCGTGCGACCTAATCGCCGGGGCTTTCCCCAGCGGCTTGTAGATTCCCGTCTTAGGCTGGGGGAGAGAGCCTGCTTGAAGTATAATAATTTGCTCGCTATGAAGTGGAGGGATAAGAAGAATGTTTTCGTTCTCACCTCCCTTTATGCAGACACGACGACCCAAATTCCTACGGCGACTGGTGTTGTGGAGAAACCCCACTGTGTCCACGAATACAACCTTAATATGGGAGGGGTGGACCTCAACGACCAGTTGTTGGCGCCGTACCTAGTTGCCCGTAAGGCCAGACGCTGGTACAAAAAAGTGTCTGTATACTTATTTCAATTGGCTTTGCTGAATGCTCATGTGCTATACAGAGCTTCAGGACAGACTGGATCCTTCCTTAAATTCCAGGAAGAGATCGTCAGAGCCCTTCTGTTTCCAGACGGTGCTCTACCTCACCTTCCCCAACCAAATGCAGTAAGCCGGCTGCATGAGCGGCATTTTCTTTATGCCATCCCGAGTACCCCTACCCAACGAGCCCCCCAAAAAAGATGTCGTGTCTGCAGCAAGCGCGGATTTAGGCGTGACAACCGGTCTTATTGTCCCTCCTGTCCTGGCAATCCTGGTCTTTGCATGGGTGAATGCTTTGAACGCTACCATACATTAGTTGAGTATTAGCGTAGGGTTCAGCACTGCACAGACTAGGCACACTAACACAGGGTCTCCCAAGATGCCATTGCATTTTGAGAGACCCAAACCTGGAACGAGTTACAAAAGTTAAAAGTTACTAAAAAAAAGTGTAAAAAAAAAAATAAAAAAAAAATAAAAAAAAATAAAAACACAAAAAAAAAAACAAAAATAGTTGTTGTTTTATTGTTCTCTCTCTCTCTATTCTCTCTCTATTGTTCTGCTCTTTTTTACTCTATTCTATTCTGCAATGTTTTATTGTTATTATGTTTTACCATGTTTGCTTTTCAGATTTTTTATACTTTACCGTTTACTGTGTTTTGTTGGTAACCATCATTTGCTTAGCAGGTACGCCATTCAGTTGCAGCGCGGATTTATTTATCTTGACAGCAACAGCGTTTTCTCCCACGATATAAAAAGCCGTGACTCCAGCGCTGTCGGAGGTGATTTCACCACCACAGTTACATACTTCAGCATATATGCCGAAGTGTGGGGGCAGCAGTGGGTGGAGGAGCAATTTGCTCCTGCCTTTTGCGGGAGGATGCCCCCATGCTTCGGCATATATATATTTTAGGCACAGGTTGCGTTAAATGTTTTATTTTTTACTATGTTTTTTTTTTTGTATTTGCTTTGCAGGTATGGTAAGTCTTACTGTTATACTGTAATGTTACTTTGTTTTATTGTTAACCATCATTTGCTTAGCAGGTACGCCATTCAGTTGCAGCCCGGATTTATTTATCTTGACAGCAACAGCATTTGCTCCCACGATATATAAAGCCGTGACTCCAGCGCTGTCGGAGGTGATTTCACCACCACAGTTACATACTTCAGCATATATGCCGAAGCGTGGGGGCAGCAGTGGGTGGAGGATCAATTTGCTCCTGCCTTTTGCGGGAGGATGCCCCCATGCTTCGGCATATAAAAATGGTGCATGTATGCCCATCATTAGAAGTGGGTGGATGAAGGGAGGTATTCTAATGGTGGGCATACCCACCGATCAATATCTTTTTTTCGTTCAGCCCACAGGCTGCATGAAAAAAAAGTTTACAATATATGCCTAACAAGGACCAGCAACGTACTGGTATGTTGCTGGACTTTGAGTGGTTATACCAAAATGATGCCTGCAGGTTTAGGTATCATCTTGGTATCATTCTTTTCAGCCAGCGGTCGGCTTTCATGTAAAAGCAATCCTAGCGGCTAATTAGCCTCTAGACTGCTTTTGCAAGCAGTGGGAGGGAATGCCCCCCACCGTCTTCCATGTTTTTCTCTGGCTTTCCTGTCCCAACAGGGAACCTGAAAATGCAGCCGGTGATTCAGCCAGCTGACCATAGAGCTGATCAGAGACCAGAATGGCTCCAAACAACTCTATGGCCTAAGAAACCGGAAGCTACGAGCATTTCATGACTTAGATTTCGCCGAATGTAAACAGCGCCATTGGGAAATTGGGAAAGCATTTTATCACACCGATCTTGGTGTGGTCAGATGCTTTGAGGGCAGAGGAGAGATCTAGGGTCTAATAGAGCCCAATTTTTTTAAAAAAGAGTACCTGTCACTACCTATTGCTATCATAGAGGATATTTACATTCCCTGAGATAACAATAAAATTAATAAAAATGAAAGGAACAGTTTAAAAATAAGATAAAAAAGCAAAGAAATAATAAAGAAAAAAAAAAAAAAAAAAAAAAGCACCCCTGTCCCCCCCTGCTCTCGCGCAAAGGCGAACGCAAGCGTCGGTCTGGCGTCAAATATAAACAGCAATTGCACCATGCATGTGAGGTATCACCGCGAAGGACAGAACGAGGGCAGTAATTTTAGCAGTAGACCTCCTCTGTAAATCTAAAGTGGTAACCTGCAAAGGCTTTTAAAGGCTTTTAAAAATGTATTTATTTTGTCGTCGCTGCGCGTTTGTGCGCAATTTTAAAGCATGTCATGTTTGGTATCCATGTACTCGACCTAAGATCATCTTTTTTATCTCATCAAACATTTGGGCAATATAGTGTGTTTTAGTGCATTAAAATTTAAAAAAGTGTGTTTGCTTTAAAAAAAAATATATAATGTTTGGGGGTTCAAAGTAATTTTCTTGCAAAAAAAAATTATTTTTTCATGTAATCAAAAAGTGTCAGAAAGGGCTTTGTCTTCAAGTGGTTAGAAGAGTGGGTGATGTGTGACATAAGCTTCTAAATGTTGTGCATAAAATGCCAGGACAGTTCAAACCCCCCCCAAATGACCCCATTTTGGAAAGTAGACACCCCAAGCGATTTGCTGAGAGGCATGTCTAGTCCATCGAATATTTTATATTGTGACACAAGTTGCGGGAAAGAGACAAATCTTTTTTTTTTTTTTGCACAAAGTTGTCACTAAATGATATATTGCTCAAACATGCCATGGGAATATGTGAAATTACACCCCAAAATACATTCTGTTGCTTCTCCTAAGTATGGGGATACCACATGTGTGGGACTTTTTGGGAGCCTAGCCGCGCACGGGACCCCGAAAACCAAGCACCGCCTTCAGGCTTTCTAAGGGCGTAAATTTTTGATTTCACTCTTCACTGCCTAGCACAGTTTCAGAGGCCATGGAATGCCCAGATGGCACAATCCCCCCCCAAATGACCCCATTTTGGAAAATAGACACCCCAAGCTATTTGCTGAGAGGTATAGTGAGTATTTTGCAGACCTCACTTTTTGTCACAAACTTTCGAAAATTGAAAAAAGAAAAAAAAAATACATTTTTCTTGTCTTTCTTCATTTTCAAAAACAAATGAGAGCTGCAAAATACTCACCATGCCTCTCAGCAAATAGCTTGGGGTGTCTACTTTCCAAAATGGGGTCATTTGGGGGGGGGGGGGTTGTGCCATCTTGGCATTTTATGGCCTTCAAAACTGTGATAGGTTGTGAGGAGTGGAATCACAACTTAACGCCCTTAGAAATCCTGAAGCCGGTGCTTGGTTTTCGGGGCCCCGTATGCGGCTAGGCTCCCAAAAAGTCCCACACATGTGGTATCCCCGTACTCAGGAGAAGCAGCAGAATATATTTTGGGGTGTAATTCCACATATGCCCATGGCATGTTTTAGCAATATATCATTTAGTGACAACTTTGTGCAAAAAAAAAATTGTCACTTTCCCGCAACTTGTGTCAAAATATAAAATATTCCATGGACTCAACATGCCTCTCAGCAAATAGCTTGGGGTGTCTACTTTCCAAAATGGGGTCATTTGGGGGGGTTTTGTGCCATCTGGGCTTTTTATGGCCTTCAAAACTGTGATAGGCAGTGAGGAGTGAAATCACAACTTTACACCCTTAGAAATCCTGAAGGTGGTGCTTGTTTTTCGGGGCCCCGTATGCGGCTAGGCTCCCAAAAAGTCCCACACATGTGGTATCCCCATACTCAGGAGAAGCAGCTAAATGTATTTTGGGGTGCAATTCCACATATGCCCATGGCCTGTGTGAGAAATATATCATTTAGTGACAACTTTGTGCAAAAAAAAAAAAATTGTCACTTTCCCGCAACTTGTGTCAAAAAATAAAATATTCCATGAACTCAACATGCCTCTCAGCAAATAGCTTGGGGTGTCTACTTTCCAAAATGGGGTCATTTGGGGGGGTTTTGTGCCATCTTGGCCTTTTTTTTGGCCTTCAAAACTGTGATAGGAAGTGAGGAGTGAAATCAAAAATTTATGCCCTTAGAAATCCTGAAGGCAGTGTTTGGTTTTCGGGGCCCCGTACGCGGCTGGGCTCCCAAAAAGTCCTAAACATGTGGTATCCCCATACTCAGGAGAAGCAGCAGAATGTATTTTGGGGTGTAATTCCACATATGCCCATGGCATGTTTGAGCAATATATCATTTAGTGACAACTTTGTGCAAAAAAAAAAAAGTGTTACTTTCCCGCAACTTGTGTCAAAATATAAAATATTCCATGGACTCAACATGCCTCTCAGCAAATAGTTAGGGATGTCTACTTTCCAAAATGGGGTCATTTGGGGGGGTTTTGTGCCATCTGGGCATTTTATGGCCTTCAAAACTGTGATAGGTAGTGAGGAGTGAAATCAAAAATTTATGCCCTTAGAAATCCTGAAGGCAGTGATTGGTTTTCGGGGCCCCGTACGCGGCTAGGCTCCCAAAAAGTCCCACACATGTGGTATCCTCGTACTCAGGAGAAGCAGCTGAATGTATTTTGGGGTGCAATTCCACATAGGCCCATGGCCTGTGTGAGCAATATATCATTTAGTGACAACTTTTTGTAAATATTTTTTTTTTTTTGTCATTATTCAATCACTTGGGACAAAAACAATAAATATTCAATGGGTTCAACATGCCTCTCAGAAATTTCCTTGGGGTGTCTACTTTCCAAAATGGGGTCATTTGGGGGGGTTTTGTACTGCCCTGCCATTTTAGCACCTCAAGAATTGACATAGGCAGTCATAAACTAAAAGCTGTGTAAATTCCAGAAAATGTACCCTAGTTTGTAGGCTATAACTTTTGCGCAAACCAATAAATATACGCTTATTGACATTTTTTTTTACCAAAGACATGTGGCCGAATACATTTTGGCCTAAATGTATGACTAAAATTGAGTTTATTGGATTTTTTTTTATAACAAAAAGTAGAAAATATCATTTTTTTTCAAAATTTTCGGTCTTTTTCCGGTTATAGTGCAAAAAATAAAAATGGCAGAGGTGATCAAATACCATCAAAAGAAAGCTCTATTTGTGGGAAGAAAAGGACGCAAATTTCGTTTGGGTACAGCATTGCATGACCGCGCATTTAGCAGTTAAAGCGACGCAGTGCCAAATTGGAAAAAGTCCTCTGGTCCTTAGGCAGCATACTGGTCCGGGGCTAAAGTGGTTAAAGAATGGAGGCATCTCCTAGAAGGTACCACTGTGCTGGTTCTCATTCTGACTGACCATAAGAATCTCACATTCTTGTCTGAGGATAAACGCCTCTCTCCCTGTCAGAAACCATAAAATCAGACCGAGACAGAAGTACAATTATATCACACTTGTTTAATAATAAAAGTAAAAAGAACAAACATAGTCAAAACATAGCCAGAGTTCCGGAACCAGAACGGATAGTCAGACAAGCCAAATGTCAGGGAGCCGGAGATGAGCGTAGTAAAACAGCAAGCAGGATCTGGAGCCAGAAGGGATGTCAGCCAAGCAAGTCTTTAACAGGAATGCAGGAGATAGTCTCTGTGATGTTGACTAAGGCGAAGGCAGAGATCCTCTGGAGTGGACGGCTTAAGTAGGCAGGACTGACAAGCAGGATATCATCAACAGCTGAGAAACTGTGGAGAGATAGGAGCTGACAATTAGCCAACAGCTGAGCGGCCATCTCAGAGAAGGAAGAGCTGAGCCCAGCCCTGACACTCCCAGAAGGGCGTGATGGGCTCTTTTCTTGTCAAGCTTCAATTATATAGTCTCATTCTTACCTGGTACTAAGAATATAATTGCTGATGCATTGTCGCAAACAGTTTTCCTCCGCTTCCAAGATGGAGTCGGTTCCTGTGATACCTCCCGATCGTATTCTGGCCATGGTTCGTACCTGTCTCACTTCACCTTTGGGTGACAGAATTCTTGCCGCTCAGATTCATTCTCCTCCTGAGAAGCCTTGAGACTGCTGTTTTGTCCCTGAGAGTCTTCACACCGCTGTGCTCCAGACTTACCATTCTCCCAAGGCTGCTGGCCACCCTGAGAAGAATCAACTCATTTAGGCTATTTCCGAACAATTCTGTTGGCCTAGTCTCTGTGCTGATGTAGCTGCCTTCGTAGCTGCCTGTTCCGTGTGTGCTATGAGTAACGACACCTTCCAGTGGGCTTCCTACAACCTATACCCAATGAAGAGAGGCCTTGGACCCACCTGTCTATGGATTTTATTGTGGAGTTACCCAACTACCAGGGCAACACAGTTATCCTTATGGTGGTTGACCGGTTCTCGAAAATGTCACATTGCATTCCACTTAAGAACTTGCCTACATTCAAAGAACTGGCATCCATTTTTGTTCGGGAAATCTTTCAATTACATGGGCTACCCAAGGTTATCGTCTCGGACAGGGGTAACCAGTTTGTATTCAGGTTTTGGTGAGCCTTTTGATCACAGTTGGGAACTCAGCTTTCCTTCTCTTCTGCGTATCACCCGCAGTCTAATGGGGCCGCAGAAGGAGCCAACCAGTCCTTGGAGCAGTTTCTACGTTACTATATTTCTGACCATCAGAACAACTGGTCAGACCTCTTACCTTGGGCCGAGTATGCTCACAATTGTGCCGTTAATTCCGCTTCCCAATTGTCCCCATTTATGGCAAATTATGCTTTCCAACCACCCATGTTGCTGACTCATTTGTTGCTCAGAGCATTCCTGCAGTAGAGGAGCATCTCTGCGGTCTTTGTTCCACTTGGCTACAGGTCCAAGAGTCCTTGCGACGTGCCAATGATAGGTACAGTCTCCATGCTGACCGCAAATGCCTACCTGTACCTTCCTACCAAGTTGGGGAGAGGGTCTGGCTGTCATCTCGCAACCTCCGACTCCATCTCTAATGTATCCCATGTCTCCTTATTAAAACCTTTGGTGTGCAACCGCTTCACCACCTCGGTGCCACGTCCTCACCCAGTACAGGTTGAGAACCATGAATTATGAAGTATGAAGTACAATCCATCATTGACTCCCGTAGGTTCCGTGGGTGAATACAGTACCTGGTTCATTGGAAAGGGTACAGTCCGGAGGAGTACTCTTGGTTCTCATCCTGAGATGTACATGCCCCTGTCCTCCTCTGTGCTTTCCATAGACATTTTCCCCTCAAACCTGGTGGGCCTCCGAGGGGGAGGGGTCGCTGAGGAGGGGGTACTGTCAGAGCTGAGTTCAGCCCTCCCTTCTCAGAGCTCAGGCTGCTCAGCTGTCAGTTAATTGCCAGTACTCATCATTCCACACTGACTCACCTGGTGATCATATCCTGCTCGTTAACAAGCCGTGCTGGCTATTTAGGCTGCCTGGATTAGATCTCCTGTGCCTTCGCAATGGTCAACATATCTAGAGACTCTCTGCTGTGTTCCCGTTAAAGACTTGCCTGGCTGATGTCACTTCTGGTTCCTGAGCCTGTCTGCTGCACTGACTACGCTGATCTCTGGCTCCCTGATTTCCTGGCTTATTCTGACTACCCGATTTGGTTACCGAACCCTGGCTATGTTTTGACTACGTTTACTATTTGTACCATTTTTACCACTATATTAAATAGTGTCATTTTTACTGCATTTTCTGTCTCTGTCTGATTTATGGTTTCTGACAAACCCTTAACGCTTGTAATATTTTTTACTTCCTGCCATGTTTTATCAAATAATTTACCCGTTAAGAAGCTTTTATCACGTAGCTGATTTCTTGTTTCCAGTAAAGATATTAGTGGATATCAAATACGGATAGTAACAGACCCTATATAGGATCACAGTCCGTTATTTCTGTCCATCCAGCAAAATGCTGTAGTTGCGATGCTAAAAAATAACTTTTAGCATGGGGGATAGCAAGCCCTTCAGCCCCTTTGGCTAGCATTAATGTAGTCAGTTTAATACGGGGTTGTTTTTTCCGCCAGATAATATAATCCTAAACCCAAATATTTCACTGTATGCTTAATGTGAATTTGTGAAGCTATATTTGGTAAGGGTGATTTTAGATCATCTAGTGGAAGCAATATTGATTTCTCCCAATTAATCCGAAAGCCAAAAATAGCCCAAATGCAGAAATGAGGCCCATAAATTCTCTTAATGAATTTGAAGTATCCCCCAAGAAAATAAGGGCATTGTCTGCATATAGGGCTATTTTGTCCTCTCTAGCTGCATGGCAAAACCCACTAATTCCAGCTGATTTTCTAATAGCAAGAGCCAAAGGCTCAATAGCCATGGTGAACAATAGTGGAGACAGGGGGCAACCTTGTCTAGTTCCTCTGAACAGTGAAAAGGAGGAGGATAAGGTGTTGTTAATTCTTAACCTCGCTTCAGGCTCACTATACAGCATTCTTAACCATATTAAGAAGCCAGGATCTATACCAAAGGCAGTAAATACAGCCCATAAATACTCCCACTCCACCATATCAAAAGCTTTATGTGCATCCAGACACGGTATTGCTATTGTGCCTACCTTGCTCATAGGTAATTGCATATTTAAAAAAAGTCCATGGATATTTGTTGATGCTGCTCTTGTAGGAATAAAGCCCGTTTGATTTCCATGAATTAGAGTATTAATGTATCTAGGTTACCTCTTTGTGAGCACACTCACTAAGATCTTCATATCTGACGTAAGGAGAGATATAGGTCGGTAAGATTCTGGTATTAATGGATCTTTACCCTGTTTTGGGATCCCTATTATTATTGTTTCCTGCATTGATTCTGGCAGTCTTTGTGTTCTAAAGGCCTCATTGAATACTTCCAGAAGTGTTATATTAGTAAAAGAAAGTGGTGAGCAACTGTGGACATACACAGGCACTAAGACGAATCTCCCAATCCCTTTGTAGATTCAAAATGCAGTGAAAGTAGGGATTCTTTCAAGAGATTTGGGATTTTTGGGGGGAGATGATACGTCTATTTACAGTAGGTATCAACAAAAAAGATGATTAAAATATTATTTTTATTAAATTGTAGTAAAAAAGGAGTATACAAAACACATATTAGAATACATGTAAAAGACCAGTATGACCATCCGGTATTGTATTCAAATTTCATTCATGCCTGTCTGCCAACATGTTTTGCAAACGTTTAATTGCTTCATCAGGGCATAGATCGGCATCATTGATTCTTTTAAACTATATAAATGACAGATAAGTATGCAGTTACGTGATGGTCAAACACATTCAAGTACAGCAAAGGACATATGACATTTAGTCAAAATATTTGATCTAATAGTCTCACCTACTGGTACAAGTCTAAAACCAAATAGCACAAGCTACCATTGCCAGATATCATCCACCGTACCAACTGCCGCAAAAAATCCGAGGGTGCCAGATCCCAACCGGATAGTGCCAATAGAGGGACTGGACCGTACACCAGCCAAACTGGAATCTAGTATGTAAAAAGCAAGATGGGGAAATAGGTAAGCCAATCAGCTACCCAGTCCAAAGGATCATATATATGTACTTAATATGTTCAGTAAGGTAGTCAGTGTAGCATATAAACCACCTCACTTAGCCAGTGTTGGTTAACAGTTGTATAATGCTAACAAGCTTCAAAGTGGGGGTCTAGTTGGTTATGCAATTTAAACAGAGCTAGAGGCTCTATAACATGGCATGATTAATCATATCAAGGGATTACCAGGCACCTTACCCATGATTTTGATTATAACAAAATGCAACTTTTTTCATCCCCAAGGGTACATAAGGGAGATAGTACAAGAAGACACCCAGGGGTGGTTAGAGATAAGGGTTCCATTTAAAAGTTTACCTGTAAGGCTCAGAAGTGGGGGCTCCTCGATCACACAGAATCGTCCTGTCAGCATGGACGGAGTAGGGCCGGCTGCGTCTGTGAGCTGATCCAATTATTGGATGAGAATGAAGGATATGTAGATTCCCAAGACTCATCATCATCAGAGGAGGAGGCAACTACAGCAATTCCAATCGTACCACTCAAGTTTAAGGCAAAATCTCAAAAGTTCCCAAACCTTCAAACATGCCCAGCGATATGGGCGTTTTTGAAACAAACGACCAAGCAAATTGAAGGGTTGCAATTCCCTAAATTTTCCACTAATAACCTATCACCGGCACAACAATTAGCTTTAAAAAATCTTATGGAGAGGGAAGACCTAGTAATCAAACCCTCCGACAAGGGAGGAAATGTAGTCCTGATGAACAGGGAGGACTACATTAATATGTGTCTGAATATACTCAACAACCAGGAATGGTATCAACAAGTCCCAGCTCACAAGCTCACTGAGGCAAGATCTAACTACTTGGCCATCATTGATCAAGCCTACCAACAGGGCCTGATCGATAAGGATACCCGGGAATTCTTGGAAATCAAATGGCCAATCACGCCAACTTTTTATTCATTACCCAAAGTCCAAAAGAATATTGTGAACCCCCCTGGACGTCCAATTATCTCTGGGATAGGCAGCCATACCCAAACTGCCAGTCAATATGTAGATGCCTATCTACGCCCACATGTTACAAGCCTGCCTTCATATCTCAAAGATACGTTAGACCTACTGAAAATCTTGGAAGGACTCACGATACCCCAAGAAGCAATCTTGGCAGCAATTGACGTAGAGGCTCTCTATTCAAGCATCCCACATACCAGGGGTATAGAGGTAATCTCAGAATTCCTGAGAGAAAGAGACACAAATAGCTGGGAACTAGATCAATTTATCACCACCTTACTGGAATATATTTTAACCAACAATATGTTTCTGTTTAACGGTGTCACCTACCTCCAGGTACAGGGGGTAGCGATGGGGACTTCTTGTGCCCCATCGTACGCCAACCTGTACCTGGGGGGATGGGAGCGCACTCTGTTTTCCAGTGAGGAGGCGTCGATGTATCTCCGCCACATTCTTCTCTGGCGGAGATACATCGATGATGTCCTCCTCATTTGGACAGGCCCAACCAAACTGCTGTCGGACTTCATGGAATTCCTGTCTCATAACAACTTCAATTTGAAGTTTACGATTCAATCAGATGCCCATTCCATTTCCTTCTTGGATCTGCGCCTTGCCCTTAAAGAGGATGGTTCTGTGTTCAGCACACTATATAGGAAGGAAACTGCGGGAAATACCATATTGCACTTCTCGAGTTCCCACCCCCGTACGCTTGTACACAGTATACCGTATAGCCAATACCTGCGATTATGGCGGAACTGTGCGAGAAACGAAGACTTTGAAAGAGAAGCCAAAGCTCTTTACAAGAGGTTACTTGATAGGGGTTACAGCAAAAAAATCCTCAAAAGGTCCTATAAGCGAGCCAAATTAAATATACGTGACACTCTTTTATTTAAACAAAAAGTAAAGGACCCTCATCCTACTACAAAGCTTATCACCACCTTCACGACCCATCAACAGACGATTCGGAATCTCATCAATGCAAACTGGCACTTCCTCTCTGAGGACCCTATAGTATCCAAATACGTAGCCAATGTGCCACAGATCACATATAGAAAATCAAGGTCTATTACGTCCCCGCGCAATAGGGCGGAGCTTCCCATGTCCGCCCTGTATGCCCTCACTGCGTCATCCTTGTGTGGGCAATGCGCGCGCATCCGCCGACGGTGATCACGTTTGGCGTGGTGCGCGCGCGTCATATGCGGGGACGTCCGGACCGGAAGTGATGCCGGAGGTCATCACTGACCTTTTCACTTCCGGTGGGACCGTATTAAAGATGGAGGCGCCGCTGTGTTTACAGACGCAGCCGGCCCTACTCCGTCCATGCTGACAGGACGATTCTGTGTGATCGAGGAGCCCTTATCTCTAACCACCCCTGAGTGTCTTCTTGTACTATCTCCCTTATGTACCCTTGGGGATGAAAAAAGTTGCATTTTGTTATAATCAAAATCATGGGTAAGGTGCCTGGTAATCCCTTGATATGATTAATCATGACATGTTATAGAGCCTCTAGCTCTGTTTAAATTGCATAACCAACTAGACCCCCACTTTGAAGCTTGTTAGCGTTATACAACTGTTAACCAACACTGGCTAAGTGAGGTGGTTTATATGCTACACTGACTACCTTACTGAACATATTAAGTACATATATATGATCCTTTGGACTGGGTAGCTGATTGGCTTACCTATTTCCCCATCTTGCTTTTTACATACTAGATTCCAGTTTGGCTGGTGTACGGTCCAGTCCCTCTATTGGCACTATCCGGTTGGGATCTGGCACCCTCTGATTTTTTGCGGCAGTTGGTACGGTGGATGATATCTGGCAATGGTAGCTTGTGCTATTTGGTTTTAGACTTGTACCAGTAGGTGAGACTATTAGATCAAATATTTTGACTAAATGTCATATGTCCTTTGCTGTACTTGAATGTGTTTGACCATCACGTAACTGCATACTTATCTGTCATTTATATAGTTTAAAAGAATCAATGATGCCGATCTATGCCCTGATGAAGCAATTAAACATCTGCGAAACATGTTGGCAGACAGGCATGAATGAAATTTGAATACAATACCGGATGGTCATACTGGTCTTTTACATGTATTCTAATATGTGTTTTGTATACTCCTTTTTTACTACAATTTAATAAAAATAATATTTTAATCATCTTTTTTGTTGATACCTACTGTAAATAGATGTATCATCTCCCCCCAAAAATCCCAAATCTCTTGAAAGAATCCCTACTTTCACTGCATTTTGTGTTATATTAGTAATATTTAGTAATAGTATCTGTCCATATTTCTTATAAAATTCCATAGGCAGTCCATCTTGGCCTGGGGCTTTATTATTATGAGTTTGAGATACTACTTGTTTTAACTCTTCCAAGGATATAGGGCTATCTAAGAATTATCTTTCTGTTGGTTTAAGTTTAGGGATAACAAGTTAATCTAAAAACTGTTTAATATGACTCGTTGCTTCCTACATCTTGGACTCGTAGAGCGTAGTATACAAATTAACAAATATCCTCTGAATACTGCTTGTATCATATGCTATCTTCCCTCTTATGTCTTTAACAGCTGCAATAAATGATGTGCCCTTGAGCCCCAGCTATTACTGCCAACATACACCCTACTTGTTCCCCTACTTCGTAATGTTTTTGGCTTTGGAAAAATCTGCTATTTTCTGCTGGACAATAACAAGGTTCTATATATTTTCTGAGCCTCTTGCCAGGCCACAGCTTTAGTGGTTTTGACAAAGCACTTCTATAGTGTGAAAGATGTCATCCTACCTGCATTTCCCCTGCCTGTACCCATCCAGTGCTTTTAATATTTATGCTTCAATAAAGACTTTATACTTTACTCTCTGTGTGGGTGTGCTGCCGATCCGAAGAGTCTCTGTTCCATGTTTTCTGCTGCAGTGGTAGAGCGTGCACCCCACCTCACAGAAACAACAGTGGAGTGTTACCAATTGCATCACCTGTGAGCAGTGATCACTTTTTCTCTTGCCAGGCAAATCGCCTATCTTCAGTGGAGTCCCAGATAAAATCCTGTCCTGCCTGATTCACCATCTGCATTACTTCCTCCTCCCTTTTTTTAATGAGTTCTTAATTTTAGAGATTTTTTTAATCATTATACCTCATAGATAAGCCTTCATAGCGTCCCAAACAACTAACAGAGAAGCAGTAAGACAGCCACTGTGAGTTAACTTTCTATGGCGGAGGCAATAATTGCCCCCCCATCTCCATAGTCAATACTAGAGGAGAATGATCTGAGAGGCCTCCAAGGCCATACTGAATTGAATCTAGCCATGAGAGAAAGTAATCATATCCCAGGGCCAGATCTATTCTTGATAATGACTAATACCTGCTTGAGCAGCATAAGTATTCTCTTACCAATGGTTATCTAAGTCTCCATACATTCACCAAACCATCTCCTGAATTTATCTAGCAAACCTTATTTATTCACTTTCCCTTTAACCTTTAAATTGTTAAATCTTTCCTCCGCCTCATTTAATAAATTATTTAAATCCCCCAACAGTAAGGTGGGTAGAGCCGACCATTGCATCATATATTTTAAACACAGTTTTCAACACTTCCTCCCTATAGTGAGGGGGAAGATAAATATTCACTAACAAATTTTTTTTACCATTTAATTTAGATAATAACATAACATAACAACCAGGTCTTTAAAGCTCTGTTTGCATGAGAACCGTATGAAGCTAGCGACCAAGACACTCACACCCCATGCATATGTAGAGTAGGTGGAGTGCAATTGGTATGGAAATCTAGATGTACCAACAAGTACTGAATCCTCTCGCTCCAAATGGGTCTCCTGCAAAAATACAATTCCTGGTTTATAAAATATTTACCATACTGCAAACATTTTGCTATCTCAATAAATTTTGGAAATGTAAACGCAAATGTGGCTTTCAGTACAATACGTATCTTCTCTTTGGGGCTCTGATCTACACAAATAAAGTAAAAGTAATTTTAAAAATCTTTTCTGTATTATAATCTGTATTTTTGTAAAGTAACCCAACAAAAGCAAACCAAATGTACAAAAATGTTTACACACATACACAATGTATTTATTTTTTTTAATTAAGGAGAGGGGTAAAATACAAATATCTTTGAATTATAATTATTATTTTTTTACACTTGCAAGTTTTCTGGAACCCACATTATGTGCAGATCAATAGACTTTGGTTTGCATATAAACATTATGCCAAAAGCATTGTAAGAATATTGTTAAATGTATTTGCCCAGGCCGGACACGCTGCATAGCAATGAAAGAGTTGCACATTGGCTATCAAAACCAGACTGTCCGATTCAATACTGGTCAGCTCACAACATTATTATATTGCTTTACAGACACAAAACATTTACAAAATTTGATTCTCTATATGTTACTGTCTTGTCTAATAAGCTTTAATATGGCTTTACAGGAGCGTAAAAAATAGACTATTATTGTATGTTCTTCAGAAATTATCTAAACACTTGGAGACATAGTGGGTCATTTACTATAGCGTTGCGACGCTAATTAGCGCTAATTAGAGCAAATTTGTGCTAATTAGCACTAATTAGTGCTAAAACTGTATTCAATATAGCGCTGGTAAAAAAAATACTCCCAAAATCGAATTTACTATAGTTCCCTGAAACCAAATAGCTCCCAAACCCTTAAGCCTCGTACGCACGATCAAATTTTCCACTGACAAAACCGCAGACTTTTGTCCGAAGGGCGTTAGCCCCAAACTAGGGTTGCCACATCATCCCTTTAATCCAGAACACATATTAATTACACAGGTTCTGAGGCTGATTTAATGCAGCTAAGGCACCAAGTGAGTTTAATTACCACCTTAATCAGCCACAGAACCTCTGTAATTAATGCGTGTCCTGGATTAAAGGGATGATGTGGCAACCCTACCCCAAACTTGTCTTGCATTCAAATGGCACAGAATTGTCGGCCAACAAACCCGAACGTAGTGACGTACTAAGCGTACTACAAGCCGATAAAGAGGAAGTTCAATTGTCATGTGCCACCCTTTGGGCTTCTTCTGTTAATTTCGTGTTAGTAGAAGTTTGGTGAGTGTTGATTCACGCTTTTCAGTTCATGCTTGTCAGTTTGTTTCTGAAAGGCTGTTTCTTCAACTAGCCATGTTGCATTATCAGAGGAGAGAACGTGCTATCATTGGGCTTGGAGTTATTGCTTTGACCCAAGTCCAGTCCAGGAACAGGAGGAGCAGGAGTTCTTGGACCAAGAATTGGTTGCTTAATCATGACCAATTCTCTCATATGCCTTTGCTGCGGGAGCTCCAGGAGAATAATCGTGATGATTTTAGGAATTATCTCCGGATGACGGAGCCCTGATTTCACCATCTCTTGGCATTGCTGACTCCTATATTAAGATGCTGGACACATGCATGCGGCTTGCCATTACTCCAGAGCAAAGGCTCATAGCCACCTTGTGGTACTTGGCAACAGGGAGAAGTCTTCAGGACCTCAAGTTTATGACTGGGATCTCCCCCCAGGCTCTGGGACTCATTATTCCAGAGACCTGTTCTGCCATTATTCAAGTCCTGCAGAAGGACTATATTCAGGTACGTTTTAGCCTTTAACATCACATTCTATGTATTTAAAGTTTGCTAATGTATTGTATTAATTTATTGATTCCATACTTACCATTATTGTAATATGCTGTGAATGTCGTCTTTGTCCTCATGCATGCTGTAAGCTTTCTATGCTCCTTTTTTGCCCTTCATGTATATTTTCCTTCACTAACACCCCCAGCATGCTATCCTGGGCCCATACACACCTAGCCTAGTAACTTAATAATGTATTTTGTCAGCTACATTTTTGTGCTTTCCCTAAAAACCCCTAAAATATGTCCAAATGTTATCGTTGTCCTCAAATTCAGGCAGCGCGCAAGAGGCCATTTTTTGGGGGCACAAACTCATTTGGAACCCTCCCCCCCTCAAAAAAAAATATGCTAAGTCAACTGATACAAATAATCTGCTGACTTTGCAAAACCCATACACACTATACCTCTTTGGTGGTCATATTTCTGGATGAATTCACCAAAGCATGTTGTGCAAGGGCCTGCCTGATTACCTTCAAATTGTAACGTATAAAGTTTTTGTCACCTATTATCTTGATAGGTAATTTATGAATAGCAAAATGTGCTTCAATTTGGACAGTATGTATCCATATTTTTAGATTAGGACACTTCTTACCTATCCACTGAGCTGCCAATAGTGTAAGTAAGGAGGGGCTGGCCAAAGTATCACACATTATTTATGCATTCAGCTCTCATGGAAGTGGAGAGGGTTACCTGTCCAAAACATCTACCCATTACCTCCCCCCCACCATAACATTTTTATAATGGGCCACCACAGGGGGTGAGGAATCTGATAAGTCGACCTTACACTTTGGTCTTTAAATACTCATTTAAATTTTATACTTATGTTGGCCAAAAATGTTTGTGTCAAATCTGCTTGCATTGTAATGTTCAGAAGTAGTAATTTCTTCTTTCTTTTTTGACTCCACAGTTTCCTTCCAACCCACAGCAATGGCAGGATGTTGCAGGCCAGTTCCAGCATCAGTGGAATTTTCCCAAAGGTGGTGGTGCTATTGATGGGAAACATGTCAGGATTGTCCTTCTTTGGATGTTGGGAAGAACGGCCGCTACTCAGATGGAGGTGCCATAATGCAGACTGAGTTCTATCATCGGCTCCAGAATGGCACCTTAAATTTGCCACCTGCTCAGGACAATGTCGAGGGCCTCAATTTTGTTTTTGTGGCAGATGAGGTCTTTGCTCTGGGGGAACATGTTTTGAAGCCCTTTCCTATGAGGAACCTCACCCCAGAGCAGAGAATATTTAACTACAGGCTCTCTCAGGGTGGTTAAAAATGCCTTTGGCATCCTCTCCAGTCGCTTCAGGCTGTTTTTAACACCTATCAACCTGGCACAATATAAAATAAACCATGTCGTATTGTGCTGTTGCATCCTCCACAATTTTTTACGAAGGAATGCTAGCAGCTACCTTTCCTCAGTGCCAACTCATGTGGATCCCGCAGTGTCAGGCCCAACTGAAGAGGCTGCAGCTCATCTGTGGGTGGGCAACATGACGGCTCTTGAACCTGCCCATGCTGGGTTGCCCTCCCAAAATGCCAGAGATATCCAGATAAAATACATTTTTTTGTGGGTAGAGGGGCAGTGTCTTAGTGTCAAAATGTAGCTGATCCAGAATCATTATTTTATTTTATCATAAACTACTATTTCATTTGAACTACTGTTGTCTGTGTTTCTTATCTGTATAATAGGTTGTCAAATGGCCTTTTTGTCCATTTTATACAATAGTACAAATGTGAATGAATGTGTGTCACCGGCGCAAAAACCACTACTTTTCAAAAAAATATGTATATGATGTGTCAAAGTTGCTGCATTCAAAAAACACCTCACTGAGGTGGACTGAAAATGCTAATGTATACGTGTGAATGCGCTACTTTCAGAATATCACCACTTATATTATTCCCTTTTTCAAAACAACCACTTATAAATATTATCATGTGCTTTAGATCAAACCAAAATTAAACATCCAATGCATAAAAAGTCCTTTAAATGTGCTCCAAAATTCTTCATTTATAATTGTGACTGCCGTGCTCCTATGTTCCTTTGATAATCATTTGTGACTTAGTGAAACACCTCCACCATCCAGATTGGCCACTCACCAGATGCTTATATAAAGATGTGCCTTTGGTTCATTCAAGGGATAACCACTCCACCTTTGTAATACTCCTCACGGCTAACCTTGGACTCTAGTATTCCTCATATGGAAGTATAGGGACAAAAAGCGTTCATAGCGCAATATGTTTGAAATATTTATTTAAAAACCAAAGAAAGAGTAATCACTCACATTTAAAAGTGCCCTCGAGCCGGCACGAAGCTTATCCAGCAGTTACGGGCGGGTGTCTGGCTGTGTGCATGGTCCGCCTGTAGATAATGTGCGGTGTCCTTGCTTGGCTTGCACCTCAAGCCTCGTTCTCGTTCCCGTTCCTGTCTGGTCACGTGATACGAAAAAATCTCCCAGCAGTCTCTACGCGTTTCGCATCATAGAATGCGTCATCAGGAAGCTGCCTTTTGATTGGTGTATGTGCTATTTATATTGCGTCTAACCGGCAATGGATGTTCCGCCATCTTAACTGAGGTTATATTCCCTTTCTCATTTCTTTTGTGTCTTACTTCCTGGTGTTGCCATTTTGACTAAGGGCCTTTGCCCACTTTATGTATCCCAGGTGTACATACCCACTTCCACTTGTTGTCATTCCTTAGATTGTATTTGGATGTGTTGCTATTCAATATTAATGTTGACCCATCTACAACTGCTGGAGAGGCTTTTACATATATTAAACATATCAACCATATAAAGACATTATACACATTGTTCCCATTCCGCCGTGAATCCTGATACATGGGCAATGTGAGACAGCAAAAAACCTATCCTTCAATATGCCTATTTTAAAACCATTTTCTTTTTTATTTAAACAATTTCCATACTTCTGTAAACCCTATTTTCCCTTTTCATATCACTTTCCCAATACTTATGTAAATGGCTGAAAAATATCAAATGTAGAAAAAAATATTAAAAATAAAAATAAAAATAATAATGAAAAATGAAAAATACAAAATAAAAATAAAAATAAAAATAAACATAAAAATAAAAATACAATTAATAATACAATAATAATAAAAATATAATAAAAATAATAAAAATAATAATAAAAATATAAATACAAAATAAAATAAAACAAAAAATAAAATAAAAAATAAATAAATAAAATAAAATAAAATAAAAAAATAAAAATAAAAAATAAAAAATAAAATAAAAAAATAAAAAATAAATAAAAATAAAAATAAAAATAAAATTAAAATAAAAAATAAATAAAAAATAAAAAATAAAAAATAAAAATAAAAATAAAAAATAAATAAAAAATAAAATAAAAAAATGAAAAATAATAAATAAAAAATAATAAATAAAATTAAAAAAATATAAAAAAATTAATGAAAAATAAATCAAAAAATTAAAGTATAATATATAATGCAATGTCTTACTTTTAATAATTTTTCAAATAGCAGTTGATGTCGAGTTCCACGTTCAACCCCTTTGGGTTCATTGTGTCCATTTTAAATATCCAATGGGTTTCATTCCTTGACACCTCTCTTCTCATATTAGTGTTTCTCCAGTCTTTTTCTATTCTATCTATTCCATAGAACTTTAGATGTTGGGGGTTCCTACCATGCATGTCCCTAAAGTGTTTGGATACACTGTGATGTTTGAATCCTTTTTTAATATTTCTAACATGTTCTCCTATTCTTACTGACAGGGCCCTAGTTGTTCTGCCTACGTACTGCAGTCCACAACTGCACTCGAGTACGTAGGTGACATGTGTGCTACAGCATGTTATAAGTTTATCAATTTTAAAGGTTTGCTCGTTACTATTCGACGTGAACTTCTGTATCTTTCTATCTTTTTTATCAGTAGATCTACACGCCTTACATTTCCCACATCTAAAAAATCCCTTCTGGCTGAAAAAGGTTGACATAGATTTAGGGGGGTCTGGCACATTCTTTACTATTTTATCACGGATTCTACTTGCTCTTCTATAAACAAATGTTGTCTTTTTTGGTAGAACTTTACTTAATTGTCCATTAAGTATGTATTGCCCATGTATCAGGATTCATGGCGGAATGGGAACAATGTGTATAATGTCTTTATATGGTTGATATGTTTAATATATGTAAAAGCCTCTCCAGCAGTTGTAGATGGGTCAACATTAATATTGAATAGCAACACATCCAAATACAATCTAAGGAATGACAACAAGTGGAAGTGGGTATGTACACCTGGGATACATAAAGTGGGCAAAGGCCCTTAGTCAAAATGGCAACACCAGGAAGTAAGACACAAAAGAAATGAGAAAGGAAATATAACCTCAGTTAAGATGGCGGAACATCCATTTCCGGTTAGACGCAATATAAATAGCACATACACCAATCAAAAGGCAGCTTCCTGATGACGCATTCTATGATGTGAAACGCGTAGAGGCTGCTGGGAGATTTTTTCGTATCACGTGACCAGACAGGAACGGGAACGAGAACGAGGCTTGAGGTGCAAGCCAAGCGTGGACACCGCACATTATCTACAGGCGGACCATGCACACAGCCAGACACCCGCCCGTAACTGCTGGATAAGCTTCGTGCCGGCTCGAGGGCACTTTTAAATGTGAGTGATTACTCTTTCTTTGGTTTTTAAATAAATATTTCAAACATATTGCGCTATGATCGCTTTTTGTTCCTATACTTCCATATGAGGAATACTAGAGTCCAAGGTTAGCCGGTGAGGAGTATTACAAAGGTGGAGTGGTTATCCCTTGAATGAACCAAAGGCACATCTTTATATAAGCATCTGGTGAGTGGCCAATCTGGATGGTGGAGGTGTTTCACTAAGTCACAAATGATTATCAAAGGAACATAGGAGCACGGCAGTCACAATTATAAATGAAGAATTTTGGAGCACATTTAAAGGACTTTTTATGCATTGGATGTTTAATTTTGGTTTGATCTAAAGCACATGATAATATTTATAAGTGGTTGTTTTGAAAAAGGGAATAATATAAGTGGTGATATTCTGAAAGTAGCGCATTCACACGTATACATTAGCAATAGTACAAATGTACCTTATTTGCTACATGAGGTGACAATCTCTTCTTCAGCTAACTATTATGTTGTGCTGTGGGTCTGCTACACACATACACAGGAGGTCATTTACTATAACTCCAGGAAGTACTGGACACTATGGCAAATAATAGCGCTCATTTTAGCCAAATGCAAACAAAACCGGCGAATTTGCGCATGAAAATTAGCGATATAAGCGGGGAACAACCATTTGTAAATTCTAAATTGCCGCTAATTAGCGTTTCCGCGTATATACAAATGCCAATTTTTATCAAGTTGTTATATAGCAATGTACTGTAGCCATGATCCATGTATGTGAAAGAAAGATTTTTATCAGAGATGTGCTCTAGCTCCCGTGCATCTATTGATTTATATTGCAATTAGTATTCCTAGTTTTTTTTCCTTCTTTTGCTAAGAAATGCAGTTCTGAATGATTATTACATCGTAATGTCTGCTATTCTGTAAAGTTACATGTATTAATCATTTAGGCTACCTATTTGTTGTATGTTGTTTTTTTCATGTTTTTGATTTATTGTTAATTAATTTAGTTGACTATAAAGCAGTAATTATTTATGTTCATTCTTTAATAATACTACACTATTATGCAGGTCTTGTACTTAGCACAATGGCTTAGTGGTCTGCTTGGATATCTCCAGACCACTCATGGTATGAGTTCAAACAACAGCCAACCTACCATCCACCAGCTGTGTTTATTTTTTCAGTGCACAAGTGAATTAAAATAAACAAACAAAGAAATGTAAACTGCCCTTTAGCTAGTGTGTGGTGTTTGGAATGTCACATCATAATATAATTAAATACTTACATACCATTGCGTGCATTTAAAGAGTTAATACAATAAAATCATTCACATTAAAGTGCATTGGCTATTTGGCAATCACCTATATTATATATATATATATATATATATATATATATATATATATATATATATATATATATATATATATATATATATATATATATATATATATATATATTTGTGTTGCTTTGGCCAACTGGCATTCTCCTTTTCCCACAATGCAATCTTTTAGGATTTTTCTGTGGGATTTGAACTAACTGCTAGCCTATTGGGCTGAGCACAATTATACATACAAAATACTTTTACTAGTGTTTGATGGGTTATATACTATACAATAAAGTTAATCAAATGTAAACTGCTTGTTAGCTAGTGTGTGGTGTTTGGAGATTCACACCATAATATTAGTGAATACTTACATACCATTGCAAGCATTTGAAGAGTTAATACAATAATATCAACCACATTAAAGTGTATTGGCTACTTGGCATTTACTGTATGCTGCTTTGGCTAATTGGCATTCTCCTTTTCTCCACCAATAGAAATCTTTTAGGATTCTTCTGTGGGATTTGAACCCATGAGTCTTTCAATACCTGAATTTTTGAAGGTAGAGGTGCTAACTGCTAGCCTATTGGGCTGAGCACAATTATATATACAAAATACTTTTACTAGTATTTGCTGGTTTATATACCATACAATAAAGTTTATCAAATGTAAACTGCTTGTTAGCTAGTGTATGGTGTTTTGGAGATTCACACCATAATATTAGTGAAGACTTATTTATTTTTATTTAAGGTACTTCTATAGTGCCGTCAATTTACGCAGTGCTTTACATATACATTATACACTCACATGGGCCCCTACCCTCAAGGAGCTTACAATCTAAGGTCCCCAACTCACATTCATATATTAGGGCCAATTTAGACAGAAGCCAATTAACCTACCAGCATGTCTTTGGAGTGTGGGAGGAAACCGGAGTACCCAGAGGAAACCCAAGCAGGCACAGGGAGAACATGCAAACTCCAGGCAGGTAGTCTTGTGGTGTGGTTGGGAATACGAACCAGCGACCCTTTTTACTGCTAGGTAGGGATGAGCCGAACACCCCCCTGTTCGGTTCGCACCAGAACATGTGAACAGGAAAAAAGTTTGTTCGAGCACGCGAACACCGTTAAAGTCTATGGGGGTAATTTACTATAGCGCCAGGAAGTACTGGGCACTATGGCAAATAATAGCTCCCATTTTAGCCTAATAAAATTTCAACAGGCGAATGTGCGAATGAAAAATTAGCGCTATTAGTGAGAAACACATGTTAGTAAATTCTAAGCTGGCGCTAATTAGCGCTTCCGCGTATATGCAAATGCCAATTCCTACCAAGTTGTTATATAGTACTACACTGTAACCATGATCCATGTATGTGAAAGAAACATTTTTATGTGAGATGTGCTCTACCTCGTGTGCATCTATTGATGTATGTTGCAATTAGTATTCCTATTTTTTCCTTCTTTTGCTAACTAATGCAGTTATTAATGATTATTACATAGTAATGTCTGCTATTCTGTAAAGTTACACGTATTAAACATTTAGGTTACCTATTTGTTGTATGTTGTTTTTTATTTTTTAATTTAGGTGACTATAAAGCGGTAATTATTTATATTCATTCTTTAATCATACTACACTATTATGCAGGTCTCATACTTAGCACAATGGCTTAGTAGTCTGCTCAGATGTCTCCACAGAACTTACGGTACAAGTTCAAATACCAGCCAACCTACCATCCCCCAGCTGTGTTTATTTTTTCAGTGCACAAGCGAATTAAAATAAACAAACAAAAAAATGTAATCTGCCCATTAGTTAGTGTGTGGTGTTTGGAATTTCACACCATAATAGTATTGAATACTTACATATCATTGCATGCATTTGAAGAGTTAATATAATAGAATCAGCCAAATTTAAAGTGCATTGGCTAATTGGCATTCACCTATTTTCAGCATATGCTGCTTTGGCTAATTGGCTAATAGTCATTTGCTTTTTTTTCACCAATTCAATCTTTTAGTATTTCTCTGTGGTATTTGAACCCATGAGTTCTTCAAGGTAGAAGTGCTGACCGCTAGCCTATTGGGTGTAGCACAGTCATACATAGAAAATACATAGAAAATACATTCACTAGTGTTTGATGTTTCTTCTCCCCGAGCTGTCTCTCCTGCTGCCACCATCTTCTCCCGCTGATGTGTTCTTCAGCGCAGCCGGTTACAAACTAATAAAAAAAAAGCCGCTCTTTTTGTGGCGGTCTTCTGTGGCCATTCGATAATGTCACCCGGAGAGTCCGCTCCATGGCTATGTAAGAGACGCCACACAGTGGGTGACAACACAGCGGAGATAGACCACCATGGAAGAAGAGCAGCTTTTTTTTTATTAGCGGGTAACCAGCGGTGCGGAAGAACACAGCAGATGGAGAAGATGGCGGCGGCAGGAGAGACGGCTCTGGGAGAATACAGCTCGGGGAGAAGATGGAGGAGGGGGAGACAGCGTCTGGAGAAGATGGCTCAGGGAAGAAGACAGCTCGGAGCTATTTTACAATAAAGGACTTGTCAAAAACCGGCTATTGATTTTTTTACATTTCACTGCTTTTTTGGTGAATGGGTAGGGGTAAAATGTACCCCATACCTATTCACATAGGGGGCAGGATCTGGGAGCCTCCTTGTTAAAGGGGGCTTCCAGATTCTGAAAAACCCCCTGCCTGCAGACCGACAACCACGACCAGGGTTGTCGGGAAGAGGCCCTTGTCCCCATCAACATGGTGAAAAGGTGCTTTGAGGCATGTGGCCTGGTAAGGCTCACTCGTCCCCCCCATCCTGTCCTCCAGGCTGCATGCTCGGATAAGGGTCTGGTATGGATTTTGGGGGGGCCCCACATCAAATTTATTTTACATTTTGGTGTGGGGTTCCCCTTAAAGTCCATACCGAAGGGCCTGGTATGTACTGGGGGGACCCTACGCCATTTTTTTCCTTGAATTTGGGAATTCCATACCATAATATTATTGAATAAGTACATACCATTGCACTGCATTTGAAGAGTTAAAATATGGAATAAAGCAAGCTGATGTGCTTTGGCTAATTATGCTTCTGTGTACAATGCACACTTCCAGGAGATGATGCTGTCAGTGGGATTTCAATTCATGGCTTGAACTTTTGGGGGCAGCAGGGTATACTGCTATGCTACAGAGCTGTGCACTTACCTACAGAGAAAATACATTTACTAATGTTTGATTCTATACAATAATGTTTTGCATTTCAGGCATTAATATTATAGTAACAACCATGCTCATGCCGATGTGGCATTGGCTAATAGGCATTTGCCTCTTTTCAGCATATGCTGCTGAGTACAATGCAAGCTTTCAGTAGGTGATACCATTTGTGTGATTTTCAGCCATTTGAGCACAATTATATTGAGAACATACGTTTACTAGTGTTTGATGGTGGGACTACTTTATATTCTAGGTATAAAATAGTACTCAGCACAATGACTTAGGCACCTTTCACACTTATGCGACCTGAAAGTTGCGAGATTTTAATGCGACTTTAAGCAATGCCTGTGTAATCTTGAGGTCTATGGACGCAGGAGTCGCAGGGAAAGACATGCAACTTTCCTACGATTTTGCATTAGCAATTTTGCCGCAATTCCAAGGAATGCCTGTGTAAACTTGAGGTCTATGGACCTCAACTCGCATCAAAGTCAGACCAAAGTAGTACAGGGACTACGTTGAAGTCAGTGTTACTTGAAGTCGCACAGATATGAATGGTACACATTGAAAATCATGGGGTATGACTTGTCATGCGACTCTGATGTCCAAAGTTGCACAAGTGTGACTCAGCCCGACTTTGTCAGCGATTTCAGGGACATCAGTGCACTTTCCTGCACAGATGTCTAGTGAAATCACATAGGTCCCAACTGTTCTCCTTTAAGAAGGTGTCCTATGCCTACCTACTTTTGCTAATAGGTGTCCCTTATACCCATCTCAAAAAGTTGGGAGGTAAGAAATTGCCCTTGAAGTCGCCCAAAGTAGTGCAGGAACTACTTTTGGGAATCGTTGTGGCGTCGCACCAATTCGGACAGTTCCATTGCCATCAATAGGTGCCGATTTGGCCTACAATTTGACATGTCAATTCAGACCTATGTGAACATGGGTGAAGTTGCATAGATATTAGAGGTGCACGGTTCTGGCCAAAATGAGAATCACAATTTTTTTGCTTAGAATAAAAAGATCACGATTCTCGCGACGTAAAATCTTTCACATTAACCCACAAAAAATTTGTCTAACTTTTCTTTTTTTTTTTAAATTCATTAAAGTAATTTTTTCCCAAAAAAATTGCATTTGAAAGGCGCAAATACAGTGTGACATAAAATATTGTAACAACCACCATTTTATTCTCTAGGGTCTCTATTAAAAATATATATATAATGTTGGGGGGTTTTAAGTAATTTTCTAACAAAAAAAAATTATTTTAACCTGAAACCAACAAATGTCAGAAAAACGTTTAGTTTGCATAGCAAGAATCGTGAAACGCTTTTTTCAAGATCGTAAAGGGGAAAAAATCACGATGACAAATAATCGTGCAGCTCTAATAAATATGCATGGAAATCAAGGGGGACAACTTTTCATGTGACTCTGAGGTCCAAAGCTCCATGAAAAGTCACCCAAGTGTGAAAGTAACCTAATGCGATTAATTGATAACACCTTTGACTAAGCCCCCATTTGCACTTGTGCGACCTTAAAATTGCACAGCTTTGTCATGACTTGAAGCAATGTCTGTGTAATCTTGAGGTGTATGGACCTCAAATTGCATCAAAGTCAAACCAAGGTAGTGCAGGGACGAATTTGCTACACTTTCAGGATGCACAAGTGACAATAGGGCCAAATTCAAAGGTGTTATCCTTGAATCTCATTCACACTGCTGCGACCTGAAAGTCACACTATTTTGCTGCCACTTTGCCACTGCAACTTGGTCCCAACTTCTGGGACTGCCGGTGTAATTTTGTACCCGATATACCTCAAGTCACACCAAAGTAGTACAGGGACTACTTTGAAGTTGGTGCGACTTAAAGTAGCACAGATATGAATGGTTATCATTGAGAATCATGGGGTACAACTTGTCATGCAACTCAGAGGTCCAAATTTGCTGGAAAATTCGCCCAGCTGTGAAACAAGTCATATATATTTTAATAAAAGGAGCTCTCATTTATACTTGCATAGTCCTTACTGATTTACATCAGCAGAACAAATGCAGGAAGTGATGTGTGCACATGGGACGGAAGCAAATGTGTGGTGATGCCAAACAAATCAATGAACCCCACCCACACCAAATCTAACTATGACATCCACCCCCGCATTGATTAAGTACAAGTACATAACCTACACTTACCCGGCCAATGAGCAGCACCTCCTCTTTGCTAAAGAGACCTCGCCATGTCCACCTAGATGGAGATCCTGACCAGCACAGGAACTTCCGGGTGCATACAATGACTAATTTCCAGGTCAGAAGGTGAAACCACGCTTTTGATTGCAGCTGCGAATATTTGATCTCAACCACGATTAGTATTTTTTATTTACAGATATGCAAATCTGTATTTCTACATATATTTGAAGGTAAACTTAAGGGAGTTTGATAAGAAATGGTGTCCCTGGGTTAGCAGCAGGTGAATTACAAAGACAAAAGGCCCAGATTGAGCCCTGGTTCACACTGACAGAGGGAGGAAATCGTTCAGCTGAACTCCCACAATTTCATTCCTGCATGTCAGTCCCGACTGTGGGGGGCATCAGAGACATCGGTGCAGGTTTCTTCACCAATATCAATATAATCGCACCAATTAGAACAGTGCAATTGCCACAGATTTGACATGTCAAATCACACCAATGTGAACCAGAGCTGACACATTCAAACACTACCTATCCACCAGCTGAATTAAATACCTGCAATTCTCCACAGCTGTTATATATAAGGATTCCACCTTTATCATTAACTTGCAGTTGTGCAGAAGCCTAGGTTTACATTGGAGTGAACAAATCGCATGACTATTGGCAATGGCACTGTTCCAATCGATGCAACTTTTTGTGGTGCCGCACCAATTTGCTAAAGTAGTTCCTGCACTACTTTTGCTGATTTCAGGTGTGACTTCAATAGACATTTGTGTATGAAGCCACCTGAAATCACACTGACCTTGCTACTTTGAAATCGTGCTACTTCAAGTGAAGTAGTGCAATTTCAAAGTAGCATCAATGTGAACCAGGGCAAAGAGATTAGTTTTTTGGTGCACAAATACATATTGAAATAAAATATAAGAGATATTGCACTTTCCCAAAACCACCACCCACAAAAACTAAAGAGAAAGAAAAGTAGAAGAAAAAAAAACCACCACAACAAAAGCTCAATAATGTACTTTTATTTTACCAGCAGAAAAAAAAATAAATTTACATTCATTTACTAGCTTCAAAAAAAAATTGGACAGAATATATGATGCTACATTTAGCAATGGAATTTTACGGGCCCTGTTAATAGGAGCTTACAATCTAAAATTAGAAAAAAACCTTAGAGTGGACACAGCTTTACTTTCAGTGTATAGCGGGCAACACATCACATTATTATCTGCAAGATTATAGAAACATACTTAACAGTCATTCTTACAAAGCATTCCCACATAATATTACAAAAGACTTATTCAAAACACCCACCACCAGCCCACAATCCACACATACATACATTGGTGACCATGTTCTGCTGGAAGCTGCATTTCAGTGTACACGAATAAACAACGAGATCAAAAAGAGTAGGTCAGCAGATGCTTCCAAATGATGTTTGCATGATCAGACAGGAACAATACACACACAACATTGACAGCATGGCCACATAAACCCACTTTTGATTGAAAAAATGCACAAGAATTTCCTCAAATCTCCCAATTTCATTCCTTCTCCCACCACAAATTACAGCAAAAAAACCTGACCTTCTCAGGCCAAATGAACCCCCCTACTGCAGGCCTTTATATAAGAGAGGTTGTATTGTTAGCACACTGACACACCCAATAGAAGTACACGCCCACCAGTATCTTTCAATCTGTCTCTTCATGTATATCTAAAGTGATTGCATCTGATGAGCAGGAACACATAATACTATTTGCAACTGTGTTAGCCTTGGCTATGTGCATCAAATCTCCAACTACAGGCCAAAGATCAAAGTCCATTTGCATCCACATAAACAAAGCAACAGTTTTCTAAGCATATGTACCCGTGCAGTGTAAACCCTAAAATTTGAAATGTCTAAGTCCCTGAGCATGATTAGTGCTAATACACATTAACACCAGTCCCTGGCTGCAATGAGCTTCCAATATAAAGTCCAAAATTAACTTTCTTACATTAGAACCTATTTCGACAGGAGACAGATAAAATGCCAGCATGTCTTTGGACTGTGGTGAGAAACCCACACAGGGAGAACATATAAACTTCAACACAAGCATTAGCATGTTGGAGAATTGAACCAACATCCCAGGTGCTGCTAGACAAAACTACTACCCACTTAGCCACCAGGCAGCCCCACACATGTTTTCTGCATCTCTGTGGTGTGAACCAATCCTAAGTCCATAGCCATGCTCAGTGTCACAAGCAATATACAATATATTGGCCTAGGTATTGGGACGCCTGCCTTTAAATGCATATGAACTGTAATGGCATCCCAGTATTAGTATTGGGTTCAAAACTCATTTGACCCACCCTTTGCAGCTATAACAGCTTCAACTCTTCTTGTCCACAAGGTTTAGGAGTGTGTCTATGGGAATGTTTGACCATTCTTCCAAGTGCATTTGTGAGGTCAGGCACTGATGTTGGACGAGAAGGCCTGACCTACAGTCTCCTCTCTAATTCATCCCCAAGGTGTTCTGTTGTGTTGAGGTCAGGACTCTGTCCAGGCCAGTCAAGTTCCTCCACCCCAAAATCACTCATCCATGTCTTTATGGACCTTGCTTTGTACACTGGTCCAAATGATTTGGTGGAGGGGGATTATGGTGCGGGGTTGTTTTTCAGGGGTTGGGCTTGGCCTCTTAGTTCCAGTTAAGGGAACTCTTAAGGCGTCAGAATACCAAGACATTTTGGACAATTTCATGCTCCCAACTTTGTGGGAACAGTTTGGGGATGGTCCCTTCCTGTTCCAACATGACTGCACACCAGTGTACAAAGCAAGGTCCATAAAGACATGGATGAGCAAGTTTGGGGTGGAGAAAGTTGACTGGCCTGCACAGAGTCCTGGCCTCAACCCGATAGAACACCCTTTGGCTGAATTAGAGTAGAGACTGCGAGCCAGGCCTTCTAATCCAACATCAGTGCCTGGCCTCACAAATGCACTTCTGGAAGAATGATCAAACATTCCCATAGACACACTAAACCTTGTGGACAGCCTTCCCAGAAGCTGTTCTAGCTGCAAAGGGTGGGACAAATCAAATTTTAACCCTACGGACTATAACTGGGCTGCCATTAAAGTTCATGTGTGTGTAAAGGCAGGTGTCCCAATACGTTTGGCTAAATAGTGCATCTGGAAAAGACTTGCAATGGTGGTGGAACCCTCCTACACATAACTACTACATTTAGACATAGTAATAGGACCTGGGAGATGCGACAACTTCTCTACACGAAGTAACATGGTTGGGATTTGAACCCAGACCCTCAGAGATACTAAGCAGAAGTTCTAACCTCTAAGCTACTGAGCTGCCACGTGTGAGACGCTCTTACACATAACTACACATAACTACACATAAAAACACATAAATACTGCATTTCTATGGACATACAGGCGATGGAATTACATTACTCAAGAGTTATTCTTCTTGATTTATTCTGTGATATTTGGTGTTTTTTTTGTGGGTGAGAGTAGAATATTACCCTCACATTTTTGGGAATTACATTTTGATTTCTGATGTTGGTACACATATCACATTTTTTGGGCTCAAATTATGAATATTTGGAAATAATAAAAAGCACAAAAAATTGTGATTCATTTTAAATTTACATCAGCAAAGGTATTGTTTGTGTATTGTAAAGACACCTGTGTGAGTTTGGGGTAAAGATGGTTGTGAGATGGAGAGTAACAAGTGAAAGTGACAGAGAAAAATATATTTTACCAAAACATCAAAACATTCCACATTCTAGTATTCTTAAAATCAAAATATTTGAAGTAGAAGCAACAATGTTGCAAAGGAAAATTTATTTCACAGAAAGATACATTTCATCTCAACATTAACCACTTCAATACAGGGCACTTAGACACCTTCCTGCCAATACCAATTTTCAGCTTTCAGTGCTGTCGCAGTTTGAATGACAATTGCGTGGTCATGCTACACTGTGCCCAAACTAAATTTTTATCATTTTGTTCCCACAAATAGAGCTTTCTTTTGGTGGTATTTGATCACCTCTGCGGTTTTTATTTTTTGCTAAACAAATAAAAAAAGACCGAAAATTAAAAAAAAAAAAAGTTTTGCTTTTGTTTCTGTTAAAAAAAATGTAAATAAGTAAGTTTTCTCTTTTACTGATGGGCACTGATAAGGTGACACTGACAGGCACTGGTAGGCGGCACTGATGGGTGGCACTCATATGCAGCACTGATGGGCATTGATAGGCGGCACTGTTGGGCACTGATGGGTGGCACTGGGTGGCACTGGTTGGCACTGATGGGCACTGAAAGGCGGCACTGCTGGGCACTGCTAGGCACTGATAGGGTGGCACTGATAGGCGGCACTGCTGGGCACTGATAGGCGGCACTGCTGGACACTGATGGGCACTGATAGGCGGCACTGCTGGGCACTGATGGGCACTGATAGGCGGCACTGCTGGGCACTGATACGTGGCACTGATGGGCACTGATACGCGGCACTAAAATAAGGCACTGATGGGCATCCCTGGTGGCACTGGCAGTGGTAGGCATTGCAGTGGGCACTGACTGACAGATGCCTGGGCACAGATTGGCAGCTGCCTGGGCACACAGTGACATTTCCCTGGTGGTCTAGGGGCATACCTGGTGGTCCAGTGTGGATCGCTTCCCTGGTGGTCCTGGGTAGGATCCGAGGGGGGGCTGTGCTGATAAACAATCAGCACAGACCCCCCCTGTCAGGAGAGCAGCCGATTGGCTCTCCTCGCGTCTGTCAGACGGGAGTGAGGAAAAGTCGATCACCGGCTCTTCCTATTTACATCGTGATCAGCCGTGATTGGACACGGCTGATCACGTGGTAAAGAGTCTGCGTCGGAGACTCTTTACCTAGATCGATGTTGCAGGGTGTCAGACTGACACTCCGCAACAACGATTGCCGCGATGCGCGCCCCCGGGGCGCGCAGCGGCTAGATATTCCTGATCACGTCATATGACGTCCAATCAGGAATATCAAACCACTTTTCCACCGTCATTCTGTAATAGGGCGGGCAGCAAGTGGTTAAAAGGTTTTTTTTGTGAAAGTTAGAATTGTTCCATTAGAATCAATGACTGAAACTTCATTTGGACTAAAATAGAGCAGATTTTAACTCCCAAAAAGTGTTCTCTAATTAGCTCTCATGTTGGTATTTACTATAGCTCCAGGTAAAAAAGACACTTGAGTTAAAATGAGAGTTATTTTCAGGTCATGCTCAGTTGTGTTGGCACCTAGTTGTCCAAAACGGGGAATTTTTCACTTTTCAGACTTTTAAAGATATTTCAGCGTAGAAATCACCTTTTCACACAGTTTAAAAATAGATTATCTTTAAATAATATACTGCATATTTCAGTACCATTTAGGCAATTATATCATGCTCTAAACATTATTTCCATGTGCAATTCTCTAGGTTTTAGCAGAGTAAGGGTTTGGGCACTATTTAGTTTCAGGGAGCTATAGTAAATTCGATTTTGGGAGAATTTTCTCTCCAGCGCTATAGTGAATACTGTTTTAGCGTGAATTAGCGCTAAATTGCCGCAAATCAGCGCCGTGGCGCTATAGTAAATGACCCCCACAATGTTTTTGTTCTTAATGTATCTAATGCATTAAGTTAGAAAACAATATGCTTTTTCAACTCCTTTAATTTCTTTGAGCACATTGTCACTGTAACTACACCAACTTAACAAATACACTGGTATTGAGCATTGAAATAATAAGTTACACATTGTTTAGGAAAAAACATTTTACTCAAAGCACATTCACATGTGCGTTTAAAGGTTTTATAACAAACCAACATCTAAATTTGAAGCCACGTCCTTGTAGAGGCATAACTGTTAAATGTCCCTTATGATCCCCTGCTTAAAATGTGTGTAGGTACAAACAGGTTCGTTTCTAAAGCCCCAAAACACACAGGGGGTCATTTACTATAGCGCCAAAAAATTATCCTGCAGTGCCAAAAAATAGCTCTCAAAAAAGGCCAGAAAGACTTAAACTATCAGAAACTCAGCGCTAATGCAAATGGAAAGCAGTGCTATTGCCGACAATAATGCCTGTCAGATCACATATGCTGGAATAGTGGAAGTCAATGGGGCTCGAACCTGCAAAATCCAAAGTTCTCACTGAAGGCTTATATGCAAGTTCTTTGCCATAAAAAAGTGTTTGGAGACCCGGGCCCTGCCCCAGGGGACATGTATCAATGCAAAAAATTTTTTAAAAACGGGCGGTTTTTCGGGAGCAGTGATTTTAATAATGCTTAGAGTGAAATAATAAAAGTGTAATATTCCTTTAAATTTCATACCTGGGGGTGTCTATAGTGTGCTTTTAAAGTGGCGCATGTTTCCCATGTTTAGAACAGTCTGACAGCAAAATGAAATTTCAAAGGAAAAAAAGTCATTTAAAAGTGCGAGCGCTAGTGCCGGCTATTAATGAATTGTCGGTCCCGACAATACACATAAAAGTTCATTGATAAAAATGGCCTTGGATCCCCCACAGTGCATTACCAGGCCCTTTGGGTCTGGTATGACTATTAAGGGGAACACGAACCAAAATGTTTTTTTAAATGGCGTGTGGGTCCCCCCAAATTCTATACCAGGCCCTTCAGGTCTGGTATGGATATTAAGGGGAACCACGTGCCAAAATTAAAAAAAATGGCGTGGGGGACCCCCTCAAAATCCATACCAGACTCTTCAGGTCTGGTATGGATTTTAAGGGGAACCCCGCGCCTAAATGTAAAAAAAAAATGGCGTGGGGTCCCCCCTAAAAATCCATACCAGACCCTTATCTGAGCACACAACCTGGCAGGCCACAGGAAAAGATTGGGGGAAGAGAGAGCGCCCCCCCTCCTCAACCGTACCAAGCCACATGCCCTCGACATGGGAAGGATGTCCCCATTTTGATGGGGACAAGGGCCTCATCCCCACAACCCTTGCCCGGTGGTTGTGGGGGTCTGCGGGTGGGGGGCTTATTAGAATCTGAAAGCCCCCTTTAACAAGGGGACCCCCAGATCCCACCGCCCTGTGTGAAATGGTAACAGGTACATTGTACTCCTACCATTTCACAAAAAAAGTGTCAAAAATTGTAAAAAACACACAGACACAGCATTGGACAAGTCCTTTATTAAAAAAAATTTCAGTGATGTAATCCTTCCTCGTCCCGGGATACGGAGAAAGACGCTGCCACGACACGATTGGCCTCCATGGGAGGAGCCCGCTGAATGACGCTAGGACTGCCGTGACAGTTCTTAAAAATCTGAGGGTGGGGCCACCCATGATGTGCGCGGGTGACGCCACCCCCTCTGACGCAATGGGGAAACGCCGCGGGGTTACCAGTGACATGTACAGGTGACCCCGCCCCCCTCTGATGCCACAGAAACCCCCTAGCATCAGAGGATCGGAGGGGGGCGGGGTCACCTGTACATGTCACTGGGTAACCCCGCGGCGTTTCCCCGTTGCGTCAGGGGGGCATGGTCACTCGAGCATGTCACGGGCGTGGCCCCACCCTCAGCTTTTTAAGAACTGTCATGGCAGTTCTAGCGTCATTCAGCGGGCTCCTCCCATGGAGGCGGCTCGTGTCGTGGCAGCGTCTTTCTCCCCATGTTGAGGGCATGTGGCCTGGCACGGTTCAGCAGGGGGGGCGCTCTCTCGACCCCCCCTATTTTTCTGCGGCCTGCCAAGTTGCGTGCTTGGATAAGGGTCTGGTATGGATTTTTAGGGGGACCCCCACGCCATTTTTTTAAAATTTTGGCGTGGGGTTCCCCTTAAAATCCATACCAGACCTGAAGGACCTGGTATGGAATTTGGGGGGACCCCACACATTTTTTCATGTAAATTTTGGTTTGGGGTTCCCCTTAATATTCATACCAGACCCAAAGGGCCTGGTAATGGACTGTGGGGGAATCCCAGGCCGTTTTTATCAATGAACTTTTATGTGTATTGTCGGGGCCGACAATTCATTAATAGCTGGTGTCTTGCGGAGAAAGTTCCCCCGGCAGACAAGGACCCCCCTGTACTGCGCATGCGCTGCGCTTGTGCAGTACGAAAGACTACGGAGCCACCGAAAGTCTCCAAAGTTGAACGGCTGACCGTCAGCTCTACACGGCGCCTGTGCACTACATTCTGCCCTGAGTCCAGGTTCAAGCCCCACCATCCAAGTGGACATAGAGTTAGAATAAAAATATGCCGAGCGAAACAAGGCCATGCCCGGAGTGAAGCGGGCTCGCGAGGGGCCCTGTTACAGGCGCCATGTACAGCTGACTCACAGGTGTTCAGTTTTGGCTATTTTCGGCAGCTCGTACTGTGCAAGCCTTGTGCCTGCACAGTACAGGGGAGTCCTTATCCGCCATTGGGAACTTTCTTGGCAGAACACCGGCACTAGTGCTAGCACTTTTAAATCACTTTTTTCTTCCTTTAGAAAACGGAAAATTCCTATCAAATACTTACCGTAATTTTCCTTTCCTGATGGACTCCATGGCAGCCAACGTGTGGGTTTAGTCCCGCCTCTACTACCCTATAGGACACTACTCCTATAAATCTTTGCTCCTCACCAGCAGCCGTGTTCGATAACTAGCCTACTCCAGTCATTTGGGAGGGAACTCCTGCTGCCATGGAGTCCATCAGGAAAGGAAAATTACGGTAAGTATTTGATAGGAATTTTCCGTTTTCCTGACAGACTCCATGGCAGCCAACGTGTGGGAAATAACTCGCCATACACACCCGGGTGGGCAAAATGCTGAAGAAAACAAAGATTTATTTAATACCGTCCACCGACAGTACTTTAACACCAAAATCAACTGAGGATAGAGCCGCTGGCTCAACACAATAGTGGGACATAAAGGTATGGATCGATGACCAAGAAGCCGCCCTGCAAATCACTTCAGGCGAGACGTGACGCGAAGCTGCCCACGAGGTCGAAAGACTTCTAGTCGAGTGCGCTGTCACCGCTTCTGGAGGAGCCAAGCCCTTCTCTCTATAAGCCCATTGGATCGCCTGTACAATCCATGCAGCAATGGATCTGACTGAGGCCCGGAGCCCCTTGTTCTTCCCGTAGAACGACACAAAAAGATAATCGGATTGACGGAAGGGAGCCGTTACTTCTAGATATTGCTTCAAGGAGACACCAACATCGAGTGGATGTATTTCCAGGCTTCCAGCAGTTCTAAAGGTAGGAAGTGAGATCTCTTGATTCTCGTGAAAGATTGAGGTGACCTTAGGGTTTGACCCTAGCATTGGAATTAGAGTCACTCTGTCTGGAAAGAAGGTTAAGAAAGGTTCTTTTGACCCTAATGCCTGGATCTCGGACACCCTCTTGGCTGAGGTGATGGCAATTAAAAAGGCAGTCTTGATAGTAAGATCTCTAACAGACAGTGGTTTAACGAGTTGAGAGAAGAACTCAAGAACTAGAGGTAGATCCCATTTAGGGAACCTGGGTTTCCTTTGAGGTCTCATTCTAATTGCTCCTTTGAAGAATTGTTGAATAAGGGCATGTCTGGCCCAGGACACCCCAGTAAAGGCTGAGATCGCTGAAACCTGTACTCGCAGCGAGCTGACAGATAAGGGCAGATCCAAGCCTGATTGGAGGAAGCTCAAGATGTCCTGGACTGCAGGTGCGCCACATGACTTGGCCCTGGATGACATATGGATCGAGAACCTTGTCCAAATACGCTCATACACCTTGTTAGTGCTTTGTCTTCTTGCATTCAGAAGTGTAGGAATAACCTCCTTAGGGCAACCTAGTGCTTCCAACCTATCCCTCTCAAGAACCAAGCCCTCAACTGTAGGTGAGCTGGGCATGGATGGAGAATCGTGCCTTGGAAGAGTAGATCCGTTCTGGCTGGAAGAGGAACTGGTTCCCGGAAGCTGAGGAGTGATAGGAGAGGAAACCAAGGCCTGTTGGGCCAGTAAGGAATGATGGCTATTATCTCCACCTCCTCCCACCTGAGCCTCCGCAGGAACTGGAAGATGATAGGTGTCGGAGGGAAGGCATAGGCTCTGTGGAACCACCAACGCTCCGTCAGTGCGTCTATCCCGTAGGCCTGTGGATCTCGAAACCTTGCGTAGTATTTCGTTAGTTTTTTGTTGTACGGGGAGGCGAAGAGATCGACCTCTGGCGAGATCCCCAGTGTTAGAATCCATCTGAACACATCCTCGTGGAGAGACCACTCGTTGTTGTCCAGGTGGACTCGTGAAAGAAAATCCGCTTGGACATTGAGGATCCCTGGAACGTAAGTTGCCGTTAGGTTGACCAGATTCTTCTGGGCCCAGACCATTATTGGTTCCACTTCTTGAAGCAGAGACAGGCTCCTGGTACCCCCTTGTTTCCTTACATAGGCTACTGCCGTCGTATTGTCTAGTCTGAGTAACACGGAAGTCCCTGCTATCAGATGACGAAATGCCAGCAATGCCTGGAAGGCTGCACGCAACTCTAGGATGTTTGACACCAACCTCCGCGCTGGGAAATCCCAGGAACCTTGAGCCACTTCCGCTAGGCAATGAGCACCCCAGCCTCTCTCGCTGGCGTCTGATGTCACAGTGATCCAAGTGATGGGAAGGATGGAGTGACACCTGCGTAGATTCTCTTTCTGAAGCCACCAGAAGAGGGAACCCCTCATGGTCTGAGAGATGTAAATGCGCTGACTCTTGTCGCCCGACCATTGAAGAAGAAACCCCTTCTGGAAAGGACGCATCCTCCACTGAGCCCACTTCACCATTGGTATTGTGGACACCATGGTGCCTATGATTCTCAGACACTGGAGGGCCCGGAGATGAGAAGAGGAGAGAGCCAGGCGAATCCTGTCCCGAACTATTGTGATCTTCTCCTGGGGTAAGGAAATTGTGCCTTTCGCTGTATCGAAGAGGGCCCCGAGGAAGACGAGAGACTGAGAAGGCTCTAGTTGGCTCTTCTCCCAGTTCAGGAGCCAACCGAATTCTTGGAGAGTTGAGATGACCGTATCTCTGTGTTTCAGGAGGCAATCTCTGTCTTGCGCCAGTAGGAGGAGATCGTCCAGATAGTGGTGAAGACGGATCCCCCTGGTTCTCAGTAGAGCCACAACGGCCAACAGGACCTTCGAGAAGACTCGTGGAGAGGTGGACAGACCGAAGGGAAGGCATGTGAACTGTAAGTGTAGTTGGCCTATGGAAAAACGGAGAAAGCGTTGGAAGTCTGCTGCTACTGGAACGTGGAAATAGGCGTCCTTGAGATCTATTGAAATGAGCCAGTCTCCCGGTTGAACTGACTGTCGAATTGTGGACAGGGTTTCCATTTTGAACCTTTCCTTCTTGATGAAGTGGTTCAGGTGCGTCAAATCTATAACAGGTCGCCATGCTCCGCTCTTTTTCTGGACCATGAAAAGAGGAGAATACATCCCCAAGCCACGTTGGTCGTCTGGGACAGGAATAGCCGCGCCTTGATCTAACAAAGATCTCACGTAAGCTAAAAGGATTTCTCTTTTTTCTTCTGCGGCTGGAAGAGATGTGGGGACACATCTGAGCCTGGGAGCAGTGCTGAAAACCCAGGTGTGACCTGAGGAAATCGTCCTTACGGTCCAAAAGTCCTGGATCGAGGCCGCCCAAACATGCCGAAAGCGGAGGAGGCGAGCCCCCACCTGGCCTGTCTGAGCGGGCCCCATCTCAAAAAGACTTGGTCGGTTCCTTCTCACCCGACATACTGGTCTTAGCAGTCTTCTTAAAAGAAGATTGTCTGGCCTTCCAGGATCTGGAGAACTCACGGCCTGGCCTGTATCCACGTGCTTCCCTGGCACGATCCTGGTTCTGTTTCCTTGGAAACGATCTTCTCTGGCCTTGTAATCGCCTGTCCTGGGGAAGGAACCCCGACTTACCCCCGGTGGCACGGGTTATGGCGCTGTCTAATTTATTACCGAAAAGGGAGGACCCATCGTAGGGGATACGGCACCAAACCTGCTTTGATGCTGGGTCTGCCAGCCAGGGGCGAAGCCAAAGGGCACGCTTGGCAGTAACAGCAGACAACATAACCCTAGCCACCAGGCGGATAATGTCGATTGAAGCCTCCCCCAGAAAGGATGAGGCTAACCTTAATTCCTGGATGGGCGAATTCTTGGCCACTTCCTCCGAGACACCTCTAAGTGACTCGTCCACGCTATCTGACCACGACTCCATGGCCCTGGACATGGCGGCCAGAGCCAAGGCTGGTTTACATGCCATGCCCGCTGTGAGATAGACCCTCTTCAAATCCGAGTCTATCCGTCTGTCCAAGGCGTCTCTGAACGAGACCGTGTCTTCCAGAGGGAGGGTCACATGCCTGACCAATCTCATCACCGCTGCATCCACTAGCGGAGCAGACTCCAGTTGCTTAACTTCTTCTTCCTTGAAAGGATAAAGCCTTTGAATTTTAGAGAGAAGGGAGTTCTTCTTCTCTACCTTTGCCCACTCATCTGTGATAACTTCACCTAATTCAGTGAAAAAGGGGAAGCTGACACGTTCCTTCTTCAGCTGCTTGAAGAACTTCCTCTGTTTTGCAGGGGCCGTCACTGGCTCTTCCCAGCTTAAAGTTTCCTTTATGGCTTTAATCAGAGGAGGGAGTAAGTCAAAACTAAATCCAGTATAAGGGTCTTCTCCTTCTGAATCACTATCTGAGGAGACAGCAGACAGGTGACTGGGTAAAGAGGACTCACAAGTGTCCTGAGCCTGGGTATCTCTGATTGGTGGGTCTGGAGGCTCTGTAGGAGCAACATGGGATTGGCTAGACCCCAATTCCTTTAGATTCTCTCTCACAATCTTCTCCACCAGAGACTTGAGTTGCTGATCTGATCCACCTCTTTCACCTGTTGCTTTCATATAGCAGGTATCACAGAGGGATTTGCCTACAGGAACCTTTGCCCTACACCCCCAGCAGGCTCCTTCGGTTGCATGACTGGAGTGAGATTTGGAAGGGCGAGATGGTTCCCGGCTACGGTGTCTCGACTTCGAGGAGGAACCGTGATGTCCAGATCTGGAAGAGGAATGCCGGTGCTGTGATCTAGAGGAACCACTTCTGTGCGAGCTACGTTGCTGAGTAGACCTAGAAGGGCTGAAAAGAAAAAACACAAGTCCATCTGTGTTAATGGAAACAACAGATAACTGAAGTTCCATAACCCCCCCCCCCGCAACACCCAGGCAGGAACCCCCCCTACCAAGTACCTGTTGCGAGAGGGCTGGCCAGGGGCAGGCGGTGAAGCGCTAGGGCTCCCAGAGGGATCCATCGGGGCTGAAACAACAAGGCAACCAGATAGGAGTTAGAAAGCAGTAAGGACAGGCCATAAAACCTGTCCTCAGAAGCCTCCTCACCTGATATAGCAGACGCAGAGCAAGGGGATACACTGCCGACAGTCTGAAAGCATTCCCAAGCCTGGAGACCATTTCCCCAAATTTAAATCTGGCGCCCCTGTGACGTCACCGCCGTGCCGCTAGTGCGCACGCGCAGCTACCGCTACGCGCGTGCGCGAACCAAGCCTCGTTCTTGCGCCGGACCCGCGCATGCGCAGAACGGCCGCGAAAACGAAACCAGGAAGTGAACGGCGGCTGGAACGCAGAGGGAACCAGCCGCCATGTCTGCCAGCTGCACTGTACCCGACAGTGCGGGGAAGGACACAGACACAAGCAGAGACAAACACAGGGAAGGGATACACAAACTGCTGCCATAACAGAGAAAACGGAACGGACTCACCACTCCTGCTGCGATCAAGACCTGGGTCAGGTAACACCGCACAAACCGGACTTATTCCTGGGCAACAAGGGTCACCTGCTAGTAGCTAGGCTGTATGACCAGATGGGGTTCGCCTGCCAGTGGCTAGGACTACACCGTCTCCAGAGCCTCTTCCATATGCCCCTTCCATACCCTGCTAGTAGCTAGGGCTTATTGGAATACTGCGATCCCATCCTAGGAATCGCTCGCCAGATCTGATCGCAGGGAAAAGAAAATCTTCGGGTAGAAAGACCATTTTACTAGGTCCTTGGAGGAGGACAAAAAAAGAACACGGCTGCTGGTGAGGAGCAAAGATTTATAGGAGTAGTGTCCTATAGGGTAGTAGAGGCGGGACTAAACCCACACGTTGGCTGCCATGGAGTCTGTCAGGAAATGTCATTTTGCTGTCAGACTGTTCTAAACACTGGAAACATGCACCACTCTACAGGCATACTATAGACACCCCCAGGTACGAAATTAAAGGAATATTACACTTTTATTGTTTCACTTTAAGCATTATTAAAATCACTGCTTCTGAAAAAACAGCCGTTTTTAAAACTTTTTTTGCATTGATACATGTCCCCTGGGGCAGGACCCGGGTCCCCAAACACTTTTTATGACAATAACTTGCATATTAACCTTTACAATTAGCACTTTTGATTATTCATGTGTCCCATAGACTTTAACGGTGTTTGCATGTTCAAACAAATTTTTTGTCTGTTCTCATGTTCTGCTGCGAACCGAACAGGGGGTGTTCGGCCCATTCCTAGTTATTATTGGGAATCATGGGGTACAACTTGTCAAGCAACTCGGAGGTCCAAAGTCACCCAACTGAGAAACAAGTCATATATATTTTAATAGAAAGGAGCTTTCATTTATACTTGCATTTACATCAGCAGAACAAATGCAGGAAGTGATGTGTGCACATGGGCCAGAAGCAAATGTGTAGGGATGCCAAACAAATCAATGAACCCCACCCACACCAAATCTAACTACCACATCCACCCCACATTGATTAAGCATAAGTACATATCATACTCTTAGCCGGAAAATGAGCAGCACCTCCTCTTTGCTAAAGAGGGACCTCGCCATGTCCACCTAGATGGAGATCCTGACCAGCACAGGAACTTCCGGGTGATTACAATGACTTATTTCTGGGCCAGAAGGCAAAACCACACTCTTTTGATCGCTGCTGTGAATATTTGATCGCAACCACGATTAGAATTTTATTATTTTTGTTTAGTTGCAGATATGCAAATTTGTATTTCTACTTATGATATTTCAAGGCGTTCGATAAGAAATGGTGTCCCTGGGATAGCAGCAGGTGAATGACAAAAACAAAAGGCCCAGTTTGAGCCCTGTTTCACACTGACAGAAGGAGAAAAATTGTTCAGCTGAAATCACACAATTTCATTCCCTCATGTCAGTCCTGACTGCAGGGGGAATTTCAGAGACATCTGTGCAGGTTTCTGCACTGATATCAATACAAATTCACAATACAAGTCACACCAATTAAAACGGTGCAATTGCCACCACTTTGACATGTCAAATCGCACCAATGTGAACTAAAGCTGACAAATACAACACTGCCTATCCACCTGCTGAATTCGTTACCTGCAATTCTCCACAGTTGTTCTATATAAAGATTCCACCTTTATCATTTACTTACAGGTGTGCAGAAGCCTAGGTTTACATTGGAGCGATTTGTCATGCAATTTGAGAGATCAAATCGCATGACTATTGGCAGCAATGGCACTGTTCCAATCAATGCGATACCGATTTTGTGGCACTGCACCAATTTGCAAAAGTAGTTCCTGTACTACTTTAGCCAATTTCAGGTGCAACTTCAATAGACATCTGTGTATGAAGCCACACGGATGTCTATCAAGTAGCACCTGAAATCACGCTGACCTTGCTACTTTGAAATCGTGCTACTACAAGTGAAGTAGCGCAATTTCAAAGTAGCATCAATGTGAACCAGGGCGAAGAGATTATTTTTTTGGTGCACAAATACATATTGAAATAAGAGATATTGCACTTTCCCAAAACCACCACCCACAAAAACTGAAGAGAAAGAAAAGTAGAAGAAAAAAACCCCACCACAACAAAGCTCAATAATGTACTTTTATTTTACCAGCAGAAAAAAAAATGTACATTCATTTACTAGCTTCCAAAAAATTTGGACTGGATATATGGTGCTACATTTAGCAATGGTTTTTTTAGGGCCTTGCTCATAGGAGCTTACAATCTAAAATTTGACAAAACCTTAGAGTGGACACTGCTTTAATTTCAGTGTATAACGGGCAACACATTTTTAGCTGCAAGATTATAGAAACATACTTAACAGTCATTCTTACAAAGCATTCCAACATAATATTAAAAAAGACTTATTGAAAACACCCACCACCAGCCCACAATCCACACATACATACACTGGTGACCATGTTCTGCTGGAAGCTGCATTTTGGTGTACACGATTAAACAAGATCAAAAAGAGTAGAAGGTCAGCAGATGCTTCCGAACGATGTACATAAACCCACTTTTGATTGAAAAAATGCACAAGAATTTCAGCAAATATCCCTAGTTGGGCATTTGTCAATAGGCACAATATCATTCCTTCTCCCCCACAGATCACAGCAAAAAACCTGACCTTCTAAGGCCAAACAAATCCCCCCTACTGCAGGCCTTTATGTAAGAGAGGTTGTATTGTTAGCACACTGACACACCCAATAGAAGTACACGCCCACCAGTATCTTTAAATCTAACTCTACATGTATGTCTTAAGTGATTGCACCTGATGAGCAGGAACACGTAATACTATTCGCAACTGTGTTAGCTCTTGGCTATGTGCATTAAATCTCCAACTACAGGCCAAAGATCGAAGTCAATTTGCATCCACATAAACAAAGCAACAGTTTTCTAAGCATATGTACCTGTGCAGTGTAAACCCTACAATTTTAAATGTCCAAGTCCCTGGGCATGATTAGTGCTAACAAACATTAACATCAGTCCCTGGCTGCAATGAGCTTCCAATCTAAAGTCCAAAAGTAAATTTCTTACATTAGAACCTATTTTGACAGGAGACAAATAAAATGCCTGCATGTCTTTGGATTGTGGTGAGAAACCCACACAGAGAGAAATTATAAACTTCAACACAAGCATTAGCATGTTGGGGAATTGAACCAACATCCCAGGTACTGTTAGACAGAACTGCTACCCACTTAGCCACCAGGCAGCCTCATGCATGTTCTCTGCATCTCTGTGGTGTGAACCAGCCCTAAGTCCATAGCCATGCTCAGTGTCACAAGCAATATACAATATATTGGCAAAGTGTTGGGGTGCCTGCCTTTAAACGCACATGAACTGTAATATCATCCCAGTATTAGTATTGGGTTCAAAACTCATTTGGCCCACCCTTTGCAGCTATAACAGCTTCAACTCTTCTGGGAAGGCTGTCCACAAGGTTTGGGAGAGTGTCTATGGGAATGTTTGACCATTCTTCCAAGTGCATTTGTGAGGTCAGGCAATGATGTTGGATGAGAAGGCCTGACCTACAGTCTCCTCTCTAATTCATCCCCAAGGTGTTCTGTTGTGTTGAGGTCAGGACTCTGTCCAGGCCAGTCAAGTTCCTCCACCCCAAAATCACTCATCCATGTCTTTATGGACCTTGCTTTGTGCACTGGTCCAAATGAACTCTTAAGGCGTCAGCATACCAAGACATTTTGGACAATTTCATGCTCCCAACTTTGAGGGAACAGTGTGGGGAAAACCCCTTCCTGTTCCAACATGACTGCACACCAGTGCACAAAGCAAGGTCCATAAAGACATGGATGAGCAAGTTTGGGGTGGAGAAACTTGACTGGCCTGCACAGAGTCCTGGCCTCAACCTGATAGAACACCCTTTGGCTGAATTAGAGCAGAGACTGTGAGCCAGGCCTTCTCATCCAACATCAGTGCCTGGCCTCACAAATGCACTTCAGGAATAATGATCAAACATTCCCTAAAGGCCCATACACACGATCGGTCTTTTTGACAACAAACATGCAAATTAGCTGTTTTGGAGCAACATCCGACCGTGTGTACGCTCCATCGGACAAACTTTTTCTGTTTCCATCAGACTTTTGTTGGCTGTGCGAATGCACAAACTTTCCGGCAACTAAAGTCCGATGGAGTAAAATCCGATCGTGTGTACACAAAACCATCGGACTTTTGTACAAACTACAGTACGCAGCCGCAAGAATGTTTCTCGGCGACAGGGTACTGTACATCTTGCGCTGGCTGCAATAGGAAAAACATTTTCCTACTGCGGCGGGCGCGAGAGGGAATTCCCCTCAGGGGGAATACCAGGCCCTTCGATCTTGTATGGATTTTAAGGGGAACCCCCTACGCCAAAAAAAGGTGTGGGGCCCCCCAAAATCCATACCAGACCCTTATCCGAGTGCATAGCCCGGTCATGTCATCCGATGACCACGCCCCCTTATGACTTCACAGTCCCAGCATGCCCTGGGACTGTGACATAATAAGGGGACGGGGTGACTGCCTATATAAGTCAATGCGGAGTGCTCACACAGCATTCCAGAGGGAGAGAGCATCGTGTGAACATCGGAAGAAAAGAAGAGGGAAAAAGACAAAGTAGAAGACCGGGCCACCGCTAGCAAAAGAGCGGCAGAAGATAGCGGAGGAGCCGGCAGAAGAACCGGACACCGGGAGAAGAGGCCAGAGAGAGCGGAGAAGAACTGTACACCGGGAGAAGACGCCGGAGAGAGCGGAGAAGAACTGGACACCGGGAGAAGAGGCCGGAGAGAGCGGAGAAGAACCGGATCCCCGAAGTCAGAAGAAGACCCCCGAAGTCGGAAGAAGACCTCGGAGCTGCCTAATAAATTAGTATAAAAACCTGTGTAGTATGTTTTTTTTATTGACACTTTTTTCCCTAGGAGAATGGGTAGGGGTACGATGTACCCCATACTCATTCACATAGTGTTGGGGGCCGGGATCTGGGGGCCCCCTTATTAAAGGGGGCTCCCGGATTCCGATAAGCCCCTCGCCTGCAGACCCCGACAACCAATGGCCAGGGTTGTCGGGAAGACGCCCTTGTCCTCATCAACATGGGGACAAGGTGCTTTGGGGTGGGGCGGCCGCAGGGCACCCCCCTCCCCCAAAGCACCCACTCCCCCATGTTGAGGGCATGCGGCCTGGTACGGTTCAGGAGGGGGGCCACTCGCTCGTCCCCACCCCCTTTCCAGGCTGCGTGCTCGGATAAGGGTCTGGTATGGATTTTGAGGGGACCCCCACGCCGTTTTTTCAGCGTAGGGGTTCCCCTTAAAATCCATACCAGACCTAAGGGCCTGGTATGCCCCTGGAGGGGAACTCATGCTGTTTTTTTATAAAAAATTTGGCGTGGAGTTCCCCCTCAAGATTCATACCAAACACAGTGCCTGGCCCCCCTGATCCCCGCACCAGTGTGAACCCAGCTCACAAGGTGTCAATCTCACCGGTAAAAGTGGTGAGATTGACACAATATCAGACAACAATACAGAAGTTGACCAAAGGGTGATGGTAAAGAGCTGAAAAACCACGTGATTTGGTGAAAGTTGGCTGAAAAAGTTCTGCTGTGTGTATGCAATACAAACTTATGGCCAACGCCCTTTGTACAAAAATCCAAGGGAAACTTTGTACAAAGTCCTATCTTGTGTATGAGGCTATAGACACACTAAACCTAGTGGACAGTCTTCCCAGAAGCTGTTCTAGCTGCAAAGGGTGGGCCAATTCAAATTTTAACCCTACAGACTAATGCCCCGTACACACGGTCGGATTTTCCGACGGAAAATGTGTGATAGGACCTTGTTGTCGGAAATTCCGACCGTGTGTAGGCTCCATCACACATTTTCCATTTTCCGACACACAAAGTTTGAGAGCAGGATATAAAATTTTCCGACAACAAAATCCGGAAATTCTGATCGTGTGTACACAAATCCGAAGGACAAAGTGCCACCCATGCTCAGAATAAATAAAGAGATGAAAGCTATTGGCCACTGCCCCGTTTATAGTCCCGACGTATGTGTTTTACGTCACCGCGTTCAGAACGATCAGATTTTCCGACAACTTTGTGTGACCATGTGTATGCAAGACAAGTTTGAGCCAACATCCGTCCGAAAAAATCCTAGGATTTTGTTGTCGGAATGTCCGAACAAAGTCCGACCGTGTGTACGGGGCATAAGACTGGGCTGCTATTAAAGTTCATGCGTGTGTAAAGGCAGGCGTCCCAATACTTTTGGCTAAATAGTGTATCTGGAAAAGACTTATAATGGTGGTGGAACCCTCCTACACATAAATACTACATTTAGACATAGTTATAGGACCTGGGAGATTAGACAACTTCTCTACGTGAAGCAGCATGTTTGGGTTGTGAACCCAGACGCTCAGGGATACTAAGCAGAAGTTCTAACCTCTAAGCCACAGAGCTGCCACATGTAAGATCCTCCTACACATAACTACACATAAATACACAAAAAACACATAAATACTGCATTTCTTTGGACATACAGGTGATGGCATTACATTATTTAAGAGTTATTCTTCTTGATTTTTTCTGTGATGTTTGGTGTTTTTTTGTGGGTGAGGGCAGAATATTACCCTCAAATTTTTGGGAATTACATTTTGATTTCTGATGTTGGTACACATATCACATTTTTGGGCTCAAATTATGAATATTTGGAAATGATAAAAAGCACAAAAAATTGTGATTCATTTTAAATTTGCATCAGCAATGGTATTGTTTGTGGATTGTAAGGACACCTGTGTGAGTTTGGGTAAAGATTGTTGTGGATGGAGAGTAACAAGTGAAAGTGACAGAGAAAAATATATTTTATCAAAACATCAAAACATTCCACATTCTAGTATTCTTAAAATCAAAATATTTGAAGTAGAAGCAACAATGTTGCAAAGGAAAATTTGTTTCAGAGAAAGATACATTTCGTCTCAACATTAAAAGTTTTTTTGTGAAAGTTACAATTGTTCCATTAGAATCAATGGCTAAAACTTGATTTGGACTAGAATAGAGCAGATTTTCACTTCCAAAAAATGCTCTCTAATTAGCTCTCATTTTGGTATTTACTATTGCGTCGGCTAAAAAAGACACTTGAGTTAAAATGTGAGCTATTTTCAGATCTGAGCATTCTCAGTTGTGTTGGCACCTAGTTGTCCAAAACGGGGAATTTTTCACTTCTCAGACTTTTAAAGATATTTCAGTGTAGAAATCACTTTTTCACACAGTTTAAAAGCAAATTAAATTGAAATAATATACCGCATATTTCAGTACCATTTAGGCAATTATATTATGCTCTAAACATTATTTCCATGTGCACTACTCCAGGTTTTAGCAGAGTGAGGGGATATTTGGTTTCAGGGAACTATTGTAAATTCGATTTTGGGAGTATTTTCTCACCAGCGCTACAGTGAATACCGTTTTAGCGCTAATTAGCGCTAATTAGTGGCAATTAGCTCCAATTAGCACCGCAGCTCTATAGTAAATGACCCCCACTGTGTGTTTGGTGGCTTTAGCAAACTAGATGTAGGGAAAGACACACATTTTAGGCATGGGATCATGAGGGAAAAATAATCTTTTGGCACCATTTGTGGGCATCTTCAAATTGTGACTTTGCGATTCTTAAAAACAGATAAAGATTGCAATCAACATTACTTAGAGCAGTGTTTCCCAACTCTCCTTCTGCAGATGCATTCCCAGGTCATGTTTTCTATATTTTTTGCCTTTGTGATGATGTCATTTTCAAGGTTAGTAATTCACACAGTCGTTTTATACTGAGGAAAACACAGAAAACAGGACCTGGTGGTGCACCTAGAGAAGTGGAGTGGAGAAACACTGACCTCGGACACTAAAGCCTAGGTTAACATTATAGTGATTTGTCATGCGATTTGAGAGATAAAATCGCATGACAAGTCGCAGCCTATTGGAGGCAATGGCATTGTTTTGCCTATTTCAGGTGCGACTTCAATAGACATCTGCGCATGAAGCCACACAAATGTCTATCAAGTAGCACCTGAAATTGCGCTGACCTTGCTACTTAGAAATTGTGCAACTTCAAGTGAAGTAGCGCTATTTCCAAGTAGCATCAATGTAAACCAGGGCTTACATTAATTTTTGCACTCACCACATAAGGCTTTGTTGCCCAAACCAATTTGCATCCTAAAATAACAAAGTACGTATTTGTACTTTCCTGCAAACAAAATACAGCATTCCTAAAGAAGCAAGGACAGACACAAAGTTGGTTCCTACTTTTTTAGATGTAACTTGGCTAAGGGCCACATTTCTTATAAAAGTTTCTTAGAAAACTACAAAAATGACAGGTAAACATGTAACTAAAACTGGTGAAGGTATTTAAGTTTTTGGGTGAAATAGTAATATACAAAACACGGATATTTGTACAATGTGTGCATGCACACCTTCAAGCTTTTTGTACATGACAATACTTTTGGACAAGCTACCCCACCATATTCAACAATCGGCTGTGTCCAATTTGGTGCTGTAGCTGGGGGAGCAAACCACCCTGGGAAATGGGCAAAGTTAAAATAGGAGCTGACAACTTGATGATTCCTCTTTTTCTCACCACAAATGTAAATAGGAAACAAGCTGATGTGTTTCAGCATAATTACTCATCTAAGGAAGGCTGCAAGTGCTGAAACGCATCGTTTTGATCCTGTTTAACATGATGTAGGCAACAAAAAAGGTAATAACAAGTCATGGATTTGCAGGTTCATATGTCAATCTTTTGCTAAAGTGAAATTGTACATTCAAATATAACAGTTGCAGCTATTACAAAAATGTGCAAAGACTAGTCAGTTTCAAACTGTACAAACACATGTACAACAGAACGAAAAAAATGTTTGCTTTTTAAATTTTAGCTACAATATCAATGATGTTGATAACTCTGTTTTGGAGATCATGCATGTTTTCTTTCATTTTCTCCAATTCCCTATTGCAAACCAAGAGCTCACTGGTAAGTATTTGTGCACTTGCACTGCTGAAGTGATCTTTGTCTTCCACAATATCCACATCACCTAAAAATATAAAACACACCATGTATTAGAAATATGCAGGCATCCACACAGTACTTCACACAGTACTTCCTGCACATCAGCATCAACATCTTCTTCAGGGTGTGTGGTGAGTTAACTTTCTGGATCATCAGAAGGTGCTGGGTTACTGGTGTCCACACACAGCCCAGATGTTCCTCTTCTTTTCTCCCTTATGCAAATCCAAAATACTTAGCAGACAGACATGTTAGGCTAGGAATAGTAATATGAAACATTGTTTGGAAGTGTCTTTCAATTGTCTGTTTTGGCAGAGATCCAAGCTGAATACATGATTTTTTCCCTTTCCAAAGCAGGAATACTTATCTGTTTTGTGCAAGTTTCACACATGGAGATACCCCTAGTATCCACTGGAGCACCAGCGTGGGACACCATAACAACGGTGTTATGGTGTCCCACACTGGTGCTTCTGAGTCCAGCTGCATAACAGCTGCTGAGTGTCCCCTACTGACACTGAATAAAGTTGACATTTTATTAGTTACGAACACATCTAGACAACAATCTGATGAACTTATGTTACATCAAAATAGGCCACAACAAATGCATTTAACATGCATCTCCCAATACCATAATAAGTATTAGTGGTCAATCAAAACAATGTTTCATGTCCCGTGAAAGATTCCTGTGTCCATGAAACTAAAACTTGGCATTTGAAACTGTAGAACAGTAAAGAAAAGAACATGGACCAGCATGAAAGTAATAATAGGAACACAGGAAAAATAGTTACTTTTTCGCAGTACTTTCCTGATCTTTCTATACTGATCTTCCTCTCTCAATTTAAGGTCTGACCAACATTTTCTCAACTAATCCTTGTTTCGTCGTACCCCAAAATTTCTGTGCAGACTTCTCACAACTTTAGTGATGATCTTTGCCTTTCTGGCTTTTGGGTTTCTGTAAGGTCTATGCTTCCCATCATACTCTGTCCTCACTAAGATGTCCACCATCTCCACCATTTCTTCAAACAACATATTTGTGGCCTTATAGCTCCTCCTGGATCTGGAAGTCGCTTTCTCCAGGTTTTCATCATTGCTGCTCCCACCACACACCTGCTGTCTCGCTGCCATTTGATCTCCCACTGCCCTAAAAGAGAAGAGGCAGAGAATACACTAGAAAGAAGGACAAGGGCGGAGTTTCACACATGCGCAGTGTATATAAAGCCATAATGCACGATCGATGTAACGGCTGTAGGAACAATCTGGGAGTGGAGGACGAACGATCGCCATCGCCAACACGCAAAAGGAGCCAAAAAATGAAGGTACAATTGTAAATTGGGGCATCGGTGGTTAGTGGCTTATACTGCTTAGATTGAGGCTTATATTGGGACCAGATTATGGGTTAAGCCTGACATTATGGTTTGTCTTGTGTTCTGTCTTGCAGGCATCAGATAAATAATTGATCATGGTGAATAAATTCACTGCGCCCGACTTTTTGCCTCTATTTAACGATTAATACCAGGATCTGCCCTGTCTGTAGAAGGTGAAAAGTAGGGATTACTCTAATAAAATCAAGAGGAAGGCAGCGATGGAGAAACTTCTGGATTTGGTGAGGCCTCTGTACCCCAGGGCAGACATCAATTTTGTGAAGAGCAAAATTGGGAACCTGAGGAGTATGTTTAATAGGGAGCACAAGAAGGTCCAGGAATCACAGAGATCATCAGCAGATGACATATATGTCCCCAGGCTGTGGTACTACAACAGCCTGCGTTTTTGTCCAACCAAACCCAACCCAGGCCATCACTCTCAACACTCACTTCCACATCGGATGAGGCCACAGCTCCTAAGGTCTACCCTGCTCCTTTGACACAGGATGAAGATGGGGAGGAGCCCAGCTTGACCCAGGTATAGCATTGTTGAACATATTTGTATCCAAAAATAGAATGATGATAACTAGACGTTATTGTTCAAAAATGTCTGCCTTAACAAAGTGGTTTCTATATCAATAGACAGCAGTGGCCAAAAATAATTGGGACAAGAAGGAAAATGCTGGGGTCAGAATGATAGTCTTTTCTATTTCTCCACATTCAATTTGAAACAGTCATGAGCTCAAAATTGTGTGTGATTGATGACCAAAAAAATACTAATTATGTCCCATTTTCATACAAAGGAAAGTGGCAGTTTGGAGGAGCCAGTGGCCAGCAGCCACACAGAGTCCCAGATCCTTCCCCTATGCCCTACTGTTAAAAGAGCAATGCAAAGGGAAATGCAGGAACCTAGATGAGGCCACAGCTGCCTTCCTCAGCCACGCAACAATGGCCATCAGTATGGCCCCAGATGCAGCTGAGGCATTTGGCTGTCTGACAGCGAATAAGTTAAGAGACATGGATGGGGAGCAAAGGAGGATGTGTGAGGAATTAATTCTGCAGCTCCTCAACAAGGGGGGAGGGACAAATTTCCTCAAAAACACATATTTCAGATTTGGATGCCCCACCTCCACCACCTCCACAGCCACCACAGCAACCCCACCCACCACAGCAGCCCCACCCACCACAGCAGCATGCCGAACCTTGGCAGTTCCAGCCCCAAGACCCCCAACAAGCCTGCTGGGCTGGGGATTTTCAGCCATACAATTATTACTTTATTTTTTTGTATGCAGAGAATGCACTTTTTGTTTTAGTTATTGAATTTTGATTTTAATGGCAGATAACATGTCTAATTTATTTGAGTTAATTTTTGGAATAATGCACAAGAAAAAAAATGGCCTCAGCCGATGTGGAAGAGAGCTTTGACAACGATGGCCTGGGTTTGGTCTGGTCTGTCAAAAACCGCAGGCTGTGGTAATACCACAGCCTGGGGACATACCAGTCATCTGCTGCTGCTCCCGATCTCTCGGAGTCCAGGACATTCTTTTGCTCCCTTTAAATGTACTTCTCAGGTTCCCAATTTTGCTCTTCACAGAATTGAGGTCTGCCCTGGGGTACAAATGCTTCACCAATTCCAACAGTTGCCTTCCTCTTGATTTTTATAGGACCTTCTTGTGATCCCTATTAAATAAAAATAAAAAATAATTTGAAAAATACTTAGCTATGTGTTTTACTTAAAATGACAGTTTGGGAGTAGGCAGGTACATTTAAAAAATACAATGTAAAATTAACAAGGGACACCAACATGGTTGTATCTTTGATCTGATAAACTATGGGATAATGGTGTTGTGGTAACTTTACCCCCCCCAAAAAAAATAAAAATCTTCTTGATATCACTAGGAAAAAAAAGCCTTTTTAAATACATTTGGCAGAACTCTGTCAGTATCACCAGCAAAGCAGCTTCAAATATTCCATCCCATTATAAAGAAGAAGAGAATGTGCGCTGCATTTCTAGATTTCATAATTTGCCATGTCAGGAATGTGAATTCTCCATTACGAACGCTAGTTTTACAAGACCGGCCTCCTTCGGCTCGTCCTTGCTTCCGAGTATACGTGTTTGTACTTTGGACTTTTGTCCGACGGACTTGTGTACATACGCTCGAAAAATCCAACAACAGACATTTGTCCGCGGAAAATTTTAAAGCCTGCTGTCCAACATTTGTCCGCGGACAATCCAACAATTGTCCGATGGAGCATACAAGCGGTTGGATTTTCCGCCAACAGCCTGTCATCACACAATTCCCGTCGGAAAATTTGATTGTGTGTACGAGCCTTTACTCTGCTAAAATAAAATAAAGTGTGGCGCTAAAGGTGGTGTCTACCCCAGCAGAAGTCTTTGAGGATGAAACGCGCCGGGTTCTTGTGTTTTTACCCCCACCATCACCTACTGCGCTAAACTTTTATATCTTTGTGTTTTTTTAGCCGAGTTTTTACTGCCCATTTTTGTCCATTTTTTGGGAAAATATCTCCCTTGATATTAATAAACGTTATAATGTTTAAAAAGGATTTACACTATGTGGAAGTTTTTCCTTCTATTTGCCTATCCATATGGTAATGGTCGCTGAGGAAGTTATCTTTCCAACTGATGACCGAGGCTGAATTTTGATGACACCTAATTCCGGTCTAGCCTTTCAAGGGATACGCCATCCGGTGACATCTGATGAGACCCTATCCAGGACCACCATACGGTTCGTTGTACTACACCACTTGACGGTACAAGCTCGTTTGACTCACCGCCAAGGGCCTGTGAGTCCACCTTGTCTGGTAAGGGCACTCTATGCTTATATCTTTTGAGCTAATACCACCATACCAAGGGAGGAATCCATCTATATGCAAGGACACGTCCCACAGTTCCCATCCATTATACATAAGGACTGCACGCACCCAGGCTGTCACAGAGTTATTTAGATCACCCCATTGCATAGTGATGGACTATAAGTATTTGTACATACTCACTACTCTAATGGACCCATGATTCTATACTCTGGTCTAGTCTTGAGGAACAGGTCAACTTTGAGTTAATGCACATCACATTGTTGTAATTTTCTTTTATTTACCTATTGTGATTGAACTTTGAGTCACTTTTTGAATGGGTTACTCCATCCAAAATTGATACATTGGACACAGATACGTCTTTCACCGTTTATATATGTTTACACATTTGTCCATCCAATTTTCTATTTTTATTTTTGCTTATTTGTTTTTATGGTGTTCTATGAAGTGACCTCACTATCTCTTTACACATTCTATAAAATTATCACTAGTTCATTTGGTACATACATCAGGGCCTTGTACTTTTTCCCTTTTAAATATCACTGTTATTCCTTTAACAACACCACCTTTAGCGCCACACTTTATTTTATTTTATATATTCACACTAGTCAAGTTGTTGTGTTGGCTGCTTCACTATATGATCTTGTAGGAGTTGGCGCAATTTTTTATATAATTTTTACTCTGCTAAAACCTGGAGAATTGCACATGGAAATACTGTTTAGAACATGATATAATTGGCTGTTCCTATTGATTAGGAACAGCGATCTGGAGGGAGGGACCTGATGTGGTAGCTGGACAGATGCAGCTGCTGACCCTGTGAGGCCCGCAAAACTCTCCCCGGCATATGTAAGTGAGGCAAGGATTCCTCCCCTCAGCCTCGCATCCCCCCCACACGGGATTGTTTGGGTGATCGCCTGCCAGGCACACAGAGGAGAACCCACAGTGGCCCCAGGGGCAGATGCATCATTGAGCTCACCTACGCTAGAGTGGCTGAGCTGTGAGGGGAGCGGGCAGAGTGGAAGGCAGCGCTGGGTGCAGGGAATAGCCGCGACGGAGCTAAAGGGAGGAGCGGTCCCAGGAGACCAGCAAGACGCCAGGGGCAAGGTGGAAGCAGGGCAGAATACATGCTGTGTCGGCACTGAGGAGGGAGCCGCACTACGAGGATGGCAGACTTACTGGACTGCACAGATAGGAATCTCCCCCCATGGAATCCAAATAACCTCCCCTCCACCTCCCTGACCCTCTGATCTGGCTCATCTACAGCGGAATGTAAAGGGAGAAGTGAGCACACAGAATATAGCCTGAGAAGTTTTTCACAACCAGCAACTGGCAGGGCCCATCTGGACCCAGAGAATATCAGAAGCAGCAAGGTGGTGAGTTGCTTTCCTTTTTTGAATATTACTATTGGACTGATCGAAGGAATGTGATGTGGTGATGTGATGTGGACTGTGATGTGGGGAGATACCCCTTGTGATACACCTCTTAAACTTGCATCAGAATACTAGATAAAATAATAGCCAAAGTTTATTTCTAGAGCTATACCAGAGAACTGTTAGCAAAAAAGCATAAACCGTATAAGTCGCATTACCAAAGGGTACAAACTGACAAAAGTCTCCCCCCTTCGGAACAGAATCTGGGATATGTCACTCCAATATTGATTGTTTGATCATTGTACATCTTGAGTGCCTGGAGGTAGGGACGGACTGAGTGGATGGAAAGATCTTACACCTAGCTCCCCCCCCCGGTGAACTGGGGGTACCACTGAACAGAGTCAGCAAAGATTGGTAATTGATCAGGCGGGAGAGACGGGAGAGGTGCAGTGTTTTTTTTGTTTTTTTTTTACAGTAAGTCACCCTCCCACCCTGCGAAACTGAGGACATCTCTGTCTACCATTATAGACAGAACAAACAGAATAAACAAAATCACTAATAACCTTGAGCTACAGGAGTCCCCGATCTGTGTCCAATAAATAAAACAGAATGAGGGGGAAACCAGTAAGGGGGGTCAGAGTGAACCCCCCAAAGTGAGTGCGAGCCCCGGCTCTATCAAGAAATATATGATGCAAGACAGAGGTACAGAGAGCCCTGGGAAACGGACAGGGGCTAAAAGTAAACAAAAAAATGGCCAGAGAAAACAATTAAGGCACACAGATACCACAGACATTTCAACGTGCATAAAAGAAGAGACAGAAGAAGACCTCGTAGTTGAAGCCAGACAAAAAAAACAACAATTACCAACAAAAGGAGATATGGCGGTGATGTTTGCTAGATTGGAACTATCCATGAAAGGAGAAATGGCCACCCTGCATGATGATTTGAATCAGATATTCAAAGGGGTGGAGGGAACAGAAGAGCAGTTGGATTCACAAGTGACGGCAATAAAAGAGTTAAAAGATCAGATGGAGGTAATACAGAGAGAACACAGGTACACAATATACAAACTCGAAGAAAAATCTTAGAATAAGGGGATTACCGAACCTGCAAGGGGAAGATCTACAAGGAAAAATGGATAAAATATTTGGGTATATGCTGGGGCATATGCTGGGCCTGTCAGAGGCAGAAAAAATAAAGTTTGAAAGGGTCAATCAGACAAGAAAGCCAGCTGAGATAGGAGGATAAATACCGAGAGATATAATAGCGAGATTCCATAATTTCCAAGACAAAGAGCAGATCTGGGTAAAATTTAGATCCAAACAGCCAGTAAAATATGAAGAGACCACCCTGCAGCGGAGACCCTGAACAGGAAAAGAACTTTAAAATCCCTACTCGAAGACCTGAAGTCAAACAATATACAATATTCCTGGGGTTTCCCAGCCTGCCTAATTGGGCAAAAGGAAGTTGGTCGGCAACTCTTAGATTTCCAGAAGACTTCTGTAATAGATTAGACATACCACTAATTGAGATGCCAGGCTGGTGAGAAGCACAGGTAAACACCCCACCCACGGAAGAACACCGATGGCACCGATTACAAAAAAGAAATTGACTGCTGCTAAGAAGAAAACAGAGAAAAGAAGAGAATAAAGGGTCTGGAGACTGGATTGGGGGGGAAGGGGAATGGGTAAGGAAAGGCTGTAACATGACTGGGTAGGCATTGCGGGCAAGAGTCACAACTAGGTAGGGGAGGCAGCTGTTCTTTTAGGGGAACACCGACAGAGCTCAACCTCTGGGGGGTAAAATCGAAGGGCCGGGAGGATGGCCTCGGATCAAATGGCCACGGGGAGGCTAAATACCCCCCAAATAGGGATGGGAGTGTAGGGGTACCTCTCTGGCGCAGTTCAAGGAGAATAGTATTAGTACTGAAAATCCCTGTTCACTGCGCTCCCCGGGACCTTTAACCGGGGACGTGCCATGATGTTGGGGGCAGGAGCGGGGAGCATAGCGAACAAGGATGACAGCCCAAAACTGCATGTCATATAATGTACGTGGGATAAACCTCCTATTAAAAGATTCACTATAATAAGAGAGATAAAGATGCTCAAAGCAGATATAGTACTATTATAGGAGACGCATTTCTCCCAGGATTCTAACCTTAAAATATTCTCAAAAGATTATCCAGTATGGTTCTACGGAGATTCCCCAACGAAACGAGCAAAGGGAGTGGCCATAGGATTTGCCAAAGGAGTAAGGTTCATCTTGGATGAAAGAAGGGCGGACCCGGAGGGGTGTTACCTATTTTTGAGGGGCAGAATAAATGAGGTGGAGTACCCCCCGGAAAATATCTATTGCCCAAATAACAATACAATAAAATACTTAAGAGCTGTTATAACAAAGTTTATGGAATTTAAGAAAGGTGGAGCTATCATGGGAGGGGATTTTAATTTCAGTAGGGAACCAAGGTATGACAGTACGTCCCGGGCACAAAGGGTTGGAAATGATCAGAGGAAGATCTAATAAAGAAACTTTATCAAAACCAATTAATTGATATATGGAGAACACAGCATGCCAAGGTCCGTGACTATACATTTCACTCCTCTATTCACGGGACGTACTCAAGAATCTATTTTTTTTTTGATAGAACATAGGTTGCTGGAGACAGTACTTAATTCAAATATTGAAATTACTACCCTTTCTGATCACGGCCCCGTGACAGTGAAAATGAAGATAGAAGGGGTCCAAAGTAGGACAACTTCTCGGAGATTAAACAAAGAACTTCTACAGGATGGAGCAGCTGTAGATCGGATTAATGCCCTGTACACACGGTCGGATTCTCCGACGGAAAAAGTGCGATCAGATTGTGTTGTCGGAAATTCCGATCGTGTGTGGTCTCCATCGGACTTTTTCCATCTGAATTTCCGACAAACAAAGTTTGAGAGCAGTCTATAAAATTTTCCGCCAACAAAATCCGATCGGTTAAATTCCGATCGTGTGTACACAAATCCAATGCACAAAGTGCCACGCATGCTCAGAATAAATGAAGAGAAGAAAGCTATTGGCTACTGCCCCATTTATAGTCCTGACATATGTGTTTTACGTCACTACGTTCAGAACAATCGGATTTTCCGACAACTTTGTGCGACCGTGTGTATGCAAGACAAGTTTGAGCCAACATCCGTCGGAAAAAATCCATAGATTTTGTTGTCGGAATGTCCGATCAATGTCCGATCAATGTCCATAAGAATGAGCTAGAGCAGTACTTTTAAATTAATGACACAGCAGACATAACGGAAGCTACAGTATGGGAAGCCCATAAGGCTTACATTAGAGGTATTTTGATTGAGATAGGAGTGGAAAAAAAAGATGAGGAGGATGAGTAACGCTTTATCAAAAGAAATCTTCGATTTAGAGCAGCAATATAAAAAAATGGGGATTAATGAAATAAGAACGGCAGTTATTAGTAAAAGGGAAGAATTGAAAGATTTGATTGAGAAGGACACTTGAGCAGCCTACAATAGAATCTAGAGGGAAAGGTATCTTTGGGGAAATAAGATAGGTAAATCCCTGGCTAAAATGCTAAAAAAAGAAAACTTTTTTTTTAAATAATATAGAGAAAATACAAACCGGTAGCGGGACAATGGCATACCATATATTAGAAATAGCCAGGACATTCCAGGAATACTATGGTAAACTGTATTCGATCAACCAAAAGGAATCACCAGAAAAGGCCAAAGAGAGAAAGGTAAAAACTATGACATTTTTAAACGAAATAGGCCTAAATAAAAGGTCAGAGCCTTAGAGGACCCCGTAACAGAAGAAGAGATAACAAAAATTTTAAATGACATGCCTATAGGGAAAAGCCCGGGCCCAGATGGGTTGACAGTATTTTATTATAGAAAGTTTAAAGACATTTTAATCCACGAATTGTGCTCATTCATGACCGGGATAGGAACTAAATGGGAGATCCAGAAGGAGGCCCTAGAGGCAGCAATTACTATAATACCAAAGGAAGGGAAAGATGCCTCACTGTGCTCTAGTTATAGACCTATATTACTCTAGAATGCCAACACGAAGTTATTCGTGAAGGTACTTGCAGGAAGGATAAAAACAGTAATGAACGATTTGGTACATGTAGACCAGGCTGGGTTCATACCAGGAAGAGAATGTAGGGATAATGGAATTAGAACTCATCTGGTGGTACAGAAAATAAAAGAAAGTAAGTCCCCCGGCCTGCTGTTATCAATTGACGGGGAAAAAGCGTTCGACAGGGTAGACTGGGGTTTTATGCAAGATAACTTAGAGGCGATGGGGCTAGGCCCAGTGCCATCTTAAGAGCATTATAGGCCCCCGGGCAATACAGGGCACTGGGGCCCTACCAATGAGGGAGGGTGGGTGGCAGCAGTGGTACTTGAGAGGGGTGGCAGCGGTGATGTTGAAGGGGGGTGGCAGTAGTGGTACTTGAGGGAGGGTGGCAACGGTGATGTTGAGGGGGTGACAGCGGTGGTACTTGAGGGGGTGGCAAGCGGTGGTAATTGGGGGGTGGCAGCGGTGGTACTTGGGGGGGTGGCAGCGGTGGTACTTGGGGGGTGGCAGCGGTGGTACTTGGGGGGTGGCAGCGGTGGTACTTGAGGGGGGTGGCTATGGTGGTTCTTGAAGGGGGCGGTAGCAGTGGCAGTGGTGGTGCCATCCTCTCCCACCACCACCTGTGCCTCTTACTGATCCTATCCCCCACCACTGATCTCATCCCTATCCCTCCCCCCCATTACTTCTACAACAGAGGGTAAATGGGGCACATCAGGGAACATGGGGCACATCAGGGCACATGGGGCACATCAGTGCATATTCAGGGCAAATTCAGGGCACATCAGGGCACATGCAGGGCACATCAGGGTACATGGGGCACATCAGAGCACATGGGTCACATTCAGGGCACATGGGGCACATCAGGGCACATGGGGCACATCAGGGCACATCAGAGCACATGGGGCACATCAGGTCACATTCAGGGCACATCAGGGCAGATGGGGCACATTCAGGGAACACCAGGGTATACTACTTGTCATTTTCTTCAAATGCAGAGTAGCACAGGAAGCGTCTGTAATAAGTTCTCTCTCATGTCACGCTGCTCCCCGACGGCCCCTTCTCTCTTCTCGTCCATCCCAGATGATGTCACAAGCAAATGGGGATGGATGAGAAGAGAGGAGGGGCCGCCGGGGAGCAGCGCTGCGTGACAAGACAGAGGACTTATTACAGACGCTTCCTGCGCTACTCTGCATGCATCTCGATCTACCCTTCAGGCGCCAGCTGTCGGCGTTTGACGGGTAAAACACTGCGGACCTCCGGGGGGGAATTCACTGCAGATCATATGCCCAGTACATGCCTGGGCCCCTCACATAGGCGAACGGGCGGGTAGCGGCCGGGCCCCCCTGAATTGGCGGAACTACAGGGCCCAGTGCTGGGGTCGCTGGGCAGGTGGGGCCCCCCGGCAAATTCCCAGCATGCCCATGCGAAGAAACGCCCCTTAGTAGGCCTCAGAATGATACACTGGATTAAAGCGTTAAATAATCAGCCTACAGCGAGGGTGAAGGTAAAAGGGTCTGTCTCAGAACTTTTTGAGATGCAAAATGGCACTAGACAGGGCTGCCCCCTGTCCCCCCTGTTGTTTGTGCTGTCATTAGAACCGCTATTAGTGGGGATTCGACACAATGTAAATATCAGGGGGATCAAAATAGGAGAGGAGGAACATAAACTCGCAGCCTATGTCGACGATATTTTGTTTTTTATAACTAACCCCAGGATTACCTTGCCCAATTTAATTAAATCTCTAAAATTATATCGAGATATATCCAACTTTAAAATGAACCCGGCCAAATCCGAGATCCGAAATATTAATGTGCCAAAACAGGAGTTCCCATTTATTTGGAGGGAAAATATTTGGGAGTAAAGATAACAACATCCCCGGACACACTCTACCATTCAAATTTTATACCATTACTGAATGAGATTAAACTAGATCTAAAAAAAAAATCGCATCAAGACATGCGTCGTGGTTAGGAAGAATTAACATCTTTAAAATGAGTATCCTACTGAAGATTATGTACAAAATACAAATGTTACCGATCCCTCTCCCACAGGTACATTGAAAACACTTAAAACCCTACTCCTAAGGTTTATCTGGCAGAAAAAGAAGGCGCGGTCAGTTTGTTAGACCTGACTAGGGACAAGGGAAAGGGTGGCCTAGGGGTACCAGACCTCAAGAGTTATTATAACGCTGTACTCCTCTCTCAGGTGATAGAATGGGCTAAAAACAACAAAGAAAAAAGATGGGTGGAAATAAAAAGTATGATTAGTAAGGTTCCGTTTGGGAAAATAATTTGGATACCTGCACGATTGAGGAAAATGGATGAGAATACATATAAGATAACACAGAAAGCACTAGAGATATGGAATTGGACACATAAAAAGGAAAATGGGGATATAATTCACCACTTTTACCACTAAAAGATACCGACTACTTTTCACCTGGGATAGTCTGTTTGGAAACTGGATTAAGAAAGATAATGCACAATTAAAAGATGTAATGGTGAAAGGTAGAATATGCACGTTACAGGAGTTAAAATGCAAAAAAGATTTTTGGTGATAGATACATGGCGGTATTCCCAGCTGAAACACTTCATCGAGACATTGCCCCAACCAATAAGGTCTGTAGAGAACCTACTTCTGTTTGAACAGTTATGTTTTGCTACTGTAAGAAAGAAGGGAATCTTAAGGATATATAAAATTCAGATGGGTATGAAGGGGCTGGAAAGGCCGCCATTTATAGGAAAGTGGGAAGAAGAATTGGGAACACAAGTGAATGATTTAGAAGTTGGGAAAATATTGAGATTGGCACACACCACATCAATAGACAGTAACACTATGGAAATGAGTTATAAAAGTTTAGCACGGTGGTATATCACCCCAGGTAAGGCACACAAATATCAAAGTGAGGCTTCGCAATAATGCTGGAGGGGGTGTAAAGAGATAGGAACCATGACCCATATCTGGTGGACTTGCCCAAAAATGTAAATAATTTAGAGAGGGGTACTGCAAATAATAAAGGATATAACCAATGTGGCAATAGCAGAAGACCCATGGGGGTGCTTGTTTCACCGGACTAGAACCCCAACCAAACACTACATAAGAACATTGGTCCCTCTGTTACTAAATGCAGCTGAAAGCTTAATCCCTAAACATTGGCAAGACCCAGAAAGCCCTACAATGAGGAGTTGGGGTAATAAAGTAAACAAAATCTATAACTTGGAGTACCTGAGATTTAGTGGGGAGGAGGGATGGGGAGGGTTTGAACGGAAGTGGCGCGTTTGGGTTAAGTATAAGCATACAATAAGCTTTGCTGAAAAGATGGGAGTATAAGGAAGGGGTGAGGAAAAGAGATAAGGATAAGCCGAGTGTGTGAAATGGATGAACTAAGTCCAGAGAGGAGGGGGAGGTAGGTGGGATGGGGAAAACGTATTTGTGTAAAACAAGATGTAATGTCGAGAAGTGTCTCGATTTTTTTTCTTAAACTTTTTTTTTTTCATTTTATACGAATACAGAAAATTAATAAAGAGATGGAAAAAAAAGGAACATGATATAACTGCCTAAATGGTACTGAAATATGTGGTTTGTTATTTAACCACTTCAATACAGGGCATTTTCTCCCCCTTCCTGCCCAAGCCATTTTTCAGCTTTCAGCGCTGTCGCATTTTGAATGACAATTGCGCGGTCATACAACACTGTACCCAAATTAAATTGTTATAATTTTTTCCCCACAAATAGAGCTTTCTTTTGGTGGTATTTGATCACCTCTGCGGTTTTTATTTTTTGCGCTATAAACAAAAGAAGAGTGACAAGTTTGAAAAAAAGCACAATAATTTTTACCTTTTGCGATAATAAATATCCAATTTTTTTTCTTTAAAACAAATTTTTCTCAGTTTAGGCCTATATGTATTCTTCTACATATTTTTGGTAAAAAAATTGCAATAAGCGTATATAGATTGGTTTGTGCAAAAGTTATAGCGTCTACAAAATAGGGGATAGATTTATAACATTTTTATTTTTTTTTACTAGTAATGGCGGTGATCTGTGATTTTTATCATGACTGCAATATTGCGGCAGACATATTGGACACTTTTGACACATATTTGGGACCATTCACATTTATACAGCGATCCGTGCTATAAAAATGCACTGATTACTGTATAAATGTGACTGGCAGGGAAGGGGTTAACACTAGGTGGTGATCGAGGGGTTAACTGTGTTTGCTAGGGAGAGTTTCTAACTGTTGGGTGAGGGGACTCACTAGGGGAGGAGACCGATCGGTGTTCCTCTGTACTGGGAACACACCATCGGTCTCCTCTTCTCTGACAGGACCGTGGATCTGTGTGTTTACACGCACAGATCCATGGTCCTGCTGTGTTACCGGTAATCGCGGGTGCCGTCAGCGGCACACGCGCGCCCCCTGGTGGCCTGGGAAAGCGAGGCCATCATATGACGCCCGCCCGCAACGAGAGCTGCGCCGCCTGGCCTTCAATTGACAGCCGGCGGTCAGCAAGCAGTTAAAGATAATCTGCTTTTAAACTGTGTGAAAAAGTGATTTCTACACTGAAATATCTTTAAAAGTCTGCAAAGAGATAAATTCCCCGTTTTTGTACAACTAGGTGCCAACACAACTGAGCATGCTCAGACCTGCAAATAGTTCTCATTTTAGCTCCAGTATCTTTTTTACAAGGCGCTATAGTAAATACCAACATTAGCGCTATGTTAAAGAGCATTTTTTGGAAGTGAAAAACAGTGCTATTATAGTCTAATGCAAGTTCTAGCCATTGATTCTAATGGTACCATTTTAACTTCCCAATAAATCCTTTTAATGTTGAGATGAAATGTATCTTTCTCTGAAGTAAATTTTCCTTTGCAACATTGTTGCTTCTACTTCAAATATTTTGTTTTTAAGAATGCTAGAATGTTTGATGTTTTGGTAAAATGTATTTTTCTCTGTCACTTTCACTTGTTACTCTCCATCTCACAACAATCTTTACCCAAACTCACACAGGTGTCTTTACAAACCACAAACAATACCATTGCTGATGCAAATATAAAATGAGTCACAATTTTGTGTGATTTTTATTATTTCCAAATAATCATCATTTGAGCCCAAAAATGTGATATGTGTACCAACATCAGAAATCAAAATGTAAGTCCCAAAAATTTGAGGGTAATATCACTATTCTACACTCACCCACAAAGAACTACCAAATATCACAGAATAAATCAAGAAGAATAACTCTTGAGTAATGTAATTCCATCACCTGTATGTCCAAAGAAATGCAGTATTTATGTGTATTTATGTGTAGGAGGTGCTCACATGTGGAAGCTCCATGGTTTGGAGGTTAGAACTTCGGCTTGGCATCCCTGAGCGTCTGGGTTTGAATACCAAACATGCTGCTTCATATAAAGAAGTTGTATCATCTTCAAGGTCCTAAAACTATGTCTAAATGTAATATTTATGTGTAGGAGGGTTCCACCACCATTGTAACTCTTGCCAGATTCACTAGTCAAAAGTATTGGGACACCTGCCTTTATACACACATGAACTTTAATGGCAGCCCAGTCTTAGTCCGTAGGGTTAAAAATTGATTTGGCCCACCCTCAGCTAGAACAGCTTCTGGGAAGGCTAAGAAGGCTGTCCATAAGGTTTAGTGTGTCTATGGGAATGTTTGATCCTTCTTCCAAAAGTGCATTTATGAGGCCAGGCAATGATGTTGGATGAGAAGGCCTGGCTCGCAGTCTCTGCTCTAATTCAGCTAAAAGGGGTTCTATCGGGTCAGGACTCTGTGCAGCCAGTCAAGTTCCTCCACCCCAAACTCGCTCATCCATGTCTTTATGGACCTTGCTTTGTGCAGTCATGTTGGAACAGGAAGGGGCTATCCCCAAACTGTTCCCACAAAGTTGGGAGCATGAAATTGTCCAAAAAGTCTTGGTATGCGGATGCCTTAAGAGTTCCCTTCACTGGAACTATAGAAGCCAAGCCCAACTCCTGAAAAACAACCCCCCATCATAATCCCCCCTCCACCTTATGATTTGGAACAGTGCACAAAGCATGGTCCATAAAGACATGGATGAGTGAGTTTGGGGTGGAGGAACTTGACTGGCCTGGACAGAGTCCTGACCTCAACACAACATAACACCTTAGGGATGAATTAGAGCGGAGACTGTAAGCCAGGCCTTCTCGCCCAACATCAGTGCCTGACCTCACAAATGCACTTGAAAGAATGGTCAAACATTCCCATAGACACACTCCTAAACCTTGTGGACAGCCTTCCCAGGAGAGTTGAAGCTGTTACAGCTACAAAGGGTGGGCCAAATGAATTTTGAGCCCTACGGACTAAGACTGGGATGCCATTACCGTTCATGTGCATTTAAAGACAGGCATCCCAATACTTAGGCCAATATATTGTACATTGCTTGTGACACTGAGCATGGCTATGGACTTAGGGCTAGTGCACACCACAGAGATGCAGAGAACATGTGTGAGGCTGCCTGCTGTCTACGTGGGTAGCAATTCTGTCTAGCAGCACTGGGGTTGCTAGTTCAATTCCCCAACATCCTAATGCTTTTGTTGAAGTTTATATGTTCTCCCTGTGTGGGTTTCTCACCACAATCCAAAGACATGCTGGCATTTTATTTGTCTCCTGTCGAAATAGCCTCTAATGTAAGAAAGTTAGTTTTGGACTTTAGAATGGAAGCTAATTGCAGCCAGGAACTTAAAACTGTAGGGTTTAAACTGCACAGGTACATATGCTTGGAAAACTGTTGCTTTGTTTATGTGCATGCAAATGGACTTCGATCTTTGGCCTGTAGTTGGAGATTTGATGCACATAGCCAAGGGCTAACTCAGTTGCAAAATGGCAAATTAAATTCAAATACTTACAGTGATTTTCCTTTCCTGACCAGCTCCATGGCAGCACAGATGGGTATAGGCTTCACCCCCCCATGCCTCCAGGACTTAACTCATATAAATTTGAGCCCACCTACAGCCTCTGCGTTCTGTAACTTGCAAGCTGGGGGGGATCTATGCTGCCATGGAGCTTGTCAGGAAAGGAAAATTACTGTAAGTATTTGAATTCAATTTTTCATTTTCCTGACATCTCCATGTCAGCACAGCTGGGAACTAACTAGCAAAAACAGGGGAGGGATAATGCTATACACTCCTTAATTCTGACTAAAAAACAGAAGCCAGGATGCCTCTGCCAAACTCAACTGTCATTAAGCCATGAATATGAATATTTTGGTGCCCATGTAGCTGCCTTGCAGAAAGTGGCCTGCTGCCACTCTCAAGGTCGAGCCCTTGTAGTGAAGGGTGCCGTGATTCTCCTGCCACAGCCAACCCTTTCAACTTGTAGGCCAAGGAGATGAGCTTTACCAAACAAGAGCCAACAATCTTGCTGGAAGCCGTAAAATCATTATGTGTTCCACCTGGAATGACAAACAGATGCTCCGACTTCCTGATGGCAGAAGTCATCTTGATTAAACATTTTAAAGCTTGGCCCACATCCAATGGTGTAATTTCTTGAGTACTCCCCAAAAGGAACGTAGGAGGACAACCTCTTGTCTGAAGGTCAGTTCAGGCACAAAATTTGAGCATTGGCATGAGTACCACCCTGCCTGGGAAGTACGCACGTATGGGTTCTTTAAACCCCAAGGCCACCAATGCTGACTCTCTTCTGGCTGATGTTATTGCCACTGGTAAAGCAGTTTTCAGTGAGAGGTACCACAGGGTGATTGAAGGCATCTGATGAAATAATGTCCAGCAGCAATAGGAGATCCCATTTCAGAAACAATTCGAGGTTTCAACCAAATTGCATCTTGAAAAACAATATAATTAGGTGTTGGATGCCCACTGTATGTCGGTGAAGGCAGTGATAGTCGAAATGTGTGCCTATTTTCATGTAATAAAAACCCCCACAACCCCCCAGACTTTATAGTGTAGTGTATCCAATTCCTCTTTCACCCTTTATTTTAGTAACCCCCTCCTCCTTATTACTTAAAAAGGAGGATTAAGGTCTGGAGTGACCACTCAACCACCTCCATCCCTGAATACACAGAAAAAAGGGGAGGGAGGTCGCCCTGGGACTTTGAGTGAGGTGGGAAAGATTAGGCACACGTACATAAAAATGTAATAAAATCATTTTATTGATTACAAAATGCTGTATAACTAAATGGGAATAGCAATAAGTATGCGTTACCCGGCATAGTGGCCAAGTTATCAGCAAAAGTAAAAACAAAACATCAATCATTACACGATACATATCCATATGACAACAATGAGATACATGGTGAATTGCTGCATCAGTTGATAAACATACATGGTGAGAGATGGATGATTATACATACATAAATGGAGCAATGTGTGAGTAATAATACCCACAACACAACAACAACCCAGCAGTAAAAACATATAAAAAGCATCAATGGTGCCCTACACGTTTCGAGAGTCTCTGCTCGCTCTTCAGGGGCAGATGCATGGGTATAATGTCTGAAACAAAATATAATAAGGTGAATGGGTATATGTTGATAAATGAGATGGTGAGGGTAGGGGGAGTGTGGTAGTTGGCAGAAGAGGTCTGAGATAAAGGAGACCTCATACTTACCACTCCACTGGGTTGGGTCACCGAACGCTGATGTCAAGATGGCGGTGAAGGGAAGTCCAGCTTGGGAGCTGAGGGGGCCCTGCGAATGCAAACCACAATGAGGAGAATCCAGATGCATGGCACAGACTACATGGGGCATTCGGTAAAGGATGTTTGATGTAGCCCAGAAGCGTATCTAAAAGATATATGTAGGGTGTATATAGAGATATGTAGGTCTCAAACATATACATATATATGTGGGGTAAACTGGTCTAAACAGTATGTGATGTGGATACCCAAAAAGATTGGCAAAAGGTGTAGGTAGGGAGGCTATGGGGTAAAGCAATGAATGAAAAACAAAAAATAAATGAAAAAGAATAATGAGAGTATGGAAGTAGGTAATAAAAAAATGAATCAACAAACTCTATATAGTATGTGGGAGTAATGTCACCCACACAGTGAGTGTGGAAAAGTAAAATAATACCTGATGAGAGTTGAGGCAACCCCGACCTGGATGGTGCACTCCCAGACCTATGACCATAACGTCAGACCAGTAAACATCGAATGCGAACCGCAGCCGTGCCATGCACCCAGATAAACCCACGGTGGATCCATAAGCTCCGCTCCCAGCGTCATGTACGGAGGCGACAGACTGGCGTCAAGGACGTCAGCTGTCAAGGGAGGCGTGTGCAAAGCAGACACCATCCCTGCCTCCGGGATGTTCCACACAGCCCACGACTGGAGTCAAAAGACGTCACAATGTGGGCGTGGAGAACATGGCGCTGAAGTGCAGGTGGCCACGGACAGGCGAGGAGGTCAGAAGTACCTCCCTGGTGCACAACGCAGCCCCCGAGCTGGACAGACAACAACACCCTCAAGGCAAAAAGCGAGGGGGAACCCAGCTCACCAAGGTGTGCCCCCAGAGGTAACGGAAGCGAAACCCAACTGAGCAGAGGATAATATTGCACTGGATATGCAAGTGAGTTGTGGCCAACAGTCAAAACAGACCAAAATAGTGGGCAAATTGGGTGTCTTCCACCCGGGTAATACAAAAAAAGGAGGATTAAGGTCTGGAGTGACCACTCAACAACCTCCATCCCTGAATACACAGAAAAAAAGGGGGGGTCGCCCTGGGACTTTGAGTGAGGTAGGAGAGATTAGGCACACGTACATAAAAATGTAATAAAATAATTTTATTGATTACAAAATGCTGTATAACCAAATGGGAATAGCAATAAGTGTGCGTTACCCGGCATAGTGGCCTAGTTATCAGCAAAAGTAAAAACAAAACATCAATCATTACACATGATACATATCCATATGACAACAATGAGATACATGGTGAATTGCTGCATCAGTTGATAAACATACATGGTGAAAGATGGATGATTATACATACATAAATGGAGCAATGTGTGAGTAATAATACCCACAACACGACAACAACCCAGCAGTAAAAAACATATAAAGAGCATCGATGGTGCCCTACGCATTTCGCGAGTCTCTGCTCGCTCTTCAGGGGCAGATGCATGGGTATAATGTCTGAAACAACATTCACCTTATTATATTTTGTTTCAGACATTATACCCATGCATCTGCCCCTGAAGAGCGAGCAGAGACTCGCAAAATGCATAGGGCACCATCGATGCGCTTTATATGTTTTTTACTGCTGGGTTGTTGTTGTGTTGTGGGTATTATTACTCACACATTGCTCAATTTATGTATGTATAATCATCCATCTCTCACCATGTATGTTTATCAACTGATGCAGCAATTCACCATGTATCTCATTGTTGTCATATGGATATGTATCATGTGTAATGATTGATGTTTTGTTTTTACTTTTGCTGATAACTTGGCCACTATGCCGGGTAACGCACACTTATTGCTATTCCCATTTGGTTATACATCATTTTGTAATAAATAAAATGATTTTATTACATTTTAATGTAAGTGTGCCTAATCTCTCCCACCTCACTCAAAGTCCCAGGGCGACCTCCCCCCCCCCTTTTTCCTCCTTATTACTTGTACTCAATTATATTAATCCTTTATCCCATAATGTGTCTCTCATATATATGTGATGTTTATAACTTTCCCAGCTCTATTTATATTTATTTTTGAAGAGGAGAGAATCGCGACTCTCTGCCATCCTTATATTCCTCCTTAGTGATAAAAAAACAAAAAAACACCCCACTACTTTGCTTTGTATGTGAAAACCGTCATCTATTTGATTCTCGAGTGATTACCTTTTATGTGTCCAAGTAAAAGGGGGGGAGAAAAAAAAAGGGGGGGAGACGGGGGAGCAGTAAAACCCCTAATTATCACCTATGTATTTCACATATACCTGAGTTTGTCTAAATTCCAGCCAACACTTCCAAATGTTGGCATATTTTATTTCAGAATTATTTTTTATATATATCACCTCTTCCATGCACCTAATTTTATCTATCTCTCTAAACCAATCCTTTATCGTTGGGATATTTTTTAACCACTTGAGCCCCGGACCATTATGCTGCCTAAGGACCAGAGGTCTTTTTCCAATTTGGCACTGCGTCGCTTTAACTGCTAATTGCGTGGTCATGCAATGCTGTACCCAAACGAAATTTGCGTCCTTTTCTTCCCACAAATAGAGCTTTCTTTTGATGGTATTTGATCACCTCTGCGGTTTTTATTTTTTGCGCTATAAACGGAAAAAGACCGAAAATTTTGAAAAAAAATGATATTTTCTACTTTTTGTTATAAAAAAAATCCAATAAACTAAATTTTAGTCATACATTTAGGCCAAAATGTATTCGGCCACATGTCTTTGGTAAAAAAAATGTCAATAAGCGTATATTTATTGGTTTGCGCAAAAGTTATAGCGTCTACAAACTAGGGTACATTTTCTGGAATTTACACAGCTTTTAGTTTATGACTGCCTATGTCATTTCTTGAGGTGCTAAAATGGCAGGGCAGTACAAAACCCCCCCCAAATGACCCCATTTTGGAAAGTAGACACCCCAAGGAAATTGCTGAGAGGCATGTTGAACCCATTGAATATTTATTTTTTTTGTCCCAAGTGATTGAAAAATTACAAAAAAAAAAAAAAAAAAAAATATTTACAAAAAGTCGTCACTAAATGATATATTGCTCACACAAGCCATGGGCCTATGTGGAATTGCACCCCAAAATACATTTAGCTGCTTCTCCTGAGTATGGGGATACCACATGTGTGGGACTTTTTGGGAGCCTAGCCGCGTACGGGGCCCCGAAAACCAATCACCGCCTTCAGGATTTCTAAGGGTGTAAATTTTTGCTTTCACTCTTCACTGCCCATCACAGTTTCGGAGGCCATGGAATGCCCAGGTGGCACAAAACCCCCCAAAATGACCCCATTTTGGAAAGTAGACACCCCAAGCTATTTGCTGAGAGGCATATTGAGTCCATGGAATATTTTATATTTTGACACAAGTTGCGGGAAAGTGAAACTTTTTTTTTTTTTTTTTCATAAAGTTGTCACTAAATGATATATTGCTCACACAGGCCATGGGCATATGTGGAATTGCACCCCAAAATACATTTAGCTGCTTCTCCTGAGTATGGGGATACCACATGTGTGGGACTTTTTGGGAGCCTAGCCGCGTACTGGACCCCGAAAACCAATCACTGCCTTCAGGATTTCTAAGGGTGAAAATTTTTGATTTCACTCTTTACTGCCTATCACAGTTTCGGAGGCCATGGAATGCCCAGGTGGCACAAAACCCCCCAAATGACCCCATTTTGGAAAGTAGACACCCCAAGCTATTTGCTGAAAGGCATGGTGAGTATTTTGCAGCTCTCATTTGTTTTTGAAAATGAAGAAAGACAAGAAAAAACATTTTTTTTTTCTTTTTTCAATTTTCAAAACTTTGTGACAAAAAGTGAGGTCTGCAAAATACTCACTATACCTCTCAGCAAATAGCTTGGGGTGTCTACTTTCCAAAATGGGGTCATTTGGGGGGGTTTTGTGCCACCTGGGCATTCCATGGCCTCCGAAACTGTGATAGGCAGTGAAGAGTGAAATCAAAAATTCACGCCCTTAGAAAGCCTGAAGGCGGTGCTTGGTTTTCTGGGTCCCGTACGCGGCTAGGCTCCCAAAAAGTCTCACACATGTGGTATCCCCGTACTCAGGAGAAGCAGCAGAATGTATTTTGGGGTGTAATTTCACATATTTCCATGGCATGTTTGAGCAATATATCATTTAGTGACAACTTTGTGCAAAAAAAAAAAAAAAAAAAAAAATTTGTCTCTTTCCCGCAACTTGTGTCGCAATATAAAATATTCCATGGACTCGACATGCCTCTCAGCAAATAGCTTGGGGTGTCTACTTTCCAAAATGGGGTCATTTGGGGGGGTTTTGAACTGTCCTGGCATTTTATGCACAACATTTAGAAGCTTATGTCACACATCACCCACTCTTCTAACCACTTGAAGACAAAGCCCTTTCTGACACTTATTGTTTACATGAAAAAGTTTTTTTTTTTGCAAAAAAATTACTTTGAACCCCCAAACATTATATATTTTTTTAAAGCAAATGCCCTACAGATTAAAATGGTGGGTGTTTCATTTTTTTTTTCACACATTAATTGCGCAGCGATTTTTCAAACGCATTTTTTGGGGAAAAAACACACTTTTTTTAATTTTAATGCACTAAAACACGCTATATTGCCCAAATGTTTGATGAAATAAAAAAGATGATCTTAGGCCGAGTACATGGATACCAAACATGACATGCTTTAAAATTGCGCACAAACGTGCAGTGGCAACAAAATAAATACATGTTTAAAAGCCTTCAAAAGCCTTTACAGGTTACCACTTTAGATTTACAGAGGAGGTCTACTGGAAAAATTACTGCACTCGATCTGGCCTTCGCGGTGATACCTCACATGCATGGTGCAATTGCTGTTTACGTTTGACGACAGACCGCCGCTTGCGTTCGCCTTAGCGCGAGAGCAGGGGGCGACAGGGGTGTTTTTTTTTTTTTTTTTTTTTTCTTTATTATTTTTTTGCTTTTTTAATCTTACTTTTAAACTGTTCCTTTCATATTTTTTTTTTTAATCATTTTTATTGTTATCTCGGGGAATGTAAATATCCCCTATGATAGCAATAGGTAGTGACAGGTACTCTTTTTTGAAAAAATTGTGGTCTATTAGACCCTAGATCTCTCCTCTGCCCTCAAAGCATCTGACCACACCAAGATTGGTGTGATAAAATGCTTCCCCAATTTCCCAATGGCGCTATTTACATCCGGCGAAATCTAAGTCATGAAATACTCGTAGCTTCCGGTTTCTTAGGCCATAGAGATGTTTGGAGCCACTCTGGTCTCTGATCAGCTCTATGGTCAGCTGGCTGAATCACCGGCTGCATTCTCAGGTTCCCTGTTGAGACAGGAGAGCCAGAGAAAAACACGGAAGACGGGGGGGGGGGCATTCCCTCCCACGGCTTGTAAAAGCAGTCTAGAGGCTAATTAGCCGCTAGGATTGCTTTTACATGAAAGCCGACCGCTGGCTGAAAAGAATGATACCAAGATGATACCTAAACCTGCAGGCATCATTCTGGTATAACCACTCAAAGTCGTGAATGGCGTACCTGAAGACAAAAAAATGGTTAACAATGGTTAACAATAAAGCACAGTAAAGTGTAAATAATTACACACCTGAAAAACAAACATGATAAAACATAATAACAATAACAATAACAATAAAACATTGCAGAATAGAATACAGTAAAAAAGAGCAGAACAATAGAGAGAGAGAATAGAGAGAGAGAGAACAATAAAACAACAACTATTTTTTTTTATTTCATATTTTTTTTTTTTTTTACACTTTTTTTGTAACTAACTTTTATAACGGTAACCGGTTCCAGGTTCGGGTCTCTCAAAATGCGATGGCATCTTGGGAGACCCTGTGAAAGTGTGCCTAGTCTGTGCAATGCTGTACCCTACGCTAATACTCAACTAGTGAATGGTAGCGTTCAAAACATTCACCAATGCAAAGACCAGGATTGTCAGGACAGGAGGGACAATAATAGTGGGCGTCACGCCTATATCCGCGCTTGCTGCAGACACAACATCTTTTTTGGGGGGGTTCGTTGGGTAGGGGTACTCGGGAGGACATAAAAATGCCTCTCATGCAGCCGACTGCATTTGATTGGGGATGTGAATGGGGGAAGTACGGGCGCTGCAGAAGCGGTGGGTTCCCAATTAGGATTGGCGAATGCAGCAGGAAGGGCACTATGGGCACGACGGGCCTGTGTTTGTCTTTTTGGTGGCAGCGGGACACTACTTGTGCTTGCCACCTCACCAGCTTCAACTGCACTTATGGGACTCGCCACGTCACCAAGTGTTACTGCAGCGCTGGTTTGACTACGACCGGGGTGTACTAGGCCGCTGGCGCTTGCCAGTTCACCAAAACGCTACCAAAAAACTGTTAGCGATCGCAGGGATCAGGCCTGACTCTGCGAACGCTGCAGTTATGCGTTTAGTGCCTTGTAAGTGACAGTGATCGATCGATACTGCACTTGGGTGGGCTGGGCCGGGCCGGGCGGAGGGGCAAAACGCAGGTGCTAGCAGGTATCTGGGCTGATCCCGCTAACACTGCGTTTTTGGGAACCCTAAACTGCTGGGGACGCTAGTATAGATCTGATCGGATCAGATATTGATCCGTTCAGATACTATACCACTAAGGGAGGTGTATGCTGCGTGCGTGGGTGTTAGCGGTACTGGCGCTAACCTGACGCCTGGGGCTGGTGCTTGCCAGTTCACCAAAATGCTACCAAAAAAACTGTTAGCGATCGCAGGGATCAGGCCTGACTCTGCGAACGCTGCAGTTATGCGTTTAGTGCCTTGTAAGTGACAGTGATCGATCGATACTGCACTTGGGTGGGCTGGGCGGAGGCACAAAACGCAGGTGCTAGCAGGTATCTGGGCTGATCCCGCTAACACTGCGTTTTTGGGAACCCTAAACTGCTGGGGACGCTAGTATAGATCTGATCGGATCAGATATTGATCCGATCAGATACTATACCACTAAGGGAGGCGCATGCTGCGTGCGTGGGTGTTAGCGGTACTGGCGCTAATCTGACGCTGCCTGGGGCGACGCATATCACCGCCGGGCGATCGGGGGGCTAAACCTTTATTCGGTAATAAACGGCGGGTGCCCTGACACTATAAAAAATAAACGAACTAACCAGCGTCAACCGTAACGGTTATACGGTGATCAGTGGTGAAAGGGTTAACTAGGGGGCAATCAAGGGGTTAAAACATTTATTAGGTAGTATATGGGGGTCCCTGACGCTATAAAACGCTGACGGCGAGCCTAAATATTTACCTCACTAACTAGCGTCACCAGCGACACTAATACAGCGATCAGAAAAATGATCGCTTAGCGACACTGGTGACAGGGGGTGATCAAGGGGTTAAAACTTTATTAGGGGGGGTTAGGGGGGTACCCTAGACCTAAAGGGGGGTAATACTCACTGTCCCAACACAGTAACTGTCACAAACTGACACTATGCAGTAATCAGAAAAAAAAAAAAAAAAAACTGCTGGTGTCAGTTTGTGACAGGGGGGGGGGTGATTGGGGGGGGATCGGGGGGCGATCGGGGGGGGGATCGGGGTGTTTTGTGTGCCTGGCATGTTCTACTGTGTGTGTGTAGTGTTGTGCACTCACATAGATGTCTTCTCTCCTCGGGCCGGAACGGAAAATACCGACCCGAGGGGAGATGACATCACTTCCTTTGCTGCTGTTTAGCATACAGCAGCAAAGGAGTGTTCTCATTGGCCGGCGGCGATCGCGAGGGGGGGGGCCACGAACAGATGGTCTCCCCCTCATCACCGATCGCCGCTGGACAAAAGACGACCGCCTCGGGCACCGGGGGGGGTCCGATCGGACCCCCCACCCGCGGAAGGCAAATCACGTACCCTGTACGTGATTTTGCCTGTCCGTGCCACTTTGCCGACGTACATCGGCGTGAGGCGGTCGTCAAGTGGTTAACCTCCAATATTTCGAAATGAATGCCTTTGCTGTATTCAGCAGGAATGGAGTAATTGTTTCTCTATATTTCTTCCTTGGTATTGCTGTTACATGAAACAGGCACTGCCAAGGATCAAATTCAGTTTCAGACCCACTAATCTTCTTTATCCACCCTACTACTTCCCTCCAGTATGGTTGAATGAGGGGACAATGCCACCATATATGCGCGTGAGTTCCTTCCTCCCCACATTCTCTCCAACAGAGAGAAGACAGGTCAGGGTTGATTTTATGCAGTTTTAAAGGAACATAGTAACACTTCATTAATAATTTATAGTTCATTTCTTTCATCCTTGTGTCTATTGAAGACGAGTGAAAATAGTCATACACTTTACTTCTCATTGTTTCTGGCAATAAATGGTTTAGTTCTAATTCCCAACTTTCCAGAGGACACATAGAGTCCGCATCAGGGGGAATCATCAACAGCCTGTAAACGTTGGAAATCCCTTGGTCAACTAGTCTTTCCCATAAATCCAACCCCCTTGCTGAATGAAGAGGCTTTGGGAGAGATCCTACAAAATGTTGAAGTTGTCTATACCTCCATGTATCCCAAGGTGTTTCACCATATTTATCTTGTAGTTCTGATAGTAAGCAAAGGACATTTCCTTTCAGAACATCTTTTAATCTTAGATGGTCACAAAAGGTCCATTTTAAGTATAGTCAGGGCCGATCCTAGGCGGGTGCTCGGGGTGCAGTGCACTCGGGCGCCAGAGAGGTGGGGGAGCTGGAGCGCCAGAGTGCTCTCCTCCCTCCTCCTCCTCCTCTTGTCAGTGTCCAGAGGCAGCTCTCTCCACCAGTCACCGCCACCGCTACTGCTGTGTTTCCTGCTCAAGCCCCTCCCCCTCCCTCCTCCTGTCAAGGAGAGCAGCCGGAGGCGGAGCTGCTGGTCTCTATGTGGAGAGAGACCAGCCGCACAGTGATGTCGCTGGGGGGGCGGTCCATGCCTGACACATGTTCTCCTCCTCCTCTCTGTGTCTCTCACTCCTGCCTGCTGTGAACTGTTCTCCACGCAGGTGGCGCAGCTGCACACTTTCTCTCCTCTCCAGCTGCCGCCCGGGTGTTTTTATGTACCCTAATGGAGGAGGGGGGATCTGTACTAATGGAGGGGGGTCTGTCCTGGGGGGGTCTGTACTAATGGAGGGAGGTTTGTTCTGGGGGGTCTGTACTAATGGAGGGTGGTTTGTCCTGGGGGGGTCTGTACTAATGGAGATGGGTGGTTTTTCCTGGGAGGGTCTGTACTAATGGAGGGGGGTCTGTCCTGGGGGGGTCTGTACTAATGGAGAGGGGGTTTTCCTGGGGGGGTCTGTACTAATGGAGGGGGTGGTTTGTCCTAGGGGGTCTATACTGATGGAGGGGGGTCTGTACTGAGGAAGGTCTGTACTGAGGGAGGGGTTTATTCTTAGTGCAGGTTCTGCACTGATGGAGGGGGGTCTATACTTAATGGAGGGGGGTCTGTACTGAGGGGAGACTATAGTTGGTGGAAGGGGGTGACCCCAACCCTAGTGACGCCACTGCAGCTGCAGGCTCTTCTTTTCCCCCTCCCTCTCCTCCTTGCGCACTGCTGTACTAGTGAGCGGCGCTTGTCAGTTCAGCTGCCCACTATGTTTTTTCCCCCAACTTCATTTCAGCCAGGGAAGAAATAGAATAGAAAAAGGAGCAGAGAAGAGGATTGTGGCACATATAGTCCCGAGGACTGGCAGCCCCACTGTAACACGGAAACTAAAGCCCACACAACATGCTCAGCTGAATGTGAGAGAGAGAGAGACAGGAGCCTGGGAAAGCTTTCAGGAAAGTACATCCAGGACTCCAGAGGGAGAGGACAGTGCTGAGAGAACACCATTAGAGAGAGAACCCAGCTGCCCTGCGCCACCAGAGGGAAAGCCACACAGCCTTGCCACGGGCAATTCAGCACCACGGGCAATTCAGCGTGAGCTGACTCCTGATCAGAGGAACTGTTGCTGTATCGCTGGGTCAGGTGAGAGGGCCGATTGGCCATTATCTACTAATGTCCATAGGAACTGCAGTCTCTGACTGTCTCCTGTAGTATGTCTGCAGTCTCTAACTGTCTCCTGTAGTATGTCTGCAGTCTCTGACCATCTCTTGTATTATGTCTGCAGTCTCCGACCATCTCCTGTATTATGTCTACAGTCTCTAAACCATCTCCTGTACCATGATTGCAGTCTCTGACCATCGCTTGTAACATGTCTGCAGTCTCTGACCGTCTCCTGTACTATGTCTGGGGGCTCTTTCTAACAGACTCTCTAACAGAAGCCCTCTCTGTGTGCACCAGAGAGACTCCCCTCCAGGTCTCATTAGTGTATGCTCTTCCTGTATTTTCTTTATTGTTAAAAGATCATGAGAGGATCCCAGGGTAATGAAGACTTCTTAGGGGAGCATCTCTGTGTTTGAGTCGTTGCCATAGAAACATTTGTAAAGGGGAGGAGTTGGTAAGATGACCACGCCCATGTGGGGCGCCAGAAATATTTCTGCACCCAGGCGTCTGTGACCCTAGGATCGGCCCTGAGCATAGTTTGTTATCCTTGCCTGAAGGGAAATAGTTATTATCTGTGAGGGGCATTAAAGGACTGTTATATTGCCAAGATCCACTTTTAGAGAGCTTATTCCATATTCTAAGTGTCTCTAGAGTAATTGGGGCCATATCTCCAGGGAGACCTCTGTATTAATTTTGTATCCAAAAGATCTGATTCAAGGCTGAATTACTCAACTCTGACTCAAGTGATACCCATTTTTTATATGGAGCGCTATGGGCCCAGTCCATGATTCTCTGTAATAATGCTGCCTCATGGTATTTTTCAGAGTCTCGGAGGGATAGTCCCCCCTTGTCTTTTGTGTGTGTTCCCCCAAAATCTATACCAGACCCTTATCCGAGCACGCAGCCCGACCGGTCAGGAAAGGGGGTGGGGACATGCGAGCCGTACCAGGCCGCATGCCCGTAACATGGGGGGGTGGGTGCTTTGGGGGAGGGGGGGCGCCCATGTTGATGAGGACAAGGGCCTCTTCCCAACAACCCTGGCCGTTGGTTGTCAGGGTCTGCGGGCGGGGGGCTTATCGAGATCCGGTGGCCCCCTTTAATAAGGGGGCCCCAGATCCCGGCCCCCCACCCTATGTGAATGAGTATGGGGTACATCGTACCCCTACCCATTCACCTAGGGAAAAAGTGTCAATTAAAAAAACACACTACACAGGTTTTTAAAGTAATTTATTAGACAGCACTGGGGGTCTTCTTCCGACTTCGGGGGTCTTCTTCCGACTTCGCCGCTCTCTCCGGCCTCTTCTCCCGGTGTCCGGTTCTTCTCCCGCTCTCCGTCCTCTTCTCCCGGTGTTCCACCTCTTCTCCCGGTGTCCGGTTCTTCTGCCAGATCCTCCGCTATTTTCTGCTGCTCTTTTGCTAGTGGTGGCCCGGACTTCTGCGTCATCTTCTTCCCTCTTCTCTTCTTCCGATGTTGACACGACGCTCTCTCCTGCTGTAATGCTGTGTGAGCGCTCCCCAGTGACTTATATAGGCGGTGACCCCGCCCCTTATGACGTCACAGTCCCGAGGGAATGTTGGGACTGTGACGTCATAAGGGGGCGTGGTCAACATCACCCGATGACCACACCTCCTTATGATGTCACAGTCTCAACATGCCGCTCGCTCATCCCCACCCCCTTTCCTGGCCGGCCGGGCTGCGTGCTCGGATAGGGGTGTGGTATGGATTTTGGGGGACCCCACGCCGTTTTTTCGGCATAGGGGTTCCCCTTAAAATCTATACCAGACCTAAGGGACATTGTCGCCTCCCCCTCGCCGCAATAGGAAAATTTGTTTTTCCTATTGCAGCGAGCACGAGATGTAGTACCCTGCATACACTAGCATACAGACGAACGGGCTTTCCGTTAGGAACTGAGTCCGGCGGAGTTACGATGTAAAGATTTGAAGCAGGTTTAAAATCTAAAGTCCATCGGATTTCCGACCGAAACGGTCCGTCGGAAATCCGTTGCAGCCCACACACGGTCGGATTATCCTCCGGATTCGGTCCGTCGGACCAGTCCGGTCGGAAAGTCCGCCTGTATGTACACAGCATAGGAGTTTTAAAATAGGCTACAGGAATATTTATTGGGAGACACTAAAAGATATAGAGGGGTTTTGGGAGAATCATCATTTTAATCGTGCTTATCCTGCCAAACTATGACAATTTCTGGACGGGGTAATTTTTCAAATCTTGCTTGATTTTATTCAGTAAAGGCAGATAATTATCCTGATATACATCCATGAGGGAACCGAGATATCTAATATCTCAGTCTTCTCCATATTTATCTTGAGGTTTGAAATACCCCCGTGATTATTTAATTCTGTCAAAACCTCTGGGAGTGTTTTTTTGGGATACGTTATGTACAACATAATGTCATCCGCAAACGCAACTTCTATACCCGTGATTTTTTGATTTGCTCTTATAGAAGCTACGAGGGGCTCCAAGGAAAGCACATAGAGTAAAGGCAAAAGTGCGCAACCCTGTTGTGTACCATTAAACAACCGAAAGGTCTCGGATAGAGTTCCATTAACTTGAATTTTAGCCGTAGGGTTCGCGTACAAAGCCTCTATCCATCTCACCATTCGCGGGCCCTCACCAAATGTAATGTTCGTAGCACAAAATCCCAGTCTAATCTATCAAAGGCCTTTTCGGCATCTATTGATAGAAAAAAGAGCAGTTTTTTTCCCCTTTTTTTGCAACATGCATCAATAAAGTTGTTCTTAATACATTGTCTCTTGCCTCCCTCCCGGTGACAAAACCTACTTGATCATTTTCAATACAGTCAGGCATTAGTGGTCTCAATCTTTCGGCCAAACTCTGAGCGTATATTTTAACATCCTCATTGATCAAGGATATTGGCCTAAAGCTCGAGCACAATGTTGGATCTTTCCTTCCTTGCGTAGAAGTGATATATACGCCCCCAGTGCTTCTTGATGAATTTTCAGACCTTCTCCAATGGAATTCATATATAAATGGTAAAAAGGGGTCAGGATACCTATAAACTTTTTAAAATATAAAGATGTGTATCCATCCGGACCTGGACTTTTACCCGCCTTACTTTTTCTAATTGCCTGCTCAATTTCCTCTCTGGAGAAATCTTTTTCTAATTTACTTGAATCCTCCTCTGATATTCCCTGCAACGTAATCTTTCGTAAGTACCGATCTATTTTATTCCCTCTGTTTTGTCTATCTTCAGTATTTTGATTAGCATTTACTTTATATAATGATTGATAGTACTCCAAAAGGTTTTTACTTATATCCCTAGTAGAGTATTTCATCTCACCTTTTTTAGCTTTCATTTTTGCAATATAGTTTAGATTCCTTCTAGGTTTAATCACCCCCGTCAACATTTTCCCGGGTCTGTTACCAAATTCATACTGTCTTTTAGCTGTCCTAATAAATGCACGTTTAGTTTCTTGTTCCATCAAGACCCTCAGTGCCTCTCGTTTTCCTATCAAATCCTTCTTTACTTTATTGTCAAGAAAATTTTTATGTAACTGCTCCAAATCCTGAATCTCTTGTAAAAGAGTTTGTTTATGGGCTGTCCATATTTTTTTTTCTTTTAGCCCCTTCTGCTATCTGCCTCGTATAAATACTTTATGTGCTTCCCATAAAATAGTTGGATCGATATTCTCTACATTATTCTTTTCAAAAAACAGATTCATATCCCTTTCCAGATCATCCACTATACCCTGATCATATAGAAGTGATTCATCCAGGTTCTTTGCCTATCCGGTATATTTTTCAAATCCAAATTAACAATGCATGATCTGAGAGGGTGATTGATTTCACCCCTGCCTTTGATAGCCCCTCTAATAATTGGTGGTCCAGAAAGACATAATCAATTCTCAAATACGAGGAGTGTATCTGAGAATGATATGTATAGTCCCCCTCCCATTAGAATGCATGATTCTCCAAGCCTCCACAAGCTACTGCTGGTGTAGCTTTTGTTTTACTACCTTAATATGTTTGCCCTCTGAACGTAGGGAGAAAGGCTGGGTATCCAGGGTTGGATCAAGCACAAAATTAAAATCCCCAGCCATAACTACTTTCCCTTCTTTGAAATTGTCTAACTAAACATATGAATATTAGGACAGTATATGTTCACCAAAGTATAATTAATATTAAACATAGAGCCCTTGATGAACAAATACCTTCAGCTTGCTACAAAAATCTTTCAAGTCTTCTGGGAATCGCAGTGTGGCTGATACTCCTTGATTTTTAGCTGGAAAACCCCATCTATACGATATATTTTTTGCTTGATTTGATTTATCAGGGGTTTCAAAGCTCTCCTTCTGAGCAAGGTCTCTTGTGACTAATCCGTAAAGATTAATATCTCGCTTCCATTGAATTTGATTGGTGCAGCGCTCCTCATGCCATATGAAACTTGTTGTTTTATTTCACTCTATCAAAATGTATAGGGGATGATATTTCTTTATCCAGTATTCTATTAAACACCTTACGCACCGTTTTTTCAAGGTCGCTTTTTTTCACGGACTCAGGTAGGCCCCAAATCCTTAAATTGTTTCATCTACTGCGGTTCTCCTGGTCCTATAATCTGTATTGTATATTCCTCATTTCTAGCCAGTCCAATTCCGCCCTTGCCTGCAGAGCCAGAATTGCTTTCTTATGTTCATCTAAGTGTGCTTTAGATTCTTCGACCCTTTGTAGTACATTTTGTATGTCCATTCTAGTAGCATTTACCGGTAATTCTCCTTTAATTATGCTCTCCAGATGAGACATCATCTCAAGCATATCTTGCTTTGTAGGGAGAGCTAGTAAGCTATCTGTATCTTTATCTTCTACCATCTTCTGTTGCTGTTGATCCTTCAGCTTACTTACTTCTTCTCCAGGCCCAACGCTGTTATTCTTTGGATCTTCTGGGGGAGAGATTATTGTCTGGGGACTATCAATTATATTTTCAGCTATATTCCCAAATATTTGTTCCATTTTTTGATCAGCTTTATCTTGTACCATATACGTTTTTATAGAGTTGCAGTTCTTGCTACTTGATTAGTTTTTACCCCCTTCCTCCCCATATTTTCTTTTCCTGGGTTGTTATTCCTTCTGTTCATTCACTATCACGGAAGTAGGCTTAATTATCAAATTGTGTAAACTGAATAGTATGTGGGAGGTCTAAGGGGATCAGCAAGTGGCTATAATAGAACAGGCAATAATAATGGTAGGACAGCTAATAGAGAATAAACTAGCCTTATCTATTAAACCTTTCTTCAAAATACCTTCACTGCCCCCTGCAACCACACAGTTCACCTTACATACAGTTTCCAAAAACAATCAACAATTGAGAGAGCAAATAATGATATCTAAAATAGACACAGTTCTATACCAGTATTTGGAAATATTTTTTTAGGAAACCCAGGTATCTTTAGTCTAAGAGAAATTAACAAAGCATAACCCAATAGAGCAATAAAAGCAATAGTGGTATCTATTATTCAGATTGTTGGTTTTTTTTTTAGGATTTCTGCACGCCTTCATAAACACCGATCCCAATTAAACATAACAGTTTATATCCAAAGTATACTGATGGGTATAGAGAGATTTAAAAAAAAAAACAAGCAGTAGAGGATATGCAATAAGCAAAGGCTTTCGAGCAGTCTGAAATGCAGATATATGCAACTAGATACTTCAACTTCAGCTTCTGCCAGAAAAGATTTTCACAATGTTATTCTAGCTTTTTAAAGAGCAGTCCACAAAGCAAAGATTTTTTTTCCAAACAATTTTACAGGAAATAGTTTAAGCAGGGCGAAGCAGATCAAGAGCAAAAAAAACAAAAACATTAGCATTAGCCTTTAAGTTCTCCCTCTGTCACTCCTTCATACAAAAATCCTCCAGTAGTCTTAGAATCCTTTTAGACAAAATAAATCAAAATCCACAGTATATGCTTTACTCTACGGTTGCTTCTATTTGTTCAATTTTTTTTTCCGTTCCTACCCGATTTTCAGAACTCCTTAATGGCGCTGATGGATCTCTGCTATAGAATTCTCTCCGTCCCAGAATACCTCCGATGAACCTTTCAGTCCTTGGAGCCCTGCACTGGCCGAGGTTACCCCCGCTCTGACTGTGAGACACCCTCCACTGGGAGCTCAGATCCAGACCCAGGCTCGCTCACCTCCCTGGCTCCCCTCACAAGCAGGCCAGGGACTGGATGCACTGGTACACACTGGCCCCAATGACTTCCTCGGGTGTTGTAGCAGCTTCCCAATGCTGTCTCCCGGTCTGACTGACCGACTGGCTCCGGCTGGTTCTGTCCACGCTTGGGCACGCTCAGGCATGCCCGCCCCTCTAGCCTCTCTCACAGGCTAGAGGCTTGGTCTACTGCTGCTGCTACCTGGGCATCCTTTCCCTGGCTTTCTCTCTCTCACTCCTTCAGATGCCGGACTAGCGTACACAAAAAAAAAAAATTAAAAGTCAGCAGCTACAATTACTGCAGCTGCTGACTTTTAATTGGACACTTACCTGTCCCAGGGTCCAGCGATGCGGGGGATCAAAGCCCCGCTCGTCTCCCCCTCCGTTCGGCGGTGCTGGCATTGCAACTGTGGGCGCCGGGCTGTGGCTTCACAGCCTGGCACCCACTGCGCATGTGCGAGCGGCGCCGAGCGCCGTGATTGGCCGCTCAGTCACCTGGGACCTGTAATGGGTCCCAGATGATTGACAGGAGGGAGGGAACAGAGCTGAGCCCTTCCTGTGCCAAGGGGGAAGTGATGTCACCAGCCCAGGCACTGGAAGAGGCAGACTACGAGGGGCCCCCTAGCAACAGGCATTTAGAGGTGAGTAAAAAAAAAATATCCAAATGTTTTTTTGTATTTTTTTTAGGATTTTTCATGTAGTTTTTTTTTTTTGGGGGTGGAACCCCACTTTAAGTCTCAGTCTCTCATTGTAAAGATATCAGGCACAAATATCAAGTACAAATCAGCACAGCAGTTTATTCCTTAATAAGCTAAATTAATTAATTAAAAGTGTTTAGATCGTTGTTCATGACTTGTTTTAGTATCCTGCTTCAGCCATATTCATGTTGATCATCTGGTTCTCAATACCGGCGATTTTATGAAAAACAAGCAGGGAAATGCATCATTGCTTGGTGAACTGAATACAAGGACACAAGCAAACCACTCAGAAATACACTCACGTGCGCCCAGTTGTGTAAAAGCATATAAGTATGCAAATTGCAGTCAGCCGCTGTGGACGAGACTTTTCTCAAAAGACCGCTGCAGTTCAACTCCAAGTGTCAAACTGCAGTGAACGTCCTAGGCTCCTCCCACGCGCTGCGTCACCGTCACGTGACTTTCTCAAGGCTAGACTCGAGATGCCACAGTCTCACTATTTAAGTCCAATGGCATTCCGGACACCATGGATACAGCGCTGTGTTAATAGGATCATCATCCTGCTTGCTGCTTGTACTTATATGTGTGTTTTTTAAAAACAATCTTTAATTGATACATACTTTAAAACAATTAGTGGTAACAAGATAAAAAATTGTGAAAACGATACAAATAAACCAAAATAAGATAACAAATATAGACTGGGTAGTGCGGGCGGTGATAGACTCCCTCCAGTGGTGTAAATCAGTATTGCACACTCACAGTTAATATAAAGAGGACAAGATATACTATCTCCCATGACAAAACCCATTAGCTGGACCCATCATGGGGCAGCCCAAAGTAAATTCACATACATCATTACGACACCACATTGCGCCCCCTTATGGAGAAAATTCCAATCAGATGATAAAGTGCTTGATGCATACTACAAAGTTAGTTTTACATACATAGATACATACAAATTTAAGTAATTTATACATTGCATCATTGTGCCAAAATCATCTAAAAAGTCATAATATATCTTATATTTGCAGATAGTTAAAAAACTACATATATGTAAGAGAGAAAAAAAAAATATTTTTTTTTTAAAATTAAAACTCTAAAATTAATTAAAACTCCTTATGCATACTAAGCTGGATAAAATGTTTAATAATCTGATATAAAACAATTAAGATCAAATTCGACGTTCAAGCCATTAGGCACAAGAGTACCCATCTCAAATATCCATTTTGACTCATTTTTGCTGAGTTCCCTGATCTTATTTGAGCCTCTCCAGTGTGGTTTATATCTCTGTATTGCCCAAAATTTTAAATCTTTAGGATCTCTATTGTGGTGCGTAGCAAAGTGTTTGGAAACACTATGCTTTGGGTAAGCATTTTTAATATTTTGGATGTGTTCCGTTATGCGTTTCCACATAGGTCTTTTAGTTCTGCCTATATATTGCAGTGAGCAAGAACATTGGAGGACATATACTACACCTTCTAGTAAAATGTATTATGTAGCTGCGCTAAAGTCCATCGATATAAAAAATATATAAGATATAAGAGAAATAATGAATAAAAAATAATAATAATTATTAATGAATGGTAAAAAATGAATAAAAATAGTCCAATGCTGTATGATGAAACAATAAAAGTCTATTGATAGAGGATCATCCGTGGTAAGAATAAATATAAGAGCCAGGGGGATCTCTGTGGACACAGTACTCAGGGCAGCTTCCTGTTGAGTGAAGTCAGCTCTCCATAATGGTCATAAGAAACAAAGAGAAAGTGCCTCTGGGCTGGTGGTGGTGGTCCTCTGTGCCTCTCCCATGGTTGACGATACCTTGGATCTAGTTCCCCTTGGAAGCTGTATACCACAAACCCTGATGTAAGTGCTTATATGTGCTTTTTTTATATATTAATAAACACTTATACTTAAGAGGCGCTTTCTCTTTGTTTCTTATATACTACACCTTCAGTTCTACATGATATGAAGTCCTTAATGTCGTATTCTTTTCCGGTGCTGGTTGATGTAAACTTATGACACTTATACCCATTTTGTTGAGTGTTTTTACAGGCATAACACCTCTTGCAGGGAAAAAAACCCCTACCCTGGAAGAAGGACAATTCTGTCACTCTTTTAGGGGGATCCAGAACATTTTTAGCTATTAAATCTCTTAGTGTTGGAACACGCCTATATGTTAACCGGGGTCTCTCGGGAAAAATACTGCAGAGAGTTTTATCTGTTTTTAGAAGAGGCCAATATTTATTAATAATTTTTTCCATTTTCTTATGTTGGACACTAAAATTCATTATTAGAGGTATATCATTGTTGGTTTTATTATTCTTGGTTCTATCTTGAATCAATGTCTCTCTTGGGGTCTGATTCACATCTTGAATTTTATTCTCAATAAATTCTTTGCTGTAACCTTTATCTTCAAACTTTTTTCCCATCCAATGTGCTTGTTTTAAATATTCTTTGTTGTCAGAACAGTTTCTCCTTAGGCGTATGAACTGTCCCTTTGGGATATTGATTAGCCATGGCTCATGATGATATCTATCCACTGGTTAGGGATGAGCTTCGTGTTCGAGTCGAACCCATGTTCGACTCGAACATCGGCTGTTCGGTCGTTCGCCAAATTGCGAACGATATGGGCTGTTCGCGCCAAATTCGTGTGGCGCGTCACGGCCCATAATTCACTGCAGCATCGCAGTGCATTGCTTGCTGATGATTGGCCAAGCATGCACTATGACCCGCATGCTTGGCCAATCACAGTGCCGCCTGAACAGAGAGCCGTAATTGGCCAAAGCAAGGAGGCTTTGGCCAATTATGGCTCAGGGGATTTAGTACACGCCCCACACTATATAAGGCCGCCTGCACGGCGGCCCTGTGCAGTGTGTTCCGGTGTGCTTAGAGAGAGAGAGAGACAGTGTCATTTCATTTGAGTTAGCTAGATTAGACAGGACAGTCAGTCAGTTAGCTGCACTTAAAGTGTATTGTGTATATATATGCATCCCAGGTGTTGCATATATATATATATACACTGTATTCAGTTTAGCTAGATCCGTTCCTGTTATCTTCTAGACTATTTACATTTAGTGCAGTGCGTCCTGCTCACAGTGTTCAGCTAGATCCGTTCCTGTTATCTTCCTACTGACAGGCAGGCTTGTCTTGTTACAGTATTTACAGCTACCTAAAGAAAATTACTGGTGTTCTTTTGATCCTATTAGTACCACGGTCAGGCAGCTAGACTATTTACAGTTAGTGCAGTGCGTCCTGCTCACAGTGTTCAGCTAGATCCGTTCCTGTTATCTTCCTACTGACAGGCAGGCTTGTCTTGTTACAGTATATAAAGCTACCTGAGGAAAATTACTGGTGTTCTTTTGATCCTATTAGTACCACGGTCAGGCAGCTAGACTATTTACATTTAGTGCAGTGCGTCCTGCTCACAGTGTTCAGCTAGATCCGTTCCTGTTATCTTCCTACTGACAGGCAAGCTTGTCTTGTTACAGTATATAAAGCTACCTGAAGAAAATTACTGGTGTTCTTTTGATCCTATTAGTACCACGGTCAGGCAGCTAGACTATTTACATTTAGTGCAGTGCGTCCTGCTCACAGTGTTCAGCTAGATCCGTTCCTGTTATCTTCTTACTGACAGGCAGGCTTGTCTTGTTACAGTATTTACAGCTACCTAAAGAAAATTACTGGTGTTCTTTTGATCCTATTAGTACCACGGTCAGGCAGCTAGACTATTTACATTTAGTACAGTGCGTCCTGCTCACAGTGTTCAGCTAGATCCGTTCCTGTTATCTTCCTACTGACAGGCAGGCTTGTCTTGTTACAGTATATAAAGCTACCTGAGGAAAATTACTGGTGTTCTTTTGATCCTATTAGTACCACGGTCAGGCAGCTAGACTATTTACATTTAGTGCAGTGCGTCCTGCTCACAGTGTTCAGCTAGATCCGTTCCTGTTATCTTCCTACTGACAGGCAGGCTTGTCTTGTTACAGTATATAAAGCTACCTGAAGAAAATTACTGGTGTTCTTTTGATCCTATTAGTACCACGGTCAGGCAGCTAGACTATTTACATTTAGTGCAGTGCATCCTGCTCACAGTGTTCAGCTAGATCCGTTCCTGTTATCTTCCTACTGACAGGCAGGCTTGTCTTGTTAAAGTATTTACAGTTACCTAAAGAAAATTACTGGTGTTCTTTTGATCCTATTAGTACCACGGTCAGGCAGCTAGACTATTTACATTTAGTGCAGTGCGTCCTGCTCACAGTGTTCAGCTAGATCCGTTCCTGTTATCTTCCTACTGACAGGCAGGCTTATCTTGTTACAGTATATAAAGCTACCTGAAGAAAATTACTGGTGTTCTTTTGATCCTATTAGTACCACGGTCAGGCAGCTAGACTATTTACATTTAGTGCAGTGCGTCCTGCTCACAGTGTTCAGCTAGATCCGTTCCTGTTATCTTCCTACTGACAGGCAGGCTTGTCTTGTTAAAGTATTTACAGCTACTTAAAGAAAATTACTGGTGTTCTTTTGATCCTATTAGTACCAAGGTCAGGCAGCTAGACTATTTACATTTAGTACAGTGCGTCCTGCTCACAGTGTTCAGCTAGATCCATTCCTGTTATCTTCCTACTGACAGGCAGGCTTGTCTTGTTACAGTATATAAAGCTACCTGAAGAAAATTACTGGTGTTCTTTTGATCCTATTAGTACCACGGTCAGGCAGCTAGACTATTTACATTTAGTACAGTGCGTCCTGCTCACAGTGTTCAGCTAGATCCATTCCTGTTATCTTCCTACTGACAGGCAGGCTTGTCTTGTTACAGTATATAAAGCTACCTGAAGAAAATTACTGGTGTTCTTTTGATCCTATTAGTACCACGGTCAGGCAGCTAGACTATTTACATTTAGTGCAGTGCGTCCTGCTCACAGTGTTCAGCTAGATCCGTTCCTGTTATCTTCCTACTGACACACAGGCTTGTCTTGTTAAAGTATTTACAGCTACCTAAAGAAAATTACTGGTGTTCTTTTGATCCTATTAGTACCACGGTCAGGCAGCTAGACTATTTACATTTAGTACAGTGCGTCCTGCTCACAGTGTTCAGCTAGATCCGTTCCTGTTATCTTCCTACTGACAGGCAGGCTTGTCTTGTTACAGAATATAAAGCTACCTGAAGAAAATTACTGGTGTTCTTTTGATCCTATTAGTACCACGGTCAGGCAGCTAGACTATTTACAGTTAGTGCAGTGCGTCCTGCTCACAGTGTTCAGCTAGATCCGTTCCTGTTATCTTCCTACTGACAGGCAGGCTTGTCTTGTTACAGTATATAAAGCTACCTGAAGAAAATTACTGGTGTTCTTTTGATCCTATTAGTACCACGGTCAGGCAGCTAGACTATTTACAGTTAGTGCAGTGCGTCCTGCTCACAGTGTTCAGCTAAACCTACAAGTTAGTGGGGTGCGTCCACCTCACAGTGTTCAGCTAAAGCTACCTGTAGAAGGTTGGTGGTGTTCTCATACTACAGGCAGGCAGTTGATTTTGCTAGCTGCAGTATATATATATATATATATATATATATATATATCCCAACTTAGTGCAGCTACAGGCCATTAGTATGTCTGGAAGGCCAAGAAGGAGAGGCAGACAGTCACGAGCCAATAAGAGAGGGCAAGCAGGCTCTGTGTCTAGTGCTGGTCATGGAGACGGTGCATCCTCATCAGCACGTGGCCATGGGACACGCTTGGCCTTTTTTTCGGCAGCTGGCCGTGTTGAGCCGCAACATGCGGAAGACTTGGTCGAGTGGATGACCAAGCCATCCTCATCCTCCTCATCCTCTCTCACCCATGCCCAGGGTGCTTTGTCTGGCAAAGCAGCGGCCTCTTCCCTCGGCTCAATGTCATCAGTGACTCCTTCCCTAGCTCCACCATGTCCTCCTGAGGAGTCCCTCAAACTGTTTGACCACAGTGTTGGGTACATGCTCCAGGAGGATGCCCAGCGTTTGGAAGGCTCTGATGATGATACTGAGCTCGATGAAGGCAGTAACATGAGCACGGACAGAGGGGGTGCCCAAGAAGGACAGCAATCTGGCAGTCATGCTCCCCCTGCTGCAGCATACTGCCAGGTTTGCTCCAGTGATGAGGAGGGAGGGGATGATGAGGTCACTGACTCAACGTGGGTGCCTGATAGGAGAGAGGAGGAGGAGGAGGAGGCGGCACATCACCAACGAGGCAGGATGCCCTCCAGGGGCCAGCCTAAGGGCAGCACATTGACTGCATCACATGTGCAGGGCGCTGCAGTCTCTGCGCGTTATTCAAAAAGTTCTTTGGTGTGGGTCTTTTTTGAGACGAGTGCATCAGATCGCACCGCTGCTATTTGCAACATATGTCTCAAGCGTATCTCACGTGGCCAAAACATCTCCCGCTTGGGTACCACATGCTTGACCAGACATATGTTGAACTGCCATGCAGTTCGTTGGCAAGCGCATCTAAAAGACCCACACCAAAGAACAAAGAGGACCTCTCCTTGCTCCTCATCAGCTGAGATTTCCAACCCCACTAGACCTTCAGTCCTCTCTGAGACCTGCACTGATGCCGCGTACACACGAGCGGACTTTACGGCGGACTTTGCCCGGCGGACTGGATTTCGTCTGACAATTCGATGTGTGTGGGCTCCAGCGGACTTTGTTTTCTCAAAAGTTGGATGGAATTAGATTTGAAACTTGTTTAAAATTTATCCGACGGACTCTTCTTTCTAGCGGACAAACCGATCGTCTGTGTGCTAGTCCGACGAACTCAAACTGACGCATGCTCTGAAGCAATTACAAGACGGAAGCGCTCGGTCTGGTAAAACTAGCCTTCGTCTTGAAGCTAGCACATTCCTCTTCTGTAGTCTTTTAATACAGCCTTTTTTTAGGATTGATAATGCGAGAGGAATGAAGTTGTTTTTCTGCTTTATATTCACACAGAGTTCTCACAAACTTCTTTCTTCGTGATTTATCCTCCTGCCATGACTAATATAATATTTTGTAACAGCCAGATCTCCATAACTTTTAAATTTTAAAATAGATTTTTTTTTTTTTTTTTATTTCAACTCTTTAGCTATTTTACAATGTGTGTTAAATGCTAACCACATTTTTGGTGTGTATTTTCAAGTTACCACAATTAACATTCATATTTTGTGTTGTTTTAAAGAACCTTAATGAGGTTGTTGTCCCTTGTTCATTAGACATAGGGGGGTGTATTTAACAAAGGCAAAATCATTTTTCACTCCAATTGCTAATTATACATATAATTCCACATAAAGAGCATTTTGAAGTGTGTTCGCTGTGGATCCGAGGGGCACATGCAAGGAAGCCCAAACCAAAACAATTAATTTTTATTTGACATGATTTTCTGAAAAAATCAGCAGAGCTTCCCCCGAGCTTGTTTTTGACAAAAGGCTTAAATCATTTAAGAATATCAAGTGAAACGTTCACTTGAGAAATTGCACACCAAGTGCACTTGTTGGAAGTGCAGTCGCAGAAAAACTGAGGGGAAGAGCTTAAATTCGGGGAAGCTCTGCTGATTTATTCCTAAAATCATGTAAAATCAAAATAAATTCTTTTTATTTGACAAAAACACACATAGGGGTTGATTTCCTAAAGGTAAAAAGCCTGTGCATTTTGGAAATTGCATTTGCCCTCTGCAAGAGAAGTTGCTCAAAAGCTTTATTAAATGTGAAGCAGCTCTGCTGACTTCCATCATCCAATCATGTGCAAGCAAAAATGTTTATTTTTTTTGTTTTACTTGCACAGGATTGGGTAATCTTTGCAAAGTCAAGCTTTTAAATAATTTCTGATGCTCTGGAGCAATTGCACTTGCAGAGGGCAACTGCCCTCTGCAAAGTGCACAGACTATTTGCTTTTCTCAAATCAACCCCATAGTCTTTTCGACCTGTACCTGCCTACTCCCAAACAAAATGGCGTTTTTTAATCAAAAGACATAGGCAAGAATGTAAGGTAAACCCAAAAGTATTTTTTTTAAAACCAAAAAATTAGGAAGGCAACACTGGACACACTTTTAGAATCTGGGAAGCCTTTCGTCCCCCAGGACACACATCAAGTTTGAGGACAAGAAAATAGGTATCTTGCGACTATAGGGAGCACAGGGAGCACAGTCAGAACAGACAGAAACCAGGCAATCACTTTCGACTCTTCCGTGTAGCCTTCCCTCCACGCTTCTCTGCAGCCTTCCCTCCACGCTTCTCTGCAGCCTTCCTCGGAGGTTGTGCCTCTGGTGGTGTACTTGGGGCAGGAGGAGGAGGAGGAGGAGTAGGAGTGGCTTCATCTGCTAGATATGTGGTAGCAGTAAGCTCCCCTCTCAAGCCCTTCTGGTAAGCCTGGAAAAATAGACCCTCACAGAGGAGGCGTTGGCCCTTTTCCAACTCCTGTAATCTGCAGGCTATATAGGTGCCATACGCCTCCTCTACATTGGGAGGTTTGCTCAGGATCCGGCTTGCTTCCCGTATGAGCTCTAGGGATTCCTGCTCTGTTGCAGTCATCCTCCTGGGCCTTTTGTGTAGAATGCGGAGGGGAGGCACCTGGCACTCCGTGCGGCTTCTACTTGGCCCAGCCACAGCCTCCTCCTCTCTCCCACTGGGCAAGGCCTCCTCCTCTCTCCCACTGGGCAAGGCCTCCTCCTCTCTCCCACTGGGCAAGGCCTCCTCCTGGCTGAGGTCATCCTGTGTCAAAAAAGGGACATAGTTGTAATTTTCTGTTATGCAATCACACACAATTTTCAGCTCCTAACTTTCAAAGATAATTACACAAAATAGTAAAGGCTATCTATTTGACCACACCATTATTTTAGATGATCAACAAGATCTGAAGTTACGTATATATTTGGCCACTACTGTCTAGTGATATGTCTACATATTACTCTTTGTGCAGAAGTGATTTTTGATAAAGCACTTTCAAAATTAACACCTTAACATCATTAATAACATTTACACAATCCCAAAATCTTCAAAAAAAGTATACCTGGCTGAAGCTGGGCGCATCCACTTCATCTATGGTGAAAAGGCCCAGTTCATCCTGGGACTCCTCAGCTGGGGTGGAGGTGGATGGAAGGCTGGAGGGAAGGCTGGAGGGAAGGCTGGAGGGAAGGGTGGGGGGAAGGGTGGAAAGGGATTGCCTGGCTTCGGTCTGCTCATCCAGGAATCGCAGTTTGTGGTAATACCACAACTTGGGTACATAAACTTGGTCAGCTGCTGCCCCGGATCTCAGCGACTCCTGGATTTTTCTGTGTTCCCGCTTATACATATTACGCAAGATACCTATTTTCCTGTCCACAAACTTGAGGTCTGCCTGGGGGAGTCGAGTCTTCACAAACTCTAAAAGTGTGCCCAGTGTTGCCTTCCTAACATCACGATTATAATATTGGGGGTGTTTGACCTCCCAGAGGTTTTTCTTCTGCTCATATAGATCAATGAAATGGGTCAAAAACTCTTCCTCTTTAAAGGGATTCATTATTTCTGCAAGACAAGACACAAGATCAAAACTTAAATGTCAGTCCCAAATCTCAGGATTAGTTTGTGTTGTAATCTAGGGGACACACACGGGGACACACACGGGGACACACACAAACACACACACACACACACACACACACACACTTTAATCTTACCTTCGTTTGTGCCGCTCGCTACTTCCGCACGGACATACATAGGCCATCGTACTAGCTTTATATACACTGCGCATGTGTCATGCTCTGCCTGCGTTGCCCGCCCCTGACGTTCGTAAGTATGATTTGGCCCCGCCCCTTCACTCTTCGTTGCGCAGTGGGAGTAGATAGCAAAAGATGGCGGAGCGATTAAGTGAAAGTAGCGCGGAGGAAAGCCCAGAGCCCCAAACATCCACATCCCGGAGGAGATATAAGGCCACCAACATGGCTTTTGGAGAGATGGTGGAGATGGTGTCCATATTAAGAAGGGAGGACTACGATGGCAAAAAAGGACCGTACACACGACCCAATCTGAGAAAGGACAAAATAATGTCCTCAATTGTCACCGCTCTGGAAGAGAAATTTGGTACAAAACGTTCGAAAGAACAATTGCGGAAGCGGTGGTCTGACATAAAAAGTCGGGAGCCAGAACAATATTGGCGAATAAAGAAGCTGCTGAAAAAAAGTAAGTACTTGTGTTTTACTATTGAGATACAGAACTTGCATGCTGATCCTTATTTTTGGCGGTTTTTCTGCATCGTTCGTAAATGCCGTTCTTTGTAATAGATCGGATACTTTATAAAGTGACGTTATTTTTTCGCCAAATACGATGGGACAGGGTTGGACATACATTTATGGCTTGATAATTTGTCGAATTCCCACAATGAGTTGATGTGGTGTAGATGTGTTTGAAAATATAATGCTTCATCAAAAATGATTCAGTGTAATGTAGGGACAGGACACAGCAGCTGTTTCCACATCTGGACTCACGAGCACTATAGTTAGTGGGAATGATTTAGCAGTCCCACTATTGTTCTTCGATTTTATTTTTTTAAAAATTTACTTTGAATTTTATTCCGTACGTTTTTTGGCTCTGCGTAACTTCTGCATACTTTCAGCTATTAAAACCAATCAACTATTAAAATGTTCGTCTCTTTTAGCTGATGTGTGGTCATTTTCAAATTTTTTACTACCATTTATACTTTATTAAATAATAATTTTTTATTCACTTTTTTCAACATTGAATTGAATGGGAGCATGCTTGAAATCCTCAAATTCTTCTTCCGCTCCCAAAAGTTTCAGCTCCTTCATACTTTCACCTAGAGACACCAAACAAACTTTACAATGTTCACTAAATATTCATCTATCTGGCTATATCCTTTCAGTTTGATATTTTTTTAATTTTTGGAGAAAAAGCTTTTTGTTTAGAGGTCATTTCGTGACATTTTAGACATTAATCAGAGTGTACTGTGTTTGTTTTGTTGCCATGGTTACCCAAGCTTCTGTTATACACAGGGGGGGAGGTGGCTGGAGCATCTCAGCTCTGATTACAGAGCCCGGGGGGAGGGGACAGACACACCATGTACTGATTTATAATATAGAAATATGATGGGGCAGTTTTGATGGCGGTCATTTTAGCCATTTAGCTATTCAGCATTCCCACGCATTTTGCTAAGGAAATGCATTTTCTAGTGTACTATGTGACCATAACTAAATTTTTGAGGGGTAATACACATAGGAGATCATTGAGGTGTCAGCATCTGTGAAAATTGCCCAAAAATATGCATTCTTTATAATTGTTGTTCAGAGGTAATGTTCATCCTGTCTTCAACATTTATTATGATGCAAAATTGGCAAAAAATATTAACCAACGTTTTACTTTATTTATTAAAACCTAAAAGATCAGTGTGTTTTAACTATACCTTTTTTTCAAATTTCATAGGGGAGAAAAGACTCAGACAACAGTCCAAGGATCTCAGGACCCCCCCAAGTCACCAGCCTGAGGCCGAACCTACCCCAAGCCCCAGCCCAAGACCACGCCCACCCGACGACCTTGAGGAAGGAGAGGTGGAGGAAGTGTGCAAGGTTTCAAGCCCACCAAGTGAGTGACTGACACCCCAGCTTCAGTTTTACTGTATTTTGGCGTGCATATTGTAAACCTTGTTTTTATTCACTCGTTTTAGGTGAGTTTCTGGTTGTGGAAGGCCAAGCGGCAGAGCACTTCACCACAGACAGTGTGCAAAGATTAATTGGCCAGATTATGCTGTGGAATGGCCACATAGATCAAATGCGTGAACAAATTCACAGCATGAAACTTCGCCTGGACTCCATGCAACAGGAAATGAAGAACATGATTGATGTTTTGGGCCGAATATAATCACGTTTGGCCTAAAAACATCAATCATGTTCTTCATTTCCTTGGGAAGTTATTTTGTTCTAAAAAAATTTTTGACAATTTTGGGGGTATACCCAAATTTACAATGTGTGATGCACATGGTGTGTCATCATGTGCTATCTTCCATCATGGGTTAGCAATGTACTTGTTTTGTGTTTGCAAACCCTTCATCCTGAAAATTCTTTGGTGGTGAGAGGAACCAAAAATGGGATTGCACACACAAAACACGTACATTGCTCTCCCATGATAGGAGATAGCACATGTTGACTTGACCCTTTAGTAAAGCTCAATTTTGAGCATCTTATAAATGACCAATTTCTGCAAGGGTGACATTACATGCACCGTTCTAGAAATATTGAACTTTGTAAGTTCATTTATTGTAAGTTTTGTTTCTAAAAACACTGTTGTGTATGTAAATCTTGTTAGATAAAGGTCTATATATTTGGGAAAAAATGGCTTGAATAATTTACTAAAATATTTTTTTACACAACGTAAAATATTTTTGAAAAAAAAAAATAAAAAAAAAATAAAAAATATGGTAAAAAATGCACCTTTCAATGTGCACCAAGTAAAATTTTTTACCCTATACAATGTGTGTGGCTGTTTCTTGAAGTCAAAATTTGGGGTTTGTTTTTGTGGGCCTGATTAACTAAAGCTAAATGCACTTGACACTACTACAAGTGCACTAGGAGACAGACATAACTTAAAGGTAAACAACAATAAAAACAAGATATTTAGATAAACCAATTTTCTTTTTTATTTTTGAAACAAACTTACAGCTGTTGCTGAATAGCAATGGCCCCCCGACCATTAAAATAATTCACATAACGGTCACGCACTTGACGTGCGGTTCGGGGGGCCAAGCCAATACGGCCAATTTCTAGGCCTGTGAAAGTGCTACTAGCCTCTTCCAGTCTGGGCTCAGGCCCAACAGAGGATAGATATGTAGCTGAATGTCTCCTTAAAAAGTTATGCAAGATGCAGCAAGCAAGGATGACGTGGTTGATTTTATAGTCTGCCAAATTAATAGCCGTAAGGAAGATACGGAACCGGCTGGCCAGAATACCAAAGGCATTCTCCACAACCCTTCTTGCTCTGGCCAGCCGATAATTAAATACCCTCCTCTCAGGGGTGAGTGTCCTTTGGGGGAACGGCCTCATCAAGTTCTCACAGAGAGCAAATGCTTCATCAGCAATAAAAACTGAGGGGAGTCCATCCACATTATCGTCATCAGGTGGCAATTCCAGGCCACCGGTCTGGAGACGATGGCACAGCTCGGTCTGTGCAAAGACTCCTCCATCAGACATCCGGCCGTTCTTCCCCACATCCACAAACATAAACTCCAAATGTGCCGAGACCACCGCCATCAAAACTACACTATGGAACCCCTTGTAGTTAAAGAAATAAGACCCCGAATGCGGTGGTGGCACAATCCGGACGTGCTTCACGTCAATCGCCCCTACACAGTTGGGAAAGTCCCAACGGTCAGCGAACTGGGAGGCCACAGTCTGCCATTCCTGTGGACTTGTAGGAAACTGTGGAGTGCAAAAAAAATAAGATAAGGACTTTAATAACAAAAATTGTATATCAGATTACACCAAAACATTAGTAAACAACAGCAGTCAAATATTATGAATATGTGTGTTTGTAATTGAAATGTTGAAAAACATAAGGCACACTTATAAGATTACTCACCCCCTATGATGGCCCATTGATACATTTGAATGTGGGGGGAGGGGTTCTAATTAGGTTAACAAACACACCTGACTGGCTGAAACATTTGTGGGGTGGGGGAGGGGTTCTAATTAGGTTAACAAACACACCTGACTGGCTGAAACATTTGTGGGGTGGGGGAGGGGTTCTAATTAGGTTAACAAACACACCTGACTGGCTGAAACATTTGTGGGGTGGGGGAGGGGTTCTAATTAGGTTAACAAACACACCTGACTGGCTGAAACATTTGTGGGGTGGGGGAGGGGTTCTAATTAGGTTAACAAACACACCTGACTGGCTCAAACATTTGTGGGGTGGGGGAGGGGTTCTAATTAGGTTAACAAACACACCTGACTGGCTCAAACAATTGTGGGGTGGGGGAGGGACAAACAAGACAATGGAGCAGACAATATACATTGTTCAATGGACTATAGGCTAGAGATAAAAATGGACCCAGCATTGCATGGTGGGGAGGTTAATAAATTAATTAGGCATGTATAGGGCAATAAATGATTAAAATAGGCATGCACAAAGATAAAGGGGACATTCACAGCAGATTGAAAGCATGGCAATTAGGTAAAGAGGACAGTTCTACAATACATCCAAAAACAGTTAATACATATCATGTAATGTTAAAGGATAAAACTTACCTTCATATATTCCTTCTGCAGGACCTGAATAATAGCAGAACAGGTCCCTGGGATTATGATCCCCAGAGCCTGGGGGGAGATGCCTGTCGAGAACTTTAAGTCCTGAAGACTTCTCCCTGTCGCCAAGTAACGTAACGTGGCAACTAGCCTCTGCTCCACACTGATGGCTTGCCTCATGCAGGTATCCTGCCTGCTGATATAGGGGGTCAGCATAGCCAGCAGACGCTCAAAGATGGGGTCCGTCATCCTGAGAAAATTCCTGAAATCATCAGGATTATTCTCACGGAGCTCACGGAGCAAAGGCATATGACAGAACTGGTCACGCTGGCGCAACCAATTCTTGGTCCATGAACTCCTCCTCACCCTGTTCATGGACTGGACTCAGGTCAAAGTATTAACCCCAACACCAAGTCCCCACACAGCACAAACTCGAGAACGAGAACGTCCACTCGACATGGCTTCAAAACGGTCGGCTGCTCAAACAAACAAACTTATAACAAACGCACTGAAGAACAGCAAGGCCTATGAAGAACGACCTGAAAATCAGGAACGAGCGGAGCAGAACGGCCTGCAAGGCAGGTTACGAACTGACCAACACGCACTGAAAAGCAGATACAAACCTCACAAGCACAAACTGAACCGCAGAAAACGAACGAAATAAGCTGAAGTGTGAAAAGTGCGAATCGTCTCTAACCAAACTTCTACTAACACGAGATTAGCAGAAGGAGCCCAAAGGGTGCCGGAGTGGGGCTTGGACTTCCTTTTTCTAGTCCCGTCGTACGTGCTATACGTCACCGCGTTCAAAACCAGCGGACTTTTGCAGTGACCGTGTGTGGCCAAGTCCGTTCGTTTTTAAGTCCGGCGCAAGGAGCAAACAAAGTCAGACGAAAAGTCCGCCGGGCAAAGTCCGCCGTAAAGTCCGCTCGTGTGTACGCGGCATGAGAGGAATGAAGGTGTAGAATTAGGTGTGTCACAGCCAAGTACTTGTGGGCAATCTGCTTTTGGTACACCGACGTCAGATTGTACCAGGCAAATTTCCCTGCCCCAGCTGCTGCACCGCCGAAAGAAGTTTGCTCCCAGCCATCCACATGCCCAGCGGTTGAATGCTAGCTTGGCAAAATTGCTAGCACTTCAACTGCTGCCTTTTCAGTTGGTAGACTCTGCCCCCTTCCGTGAGTTTGTGGAATGTGCGGTTCCTCAGTGGCAGGTACCCAAACGCCACTTTTTCTCACGGAAGGCGATTCCGGCTCTCTACCGGCATGTGGAAGGCAATGTCCATGCCTCGCTGGACAGGGCGGTCAGCGGTAAGGTGCATATTACCGCTGACTCATGGTCCAGCAGGCATGGACAGGGACGTTACCTAAGTTTCACGGCGCATTGGGTGACTCTGCTGGCAGCTGGGAAGGATGCAGGACAAGGTGCAGTAGTGTTGGAGGTTGTTCCGCCACCACGCCTCCAAAATGCTAATGATTGTGACACACCTCTCGCCTCCACCCCCTCCTCTTCTTCTTCCTCCATGGCCTCTTCCTCGGAACCAGCGGTGCTCCGTAGTCGTTCAAGGGGCTACGCAAGTACGCAGGCCAAAAGATGCCATGCGTTGCTTGAGCTGGTGTGCTTGGGGGACAGGAGCCACACTGGGGCAGAGGTTCTGTCAGCTCTGCAGGGGCAGGTTCAGAGGTGGTTGACGCCACGCCAACTTAAGGCAGGAATGGTGGTTTGCGACAATGGCACCAACCTCCTCTCTGCCCTCCGACAGGGACAAATGACCCATGTGCCCTGTTTGGCTCACGTCCTTAACTTGGTGGTGCAGCGGTTCTTGGGCAGGTACCCGGGCTTACAGGATGTCCTGAGGCAGGCCAGGAAAGTCTGTGTGCATTTTCGCCGGTCATATAATGCCAGTGCTCGGCTGACGGACCTCCAAAAGGAGTTTAACCTGCACAAGAACCGCCTAATCTGTGACATGCCCACCAGGTGGAACTCAACGTTGGCCATGCTGCAGTGGCTGCACACGCAGCAGAGGGCCATCAATAAGTACCTGTGCGACTATGGCACCAGGACAGGGTCAGGGGAGCTTGGTTTTTTTCCCCACGCCAGTGGGCCATGATCAGGGATGCATGCACTGTCCTGTCACCATTTGAGGAGGCCACGAGGATGGTGAGCAGTGACAGTGCATGCATCAGTGACACTGTCCCCCCTGTCCACCTGTTGGAGCACACGCTGCGTGGAATAATGGACAGGGCACTTGAGGCAGAACAGAGGCAGGAAGAGGAGGACTTCCTTAGCTCTCAAGGCCCCCTTTAACCAGACAGTGTTCCTGCGTGCCCACCGATCACACAGGAAGAGGAGGAGGAGGAGGAAGATTGTGTCAGTATGGAGGTGGAGCCTGGCACTCAGCATCAGCAAGGGATCAGTTCCAAGAAACACATGGACTTGTACGTGGCTGGGAGGAGGTGGCTGCGGACCATGTCGTCCTTAGTGACCCAGAGTACTCCGGACCGAATGCCTCAGCAAACCTACGCTGCATGGCCTCCCTGATCCTGCAAAGCCTGCGTAAGGATCCTCGTATTCGTGGTATCAAGGAGAAGGACCAATACTGGCTGGCAACCCTCCTTGATCCACGTTACAAGGGTAAGGTTGCGGACCTTATCTTGCCATCGCAGAGGGAGCAGAGGATGAAACATCTTCGGGAGGCCTTGCAGAAAGGTCTGTGCAACGCGTTCCCAAAGACTGGGAGGTTACAAACTCCTGTTTCTGGACAACGTGTTGCTGAGGCTTCAGTCAGTCAAAGAAGGAGCGGTGGAGAAGGTGGCCGTCTGACCGATGCGTTTAGACAATTTTTTGGTCCGCAGCCCCAAGGTATGATCGGTTTCAGCAACCATCGCCAGCGTCTGTTTTACATGGTGCAGGAATACCTAGGGGCAAGATCAGACTTGGACACCTTTCCCACCGAAAATCCTCTGGGTTACTGGGTCTTGAGGATGGGTCACTGGCCAGAGCTTGCACAGTATGCAATTGAGCTACTGGCCTGTCCTGCATCCAGCGTTCTTTCGGAACGCACATTCAGTGCTGCTGGAGGCGTGGTAACCGATCACAGGGTGCGTCTGTCCACCGACTCGGTCGATCGACTGACCTTCATAAAAATGAATCAGTCTTGGATCACCACCAGCTACCAAGCACCTGATGCTGATGTAACCGAATAATTTTTTTTGAAATCTCAGATCCCTTCAAAGACTGCCTATGCTGATGCTGAGTGACTATCCCTGAGTAATTATCCTCTTCCTCCTCAATCATCACGCTGATAGCTTGTAAGAACATTTTTGGTTCTGGGCGCCACCACCAGTACTTAAGGCACAATTTTTCAGCCCCTGTTTAACAGGGGCGTGTAATTACAATTTTTGATGTAATACTTTGCAGCAGGGCTCGTTCCTGCATTCCAACTAGAGTGTCTGTGAGGGGTTGCAGTGTTGTGGCACCAGTACCAGTGCCCAAGGCCCAATTTTTCTGCTCCTGTCTAACAGGGGCGTGTAATTACAATTTTTGATGCAATACTTTGCAGCAGGGCTCGTTCCTGCATTCCAACTGGAGTGTCTGTGAGGGGTTGCAGTGTTGTGGCACCAGCACCAGTACCCAAGGCACAATTTTTCTGCTCCTGTCTAACAGGGGCGTGTAATTACAATTTTTGATGCAATGCTTTGCAGCAGGGCTCCTTCCTGCATTTCAACTAGAGTGTCTGTGAGGGGTTGCAGTGTTGTGGCACCAGCACCAGTGCCCAAGGCCCAATTTTTCTGCTCCTGTCTAACAGGGGCGTGTAATTACAATTTTTGATGCAATACTTTGCAGCAGGGCTCGTTCCTGCATTCCAACTAGAGTGTCTGTGAGGGGTTGCAGTGTTGTGGCACCAGCACCAGTGCCTAAGGCCCAATTTTTCAGCCCTTGTTTAACAGGGGCGTGTAATTACAATTTTTGATGCAATACTTTGCAGCAGGGCTCGTTCCTGCGTTCCAACTAGAGTGTCTGTGAGGAGTTGCAGTGTTGTGGCACCAGCACCAGTGCCTAAGGCCCAATTTTTCTGCCTCTGTCTAACAGGGGCGTGTAATTACAATTTTTGATGCAATACTTTGCAGCAGGGCTCGTTCCTGCGTTCCAACTAGAGTGTCTGTGAGGGGTTGCAGTGTTGTGGCACCAGCACCAGTGCCTAAGGCCTAATTTTTCAGCTCCTGTTCAACAGGGGCATGTAATTACAATTCTTGATCTAATATTTCACAGCAGGGCCCTGTGAGGGCTTACAGTGTTGTGGCCACAGCAACACCTAAGGCCCAAATTTCTGCTGAGTATATAGGGCAGGACCCTACTTTCAAACATCTAACTTACAAACGACTCCTACTTGCAAACGGAAGGAGACAACAGGAAGTGAGATGAAAAAAACATTTTTCATTGGGACAAAAAGTGAGGTGAAATCTTCTGAAGAGGAGGAAAGACAGCAAAACAAATGTCACAGGGGTGATAACCCTTCCCTATGTTTTCCAAAAAGCTTAAAAAAGATTTTTTGGCTGGAGCTAAACACGTTAAAAATGTACCCGTTCAAAATTACAAACAGATTCTACTTAACAACAAACCTACAGTCCCTGTCTTGTTTGCACCGCCTGTATACTGCTGTTCAGAGTATATAGGGCCTGGTGGCCCCACACCTTTCCTTATTTTAATTTGGGTGCGGGGTTCCCCTTAACATCCATACAAGACCCAAAAGGCCTGGTAATGGACTGGGGGGTACCCATGCCGTTTGTCTCACTGATTTTCATCCATATTGCCATGACCCGACATTACATTATACCCGCAAGCAGTTTTAAATGAGATTTTTTCCTTTAAAAATGACATTTGGTGCAGGGACTGTTCTAAACACGGGAAACACGCGTCACTTTACAGGCATACTATAGACACCCCCCAGGTACGATATTTAAAGGAATATTTTACTTTTTTTTTTTTTACTTTAAGCATCATTAAAATCACTGCTCCCGAAAAAAACGGCCGTTTTTAAAAGTTTTTTTTTCATTGATACATGTCCCCTGGGGTAGGACCCGGGTCCCCAAACCCTTTTTAGGACAATACCATGCAAATTAGCCTTTAAAATGAGCACTTTTGATTTTGAACGTTCGAGTCCCATAGACGTCAATGGGGTTCTAACGTTCCTGCGAACTTTCGGTCCGTTCGCAGGTTCTGGTGCGAACCGAACCGGGGGGTGTTCGGCTCATCCCTACCACTGGTATATAGCTATTCCTCTCGACTGGTTTGAAAAAAGTTTTGGTACTAATAGAGTTATTCTTCAGCTCTATTTCTAGATCTAGGAAATCTTTTGTAAAGTACCATCTTATCTGGGGTGTCGGAAAAAAATTACTTCATCCTCCCATTTAGCCATGAAAACATTGGCCACGCTTGGAGCATATTTGGCTCCCATTCCAATACCAGTTAGTTGTCTGTAGTAGTTTTCTTTATACCAAAAATAATTGTGTTGTATTCCAAAGGCTAAGCTTCTCAAGATAAATCTTTTTTGTTTGGAAATAAGGTGGCTAAATTTATCCATAGCCCACTTTGATGCCTCTATTGCATCACTATGGTCAATTACTGTATACAGCGAAGCTACATCAGCTGTTGCAATGATATATTTCTCTTCAGGTATTAAAATTAGGGTCTCCAATATTTGTATCAAGTGTTTTGTGTCTCTGAGGTATGCTTTGGTTTGGGGTACTAAGGGTTGTAGAAATTTATCAACATATTCCCCCAACCTGGCGTTTATCAATTGAATGCCATTTATGATGGGTCTTCCTGGTGGTTGTTCTGTGTTTTTGTGTATTTTAGGCACCGTGTAAATAATAGGGACTCAACCAAGGATAATAAAACCAACAATGATATACCTCTAATAATGAATTTTAGTGTCCAACATAAGAAAATGGAACAAAATATTGTCCTTCTTCCAGGGTAGGGGATTTTTTCCCTGCAAGAGGTGTTATGCCTGTAAAAACACTCAACAAAATGGGTATAAGTGTCAAAAGTTTACATCAACCAGCACCGGAAAAAAATACGACATTAAGGACCTCATATCATGTAGAACTGAAGGTGTAGTATATGTCCTCCAATGTTCTTGCTCACTGCAATATATAGGCAGAACTAAAAGACCTATGTGGAAACGCATAAGGGAACACATCCAAAGTATTAAAAATGCTTACCCAAAGCATAGTGTTTCCAAACACTTTGCTACGCACCACAATAGAGATCCTAAAGATTTAAAATTTTGGGCAATACAGAGATATAAACCACACTGGACAGGCTCAAATAAGATCAGGGAACTCAGCAAAAACGAGTCAAGGATATTTGAGATGGGTACTCTTGTGCCTAATGGCTTGAACATCGAATTTGATCTTAATTGTTTTATATCAGATTATTAAACATTTTATCCAGCTTAGTATACATAAGGAATTTTAATTAATTTTAGAGGTTTCATTTAAATTTTTTTTTTTTTTTTTTTTATTTCTCTCTTACATATATGTAGTTTTTTAACTATCCGCAAATATAAGATATATTATGACTTTTTAGATGATTTTGGCACAATGATGCAATGTATAAATTATTTAAATTTGTGTGTATCTATGTATGTAAACCTAACTTTGTAGTATGCATCAAGCACTTTATCATCTGATTGGAATTTGCTCCATAAGGGGGCGCAATGTGGTGTTGTAATGATGTATATGAATTTACTTTGGGCTGCCCCATGATAGGTCCAGCTAATGGATTTTGTCATGAGAGATAATATATCTTGTCCTCTTTATATTAAAGGGGTTGTAAAGGTAATTTTTTTATTTGCTAACTAGCCTCCTTTAAGCTAATGCAGTGCTAGTTCACTTACCTGTTCCTTCTAGTTCTCTGCTAAATGTCACTAATCCTTCTTTGAAATCTTCACTTCCTGTTGGTCTTCATGGAGCTTGCCACCGTCATTCGAGCCATTGTTCCTGGTGGTTAGTGATCGTGCTTGCCCCCTCCCTAGGACTACAGCCCTGCGCGGAGACGCTCTCTACGTATCAGAGAGACACAGGGGCTGTAGGTTAGTGGGCGTGTCTACGACGCTGCAGCGACGCCTCCCATGCACTAATCTTCACTGCCCTGCCTTAACTCCGCCCCTTGGCAGTCCTCAGACTTGGATTCCGTGTGAACGAGAATGTTGCTCGTTCTCGTTAGAAGAAATGTACTAAAAGGGCACTGCGCATGCGCGGTGCCGCTAAGCACAATGGGAAATGTAGTTCCGTGGTTGCCTCCGTGGCCTTCCGCGGATGATACTTGTATTTATGGCTATATGCTGACACTTCAGATAATTATAATCTCACATATGATGGCACGGAGAACCCCCTGGTGGTAGAAGTTGGAATAACGTCAGGCAATGGACCTCAATTTATCATTATATGCTGTTTTAACAGTTTATGAAGGTGAGGGCTCTGTGAGCATAATTTGTGGGATTTTAACTCCTCCTTGTCCATCAAATCGTACATTGGAACTCCTTCTTTACATTTTTTGCCCCCCTTGTGGACATTTTTTTTTGGATAATGTGGTTAAGAGACTAATAATATTCTAAATCATTTGCCCTGGGTTTTTTATGAATATATGAATTTTTATTGTGTACACTTTTTACACTGTTTTCAATCATTTCATGAGTTTGACACTTTATTGATTTACTTTATTTAGTGAATGATTTTTTTTTTTTATACACTGTAGTGCGGAATCACTTTTATAATTATCATTGAGAGTGGATTGTGATACACTTGAGGTTCTGCTGCAGGCAGTTATTGTTCAATTATTTGATTGCACTTTAATGCACTATAGGCACTTTAGGATTTGATCACGGTAAGATAATATTATAATTATATTTCCAGTTCTGTCATATGCTTTTGCTCCGCGAGATCCGTGAGAGTAATCCTGATGATTTCAGGAACTTTCTCCGGATGACGGACCCCGTATTTCACCATTTGTTGGCTTCGCTGATCCCCTATATCAGCAGGCAGGATACCTGCATGAGACAAGCCCTCACTCCGGAGCAGAGGCTCGTCGCTACCCTGCGGTACTTGGCGACAGGGAGAAGCCTGCAGGACTTGAAGTTCTCGACAGGCATCTCCCCCCAGGCTCTCGGGATCATTATCCCGGAGACCTGTTCTGCCATCATCCAGGTCCTGCAGAAGGATTATATGAAGGTAAGATTTTTATCCTTTAACATCACATTTTATTGTATATAATGTTTGATAATATATTGTATTTCTTTCCTCATTCCCTAATTACCATGATTGTAATATGCTGTGGATGTCCCCTTTGTCCTCATGCATGCTGGATTTTTATGTCATTATTTTTTTGTCCTTCATACATATTTGCCTTCACTTACCTCCCCAGCATGCTCTCCTGGCCCTATATTCACCTCATGTAATGACTTAACAATGTATTTTATCAGCTCCATAGTAGTGCTTTACCCTAAACACCCCCTAAAATGTTTTGAAATCTGATTTGTGTTTTAAATTCAGGCAGGGTGCCAGAGGCTTTTTTGGGGGGTCCCCAAATCATTTGGAACCCTCCCTCCCCCCAACTGCTAAGTCAGCTGATAACAATTCTCTATCTATCCTCAATCATCTATCTGCTGACTTTGCCAAATCCATACACACTATACCCATCTCTTTTGTGGTCAGATGTATGGATGAATTCCCCAAAGCATGTAGTGCAAGGGCCTGCCTGTATACTTTCAAATGGTACTGTTTCAAGTTTTTGTATGCTATTATTATCTTGATAGTTAATAGCAGAATGTTCAAATGTGCTCAAATGCGTACAGTGTGTATTTATATCTTTGTATTATGACACTTCTCACCTGTCCAGTGGGCTGCCAATAGTGTAACTAAGGAGGGGCTGTTCAAAGTAATACCCATTATTTAGGCATTCATCTCTCAATGAAGTGGAGAGGGTTACCTGTCCAAGAGTCCCCCCCTATAATGTTAGAAATGGCCCATGAGAGGGGGGGGATATGATAGGTGTACCTTATACTTTGGTGTTGTAAAATTCCCCTTAATAAATGTTATCTGGATGTTGGCCAAGAATGTTTGTGTCTAATCTGCTTTCCATGTTTTAATGTGCAAAAAGACAAATTTTTTGTTTTTTTTCCTAAACAGTTTCCTTCCACGCCACAGGAATGGCAGACTGTGGCCTCCCACTTTGCCCAGCGGTGGGACTTTCCTAACTGCGGAGGGGCAATTAATGGGAAACACGTCCACATCGTCCCACCACCAAACTCGGGGTCATACTATTATAATTACAAGGGGTTCAATAGTATTGTGATGTTGGCGGTGGTGTCGGCTAATTATGAGTTCCTGTATGTGGACGTGGGGAAGAATGGCCGGATGTCCGATGGTGGAGTCATTTTTTACAGGCATCTCCAGAATGGCAGCTTGGACTTGCCACCTCCAGAAGACAATGTGGAAGGACTCCCATTCGTCTTCGTTGCGGATTAAGCCTTTGTGCTGGGGGACCACCTTATGCGGCCATTCCCGATGAGGACCCTCACCCCGGACCAGAGGGTATTTAATTACCGGCTGGCCAGAGCCAGAAGAGTGGTGGAGAACACATTTGGAATCATGGCCAGCCGGTTCCGCCTATTTCTTACACCCATCCATATGGCGGAGTATAAACTGAATCATATAATCCTGGCGTGCTGTGTTCTACATAACTTTTTACAGCAACATTCTGCCAATTATGCTGGCTCAGTTGGGCCTGAGGCCGGAATTGTAAATGAAACAACCCTGACGGCACTTGAAAGTGGCCGTCCTGGCTTGCCCTCCCTGAATGCCCGTGATGTCCGGCTAAGATACCTTGAGTTCTTTGCGGGTAGGGGGGCCATTAATATGGCAGACAATTTGTGAAACCTTGATCAAATAAAAAAAATTAATCAAATCTTTGGTGACATTTACTGCTTGTGTTTGTTTTAGCTGACCCTGACCGAAATGTGGTGAGTCCTGAAAATGGTGTGATTGTGTAACCTTATACAAAGCACTGTTGGGTGTTATTTACTAAAGGCAAAGACACTTTGCACTACAAGTGCACTTGAAAATGCACTGAAACTGCACTTGTAGTGAAAAGTGGATTTGCCCTTAGGAAATAACCCCCATTGTCACAGAAAGCAGCAATTACATCACCACAAAAGTATTGTAGCGTTGAGACAATAATCCACACATTCTTGATTAACAATCTTTTTAATACCCACACAATCACATGTGCATTTAGAAAAGGTTTTTAAAACATGTTTGTTGTATAACAATTTTTGGGGTTGCATTATCAAAAATAGAAATGTCCATTTAAGATAAAACAGGCATGTTTCCAAACAACAAGAAAGACACAAATCTTGAACTTACAAAGTTCACATTAGGTAGAACTTGAAGGCAATATAAGACATGAGTATTTAAGAACTGTGTTTGATATTGCGTTCAGATGGGGTGAAGTCACCCCAGGAAAAGCCAAATTTGGAAGATGCACACCAATTTTTACGAATGTCAACATGTCTGGGCGGTCGGTCTCATGTTGGAGGACACCAGGCAGTATCCCACAGATCTTGAGAATTTGAAGGCCAAGTCAACACCTCAAACTCGTTGTGTTCCTTAAACTTCCCGAACTCATCAGACCAAACCACCACCTTCCATTGCTCCATGCTCCAGTTCAAATGCTCACGTGCATATGGTTGTATACTGATGGTATGTATTCCTGGCTAATGTGGATGAATCAAAGTGTTTCCTGTCAACCACCGATCAGTTCCTAGTTTGACTTAGAGCCTGGTTACCACCGCAAGTCGGTAAGCGCAATCTACAGCCACGGTGGTGGGTTTTTCACTTTCCCCCCCTCTCCCCTTTTTTTGTGGTTCGTTCCTGTGTGCTCACCAGGGTGTTGGTATGTCTGTTTGTCCATGCTAAACATCTGATATAATACACTATGGACAGTTTTTGTGTTGTTTTTTTCTCCTGCATCCATTGAGGGGACTACAATTTTAAAACGGACGGTGTAGATTGGTTTTCATCCCAAAGGCCCTGGCTGGGTTTAAATGCCATCCGCTCATTGTTACTGATGTTCTAGTAAGGGCAATCTTAGCTCATTCTAGATCGTTGTAATAAGCTGAACATCCTGCTACCTTTGAAGATTGATTCCATTTCATAAATATCTGGACTTTTTCTTTGTGTTTATTATTGATTTTTATATTTTTACTAATATTTGCAGGTGGTAGGTAAAACCTCCACCTTACCAACTGTAATTGTCGCACTGTTTACTGCTGCTCATGTTATATGTGGTCCTAGCGCGGAATTTTTTTACTATATAGAATGTCAATATGTGCTAGCTGCCATCACGGGGGATCAAGGGACTTGTTTTCGGGGAGAATCCCCTTCCTCTCAGCTACTTTATTATTGAGGAAGGGGATGTACCCCCAAAACACGTCCATTGATCTCCCGTGATGGCAGATAGCACATGTTGACACACTGTGTGCATCCTCCAAATTTGGCTTTTCTAAAAATCGCTAAAACATTTTGAACATTGTAGCACACAAAAAAACAAAGGGATTTGGAGGGGTTTTAAACTCTCCCCAAAACATCAATGATGTTCTTATTTTTTTGAATAATATCATTGATGTTTTTCTTGAGGTTTTCCAATGCAACATTACACCCCATGATCTCCCCAATCAGGATCTGGGCACTTTCCGAGGTGAAAGGATCTGGATCCACAACATCACGATCACCTAAAAAGAGAGAAACCAAAAAAGAGCAGGTATTATAAATATGCCGGCATCCATCTCTTACCTGAGCCTGTGGTCGCAGACACTCACCTGTTGTGGTGACTAGTTCCACCACGTCTTCTTCTTCCTCCTGCTCTTCTTGTGTTGGGGGTATTTCCCCTTCTTCCAGAGGGGGGGGGGCTCTGGTCTCCTCGGATGAGGGGTGTCCTCCGAGTCTTTTCTCCCCTATGTAAAACAAAAATGGTATACTTAGCACACAGATATTTGATGGCAGAACTTTAAATATGAAACATTGCTTGGAAGTGGGGTACAATTGTCTATTTTGGCAGAGTTCCAAGATGTAGAATTTTGAGTGTCCTTTGTCAAGCTTCAATACTTTACCTGTTTTGTACAAGCTTCACAGATGGAGACACCCCTATAGTATACACTGGAGCACCTGTGTGCCCCCCCTAATAAAAATGGTGTTCTTGTGTCCCACACTAGTGCTCCAGTGTCCAGATGTGAAAACAGCTGCTGAGTGTCCTCTCCTTACACAGAATCTAGTTTGCATTTCATTCTAGTAACAAACCCATCTACACAACCAAATTAGTTTCATACAAGTAGGCCCTAAAAATGTGGGCAAATGCATATGGCCAAAACAATGGTGTTTTATAGGCCGAAATAAAAATGTTTGATACGAACGAATAATGTGCCCATGAACATGAATGTTGCCATTTTAAACTGTACAACACTTTAAAGAAAAGCACATGGAGCAGCACGAACGTAATAAAGACAAAAAGAATAGGAACACAGCACAACTACTTACTTTTTGCAGCACTCTTCAGATCTTTCTGTACTGCTCGTGTTCTCGTAATTTCAGGTCCGACCACCGGTCCAGACTTTTGATCACTTTCGCCATGATCTTGGCCTTTCTGACATTGGGGTTGGGGTAAGGTCCATACTTCCCATCATAGTCGGCCTTCTTCAGGATGTCCACCATCTCCAACATCTCCACAAAGGACATATTTGAGGCCTTAAATCTTCTCCTTCTGGATCCAGATGTTTCCGGATCCGGGCTTTCCTCCCCCTCCTCCTCGTTGCTATAATTAGCAAGCACCTGCTGTGTCTCCGCCATGTGCTCCTCCCCCACTGCGGCGAACGAAAAGGGCCGGGGAATAGACCAGAATCTTCATTGACATGTTCAGGGAGCTGCCTTGTCTGTGGGAGATAAACCACCCACATTATAAGAAACAAACAAAGAGGAAGGCAGCGCTGGATCAATTGCTGGAAATTGTGAAGCAGGTGATCCCCACGGCAGACATCACCTATTTGAAGATCCTAATTGGTGGCCTGAGGAGCACATATCTAAGGGAGCGCAAGAAAGTCAAGGATTCGCAGAGATCCGGAGCAGCAGATGACATCTATGTCCCCAGGATGTGGTACTATGACAGGCTGCATTTTCTGGCAGGTCAGACTGAACCCAGGTCATCACTCTCCAGTCTTCCTTCCACGCTTCCTTCCCCCCAGCTGAGGCTTCTGACGCCCAACCTGGGCCTTCCAGGCAGCAACATGTGGAGGAGCCCAACTTGAGCCAGGTATAGCATTCCTCTAAATATTTCAGGTTGTCCAATCAATGATGTTAACTAGATGTTAGTTTGGAGTACTAATTTATGATTGTGATTGATGATGCAAAACATAAAACCATGTCCCTTTTTCATACACAGGGAAGTCTCAGCCAGGAGGTGGCCGGGCCGAGCAGGCTGCCTGATATGCAGGTCCCTCCCCTACACCCGCAAAGAGAAAGTGGCAGGAAGAGGAGTACCCTGGAGGAGGCTGTCATAGGCCTCATTTGGAAGGCTACAGAGGCCCTGAGAGCCCCCCACACTGGGGAGGAGGACTTTGCTGGCATAATTGCATGTAAAATGCAGCGGATGGAGGAGGGCCATGACTCATGTGTGAGTCATTATTTTGGAAGCTCTCAATAAGGGATTGAGGGGCCAAATAACATCTGCTACCCATATTTGTGACCTCACACATGGTCCTCCTCCTCCAGGTCCTACTCCTCCTCCTCCTCCAGGTCCTACTAGTCCGCCTCCTCCTCCAGGTCCTACTCCTCCTCCTGCCACATCTTCAACAGCAGAGCCACAGCCAGGAAGGAAGCGTGGAAGGAAGACCAGAAAGTGATGACCCTGGATCCAGTCTGGTCTGGCAAAAGATGCAGCCTCTTGTGGTACCACAGCCTGGGGACACAGATGTCATCTGCTGCTTTCCGGATCTCTGGGACTTCTGGACCAGACTGCACTCCCTTAGATAAGGACTCCTCAGGCCACCAATTTTGATGTTCAAGAATCGATGTCTGCCCTGGGGGTCCAAGGCTTCGCTAATTTCTGCTGTTTCTCCAGCGTTGCCTCCCTCTTTGTTTGGTTCTGAGCCCTTAATAAAGGATTTTTGGTTTCAATTATACTCTCCTATGTGACAGTTTGTTTGTAAGGATTCAGGTACATTTCTAAAGTACAAGGTGAAATTAACAAGGGACACCAACACCAAACAATCTCCTTGAGATTAAATAATACAAGATATCAATGGTGTTGTGGTAACTTGACACACAAAACACACACAAAAATATTCTGGAGTAAAACTAAAACTAAAATAAAACAAAGATCAGCCTTGAAAAAAATACAAACCTAAAAAAAAGTTCTGCCTTTAAAAAAAAATAATAATGAAACAACCCAAAAATATTTTTGTCAGATGTGACAAATCAAAATATATTGAGGGAATCCCGATAAAGAATAAAGAAAGAAGTTTGTGAGAAGTCTGTGTGAATATGAGCAGCAAAACTACTTCATCCTTCTCACATTATAAAGAAGAAGAGGGTACCCTGTAATAAACCATTTTTAACATTTCACCGTGACGAAAGTGTTGTATCCATTGCGAAGTTTACCAGACCGAGCTGTTCTGTCTCGGAATTTCTTCTGAGCATGCGTGGCACTTTGTGCGTCGAAACAGGCCACACACGGTCGGAATTGACGCGATCGGATTTTGTTGTCGGAAAATTTTATAGCCTGCTCTCAAACTTTGTGTGTCGGAAAATCCGATGGAAAATGTCCGATGGAGCCCACACACGATCGGAATTTCCGACAACATCCGACCGTGTGTACGGGGCATTAGAAATCCTGAAGGCGGTGATTGGTTTTCAGGGCCTTGTATGCGGCTAGGCTCCCAAAAAGTCTCACACATGAGGTATCCCCATACTCAGGAGAAGCAGCATAATGTATTTTGGGGTGTAATTCCACATATAACCATGCCACGTGTGAGCAATATATCATTTAGTGACAACTTTGTGTAATTTTTATTTTTTTTTAATTTTTCAATCACTTGTGGCAAAAAAATAAAATATTCAATGGACTCAACATGCCTCTCAGCAATTTCTTTGGGGTGTCTACTTTCCAAAATGGGGTCATTTGGGGGGAGATTTGTACTGCCCTGCCATTTTAGCACCTCAAGAAATGAGATAGGCAGTCATAAACTAAAATCTGCGTAAATTCCAGAAAATGTACCCTAGTTTGTAGACGCTATAACTTTTGCGCAAGCCAATAAATATTCCCTTTTTGACATTTTTTTTTTACCAAAGACATGTAGCTGAATACATTTTGGCCTAAATGTATGACTAAAATTGAGTTTATTAATTTTTTTTATAACAAAAAGTAGAAAATATAATTTTTTTTCAAAATTTTCGGTCTTTTTCCGTTTATATCGCAAAAAATAAACATCGCAGAGGGAATCAAATACCATCAAAAGAAAGCTCTATTTGCGGGAAAAAAGGATGCAAATTTCGTTTGAGTACAACAATTACCAGTTAACCTCTTCAGCCCTGGAAGGATTTACCCCCTTCCTGACCAGAGCACTTTTTACAATTTGGCACTGCGTCGCTTTAACTGCTAATTGCACGGTCATGCAATGCTGTACCCAAACGTATTTGATCACCTCTGCCATTTTTACTTTTTGCGCTATAAACGGAAAAAGACCGTAAATTTAAAAAAAAAGAAAAAAGAAAATATTTTCTGCTTTTTGTTAAAAAAAAAATCCAATAAACTCAATTTTAGTCATACATTTAGGCCAAAATGTATTCGGCCACATGTCTTTGGTAAAAAAAATGTCAATAAGCGTATATTTATTGGTTTGCGCAAAAGTTATAGCGTCTACAAATAGGGTACATTTTCTGGAATTTACACAGCTTTTAGTTTATGACTGTCATTTCTTGGTACTAAAAGGTACTAGAATGGCAGGGCAGTGCAAAACCCCCCCAAATGACCCCATTTTGGAAAGTAGACACCCCAAGGAAATTGCTGAGAGGCATGTTGAGCCCATTGAATATTTATTTTTTTTGTCCCAAGTGATTGAATAATGACAAAAAAAAAAAAATTTACAAAAAGTTGTCACTAAATGATATATTGCTCACACAGGCCATGGGCATATGTGAAATTGCACACCAAAATACAGTTAGCTACTTCTCCTGAGTACGGGGATACCACATGTGTGGGACTTTTTGGGAGCCTAGCCGCGTACGGGGCCCCGAAAACTATGCACCGCCTTCAGGATTTCTAAGGGCATACATTTTTGATTTCACTCCTCACTACCTATCACAGTTTTGAAGGCCATAAAATGCCAAGATGGCACAAACCCCCCCAAATGACCCCATTTTGGAAAGTAGACACCCCAAGCTATTTGCTGAGAGGCATGTTGAGTACATGGAATATTTTATTTTTTGACACAAGTTGCGGGAAAGTGACAAATTTTTTTTTTTTGCACAAAGTTGTCACTAAATGATATATTGCTCACACAGGCCATGGGCATATGTGGAATTGCACCCCAAAATACATTCTGCTGATTCTCCTGAGTACGAGGATACCACATGTGTGGCACTTTTTGGGAGCCTAGCTTCATACGGGGCCCCGAAATCCAATCACTGCCTTCAGGATTTCTAAGGGCGTACTGCATTTGCTTGGGGAAGGTGAGGTGGAGCACCGTCTGGAAACAGAAGGGCTCTGACGATCTCTTCCTGGAATTTAAGGAAGGATCCAGTCCTTCCTCAGTCCTTCCTTCAGCAAAGCCAATTGAAATAAATAAACAGACACTTTTTTGTACCAGCTTCTGGCCTTACGGGCAACTAGGTACGGCGCCAACAACTGGTCGTTGAGGTCCACCCCTCCCATATTTTGGTTATATTCGTGGACACAGAGGGGTTTCTCCACAACACCAGTCGCCGTAGTAATTTGGGTCGTCGTGTCTGCATGAAGGGAGGTAAGAACGAAAACATTCTTATTGTCCCTCCACTTCAAAGCGAGCAAATTATTACACTGCAAGCAGGCTCTCTCCCCCAGCCTAAGACGGGAATCTACAAGCTGCTGGGGAAAGCCCCGGCGATTAGGTCGCACGGTGCCACATGCTCCAATCTGTTGATCAAACAAGTGACTAAAAAGTGGCACGCTTGTGTAATAATTGTCCACGTACAAGTGGTACCCCTTTCCGAATAAGGGTGACCCCAAGTCCCACACTATCTTGCCAGCGCTTCCTATGTAATCAGGGCAGTTTGTCGGCTCTACGTGACTATCTTTGCCCTCGTAAACCATAAATCTACATCTTGACCCCGTATCTGGCACGCTTGCTGGGAAGGTACTGTTTGAATGCCAGCGGCCAGAAAATTTAATCAGGGACTCATCAACGCAGACAACTTGATGTAAACAAGTCTGCAAAACGTTGGTTGAAGTGGTTTACGAGGGGCCGAATTTTGTAGAGCCGATCGTATCCAGAGTCTCCACGAGGATGACAGAGTTCATTGTCGTTGAAGTGCGTGAACCGCAAAATCTGCTCGTATCGTGCCCTGGTCATGGAGGCAGAGAACACGGGCATATGGTGAATTGGGTCAGTGGACCAATATGACCGCAACTCACTCTTTTTAGTTATGCCCATGAGGAGGGAAAGGCCCAGAAAGGTCTTAAATTCGGAAACCGTAATTGGTCTCCAATCTCTAGCAAGGGAGGACTGGGGAATAGTGGCGATGTGTTGACCAGCGTACAAATTGCTTTGGTCCACAATAGATCTATAGAGATCTTCGGTGAAAAACAGAGAATAAAAATCCAGTGGCGTAAAGTCAACTGTTTCCACCTGAATTCCGGGTTGGCCAGTAAAAGGGGGAAGTATAGGTGCTGCAGAAGTGGTGGGTTCCCAATTCAGATTGGCGAATGCAGCAGGAAGGGCACTATGGGCACGACGGGCCTGTGTTCGTCTTCTTGGTGGCAGCGGGACACTACTTGTGCTTGCCACCTCGCCAGCTTGAACTGCACTTATGGGACTCGCCACGTCACCAAGTGTTACTGCAGTGCTGGATGTACGACCAGGGTGTACTAGGCCGCTGGTGCTTGCCAATTCATCAGAAGGAATAGCGGCACTAGTACTTCTCTGCTCCATACGAGAGCCCTGCGGTTCTTGCACTTCAAGGACAGAAGAAGAAGTTCGGGGTCTGGTATGCCTAACCTTAGCAGGGACCACAACTCCGTCATCAGAGCTATCTGTCATGGAGCCGCTGTCCTCTACAGGATCGTATTCTGAGCCTGAACTTGACAGATGAGTGACTTCCTCTTCACTATCTGTCATGCTCAGAAACGTGTAGGCCTCTTCACTAGTGTACCTTCGATTTGCCATTTTGGGCTCTAAATTTAGGAGTACACTAGTGAGACTCACAGGCAAAAAAGCTCCTGACTGTTAGCGACTGATTCAAAACGCTACCAAAAAACTGTTAGCGATCGCAGGGATCAGGCCTGACTCTGCGAACGCTGCAGTTATGTGTGCTTAGTGTTTTGTAAGTGTCAGTGATCGATCAATACTGCACTTGGGTGGGCTGGGCTGGGCCGAGGAGCAAAACGCAGGTGCTAGCAGGTATCTGGGCTGATCCCGCTAACACTGCGTTTATGGGAACCCTAAACTGCTGGGGAGTATAGATCTGATCGGATCAGATATCGATCCGTTCAGATACTATAGCACTAAGGGAGGTGTATGCTGCGTGCATGGGTTTTAGCGGTACTGGCGCTAACCTGATGCTGCCTGGGGCGACGCAGACCTTATCTGACCCTAAAAACTTAACTTATATCACCGCCGGGCAATTAGGGGGTTAAACCTTTATAAGGTAATAAACGGCGGGTGCCCTAAAACTATAATAAACTATAAAAAACTATTAGAAACAAACTATCTAACCAGCGTCACCCGTAACACTTATACGGTGATCGCTGGTGAAAGGGTTAACTAGGGGGCAATCAAGGGGTTAAAACCTTTATTAGGTAGTATATGGGGGTCCCTGTCGCTATAAAACACTGACAGCGAACCTATATACTTACCTCCCTAACTAGCGTCACCTGTGTCACTAATACAGCGATCAGAAAAACGATCGCTTAGCGACACTAGCGACGGGGGGTGATCAAGAGGTTAACTTTTATTAGGGGGGGTTAGGGGGGTACCCTGGACCTAAAGGGGGGTACCCCAGACCTAAAGGGGGCTAACCTAACTGCCCTAACACTTATAACTGTCACAAACTGACACCAATGCAAAAAAAAAAAACTGCTATTGGTGTCAGTGTGACAGGGGGTACAGGGGGGTGATCGGGGGGTGACAAGTGTGCCTGGCGTGTTCTACTGACAGTGTAGTGTTGGTGCACTTACTTGGATGTCTTCTCTCCTTGGCACCGGATCGAAAAGACCGGCTCGAGGAGGGATGACATCACTTCCTGTGCCTCTGTTTACATTACAGAGACACAGGAAGGATTTTCATTCGCCGGGAGAGATCGGGAGGGGGTGGCCAACAATGGATGGCCTCCCCCTCACCTCTCATCGCCCGCGAACTCGAGCCGACCGCCTCTGGCACCGGGGGGGGGGCCCACCCGTGGGAGGCAGATCACATATGGGTACATGATTCTGCCTGCCCGTGCCATTCTGCTGACGTATATCAGCGTGAGGCGGTCAGCAAGTAGTTAAAGTAGTGTAGTGCCAAATTGTAAAAAGTCAATGAGCTGCCAAATCCTCCGGGGCTAAAGTGGTCAAAATAAGATATTCTGTCAATGAACTCACATCCCAATAGGATTTGATTTCTTTCACCATCAGATGCTCCAATTTTCAAAAAAATCGCTTCAAAATTATATCATCAACATCTGTAAATTGCAAGTTGTATGTACACTGATTCAATCGAAGTGGTTAATCAGATGGGGCAGTAAGGGTCCTGCTGAACACGGTGTTTGAGATGATGGATCCCGATGTAGGAATATCCATAAATCGATATGTAGGAAATGTAACAGCAAAAATAATTGCATAAGAGGTGAGGTAAAGAAATACACACTGAGCAGGTAAAGATATGCAGAGTCCAAAAACACCAAATCAAGATAATTACGGCTCCAGGTGGTATCGCTTGTGTTCACACCGTCCTAGTATAAAGGAGATGAAGGGTGACGGCTCAGCAAAGTCAAATGGCAGAAAATGGAGAAAGGACGGCCGCATTCCAAAATAATGCCTTAATTAAATGAAGCTTAATCCATACATCAATCAGAGACACAGGTCCAGATGATAGTTGACGCATTTCGCACCGTTAATGGCGCTTAATCATAGCTGTAGGACTACCAATTGCAATCTGTAATATATGGTGGTCACCTGACCAATTATATCTAATCCAGATAGCGATCAGCTGTGATCCTGCATAAACCTTTTACACATGTGGGGGAGGAGTAATCACAGAGGCGATCAAGGCAACCAATATATTAACCACTTCAGCCCCGGACCCTTTGGCTGGGAAAAGACCAGAGCACTTTTTGCTATTTGGCGCTGAGTCGCTTTAACTGACAATTGCGCGGTCGTGCGACATGGCTCCCAAACAAAATTGACGTCCTTTTTTCCCCACAAATAGAGCTTTCTTTTGGTGGTATTTGATCACCTCTACTAATTTTATTTTTTACGCTATAAACAAAAAAATAGCGTCAATTTTGAAAAAAATGCATTATTTTTTACTTTTTGCTATAATAAATATCCCCAAAAAATATATAAAAAATATTTTTTTTCCTCAGTTTAGGCCGATACGTATTCTTTTACATATTTTTGGTAAATAAAATCACAATAAGCGTTTATTGATTGGTTTGCTCAAAAGTTATAGCGTCTACAAAATAGATGATAGTTTTATGGCATTTTTATCAATAATTTTTATTTTACTAGTAATGGCGGCGATTTTTATCGTGACTGTGACATTATGGCGGACAGATCGGGCACTTTTGGCGCTATTTTGGGACCATTCACATTTATACAGCTATAAAATTGCATTGATTACTGTGTAAATGTGACTGGCAGTGAAGGGGTAACCACTAGGGGGTGCTGTAGGGGTTAAGTGTGTCCTAGGGAGTGATTCTAACTATGGGGGGGAGGGGCTATGTGTGACACAACACTGACCACCGCTCCCGATTACAAGGAGCTGTGATCAGTGTCAGTGTCACTAGGCAGAATGGGGAAATGCTTGTTTACATCAGCATTTCCCCGTTCTTCCTCTCCGTGAGACGATCGCGGATATCCCCACGGACATCGAGTCGCTTCTTAAAGGGAAATATACAGGTGCGTTAATATGCCTGTACGTGCCCTTCTGCCGACGTATATCGGCGTGAGCCGGTCAGCAAGCGATTAAATAATTTCAACCCATAAAAGAAAAGGGAACTAAATAATAAATATATATTGGAGTGACCTTCAGGGTTAGATTCAGGGTTAGATTAGTGGGCTGAAACAGATCACTCTCCTTGGCACTCCGTACATATAATATATTTCTAAATCAAATACATAACATACGATATTCATGTGTCTGCCAAATACCCAATAAAACCATCTTCTCTCATTACACTATGAGTTCCTCCTTTTGTCTCTCCCTTATTCTGAGCCCATTGTTAAACATCCTGGTCGTATGGTAACCCATCCGGGAATCTTGGTTCCTGCTATCCATCCATCCCATAGGCATAAAGTGAAGCCAAACCCCCATCTTGGGGTCAGAGCCACTGGTAAGCGGCTTGAGTATTGGGTGTGTACTTTTGGGTGTGAAGATTTTGCTATCCACACTGAATAATAGATTTTTGTTGATACACAAATTTAGATAACCTTTTTGCGCAAGAGCACTTCTCTTTTTTTTTCTCCGATGGACTTTACTGGATAATTTATGAATGCTTTTTAACACATTCTTATTTACAGTTTTTGATATATATGAATGTTTACTTGATTGATTAATTGTTATGCATTTATGAACTTTATATTAATAGCGCAACACATTTTTTTAGTAATATTAATAAGTTTAATGTTTATGTGGACATTTTGTGAGTGCAGCTGTCACTGAGAAATTATTATTTTTTTACTATTTGGTGACACTTATTGCGCAAGTTTTTTTTTGGTTTAGTTTACGTGCAGTATAAGCAAGGAAGCTCATACCTCTGCAGTGTATAAATGTGCTTTTACTAAACAAAAATGCTTTACATACAAAACTATTACAATATTAGGAATACAATACAAGACTGACAGATATACCTATAACAGGCAAGATGGTATCTTCTTCCTAGGGAATAAGCAGCCTATGGTCTGTAAATAGATACGCTTGAAAGTTACTTAACTCGGATTACAGTGGGTTCATGATCCCGTTGGCAACGAGGACTCCATAATGCCTTAACACCAAGGAAGGTCTGTACTAGCCAGAAAAAGCTATACCTGAAGACGCTTTTACCTGATCTCTAGTGTGACAGACTCACTCGGGACAGAGGCTTTTGGAGGGGACAGAATGTTAGCCTCTTGCCTACTGACTATGGGCCCTTTTAAAAATGGATGGTTTTTTGGGAGCAGTGGTTTTTTTAATGCTTAATGTGAAACAATAAAAATGAAATATTTCTTTAAATATTGTGCCTGGGGGGTGTCTATAGTATGCCTGCAAAGTGGCGCATTTTTCCCGTGGTTAGAACAGTACCACAGCAAAATGATATTTATTTTTTTGAAAAATTCTTTTTTATTGTTTTTAACAACACATACAAAAAATAACAGTAACTGACCCAGCTTACCACTGAGTCGTTATAGGCCGACATGGCCAACATATACAGGTACATTTACAAAGACATGTCTTGTCTAACTGACAGTAGTGTTACTAACTATCAAACAATATCTAAAAAAACTCCCTCCCCCCCACCAACCCCTTTGCTCAGTTCCCTTTCCCATCATCCCCCATGCGTCTTCCGGATATATCCAATCTTGCTCCACCACACATTATGACCAGACTCCCAAGGGGAAGCCCCAAATCTTTCAGCTAAACCACTGGGTTTTAAGAGACTTAATTCAGCCTTCCCCCATGTGCGGGTGTTAACTTACAGTCAGGTCAGAGTTGTACCATGCCTGCCATACTCTATCAAATTTCTTTCTGCAGCCTCTAGATAGGTACGGCGCTTTGTAATAAGGCATCATAGAATTGACCAGCCCTTTCCAGTAACGCAAATCAGGTGCCCCCGGTTTACGCCGCCGCAACAAAATGGCCTTCCTCCCATAGAACAAGAGGATGTTGAGGAGAGTCCTATGGGCCCAAGACGGGACCACCTCTTCCATGAAACCCAGGAGGCACACCCTGACCGTCACCGGGACAGGAGTCATCAGAACCTCTGATATACAGGATGTGACCTCAGACCAAAACTGTTTGATCTGAGGGCAGCTCCAAAATATATGTTCAGCCGCTGCTGGAGAGAGAGAGAGAGAGAGAGAGAGAGAGAGAGAAAGAGCATCTCCAGCATTCCACCTGTACTGTTGAGTAAATAGACGCCAGCCTAGCTGGCGTGTAGTAAATCCTATGCAAGAACTTAAAATGAATCAGTCTGTCCCTAGCTGCTACCAGATGTTGAAATGGCTGTGCCCACATGTCATCCCAGTCCTCTCCCTGAATGTCTGGGACCTCAGCCTCCCATCTTTCTCTACACTTGTGTACTGCCTTTGGCCTATTTTTGAACAACTCTTTATATAAAACTGAGAGTGTCTTTGGAAGGTCATCTGTTGCTAGCAAATTTTCGAGGTCCGAGGGAAAATATTCTATAGTTCTGTTTTTAAATTGCGATTGAAACGCATGGCACAGCTGAAGAAACCTAAAGTTTTGTGAGTTAGATAGATCATGTCTAGCTTTAAGCTGGTCGAACGTTAGCAATTCCCTATCCATAATAATGTCCTTGAGAGTTTTGATTCCCCTGGTCACCCAGCCCATGGGATCTTCGAATGAGTAAAAATGTGACAATTTAGGGTTCATCCACAAAGGAGTGGAAGGAGATAGACCCCGATAACTGGGACACGCCATTCCAACTGCCTCCTCCCACACCTTAATCGTGGCCTTCATAGCAGCAGTAAGAGGAAGATCCATCTTGATTCCTCTATGTATGGCCAACCGCAGGCACTCATAGGATCCCAGGTGCTGTTTCCTGGAACGTGGCCGAGTCCCCATTATCTGTCAGCCACCTATGAACAACCACCATTTGTCCAGCTAGATAATATTTCCGCCAATCCGGTAAGGCCAGACCACCCACCCCCCATGGTTCCTGTAAGACCTTTAGTCCTATTCTAGGCTGTTTAGGAGCCCACAGAAAAGAGCTAGTAAGACTGTCTAGTTTTTAGAAAAGGACTTGGGGATCCAAATGGGAGCATTCCGCAAAAAATATAATATGACTGGGAGGATTTTCATTTTCAATAGTTTAACCCGTCCTATAAGCGACAAAGGGAGTTTTTGCCAATCCTGGACCTTCTGCTTGAAAAATATCAGGAGCGGTGCCAGATTAAGGGGCATGTAGTCCGCCACATCCGCCGTAATCTTTTTTTTTTGTCAATACTTTATTTTTGCATAATAGAAAAGGGTGACACGCGGTATAATACACAGACCAACTGCAGTTGTTGAATTCAAAAGATTTTACAATACAGTACAGAAAAGGATATCTATACAACTAAATTAATGTGCTTGTAGTCTTATCTGTTCGCATAGATGTGGAACGATTAACATCCAGAACGAGGAGTCTCCGTACTCCGTGTGTCAATTTTCCACGGAAGAACCGTGTTACAAAGTTTAAAGAGTCAGAGTTAGTCTGAGGGGACCTGAAAGAAAAAAAGAAGAGAAGTGGGAAGTGGAGGGGTAAAAAAAAAAAAAATATAAGGAAAAGGGGGGGGGGGGTGGGGAAGAGAGATCCAGCAGTCCAACATCCTATGCAGGGGACAGAGCCTTCCAAAAGTGTCCTCCTTCATTAAGAGCTAGTCCTGCATATTCCTTAGAGTATACAAATTCGTGCCAGTAGTACCATTTTTTAGTATATTTCTCATAGAGGCCTTTCTAAGGGGCTATCAGGCCTTCCATAGCACTTATATCGGCAACCTTTTTCAACCAAGTGGCGATTGTCGGAGGCAGTGTCTGTTTCCAGAACAATGGGATGCATCAGGAGGGGCAAGATAGACTTCTTATATGCTTTACTGGGGATGTTGTGGTGATGCAGGAGGAAAAAGGCTGGGTCTTTTGGAATGTCTCTGTCAGTAAATTTTTGGACGAAACAATGGACTTCTGTCCAGTAGGGTTGCAAGAGCCGGCAGGACCAAAAGATGTGGAGAAGGGAGCCAATCTCCTCTCCACATCTCCAGCACAAGTCTGAGCATTGGGGAAACACTTTATGGATCCCTACAGGGGGGTGGTACCACCGGATTAGTATCTTGAAGCCTGTCTCTTGGTGTTTAGTCGCAGATCGAAGTCTTGTAAGAAAATAGATAGAGTCTATCTACCTGTTTCTCGGTCAATTCAACCCCCAAATATCTCTCCCACCCTGCTATGTATGGAGGCTTGTGATCTGCTGGCGGAGTTGTCAGCAGTCAGTATGTTAGAGAGACCGCATGGGGGAGTGTGGATTGTTCCAGGCAAAGCTATTCGAAGGTGGGGAGAGACCTTTGAAACAACGCGGGGGGGAGGGATCCAAGAAAGTGTGCCAGCTGGACCTTTTGCCAGAAGGATAATCCTGACAGGCTAGAGTCGGCCATAATTTGTTGTCTCATCATCCAGCGTCTGCTGGCGTCGAAATGCTGAGCTTGTGAACGTTCCGCTCTTTTCAAGTTCAGGAATCTGGGATCTCGGAGTCCAGGGGTAAAAACAGGGTTCCCCACTATAGGCCGGAGCGGAGGCGGAAGAGGTGCTACCGAGAAGTCCCGAAATGCCTTCTGGTTGATCCTCCTAGTCTCTCCTATCGTGGGGTGGTCTATTGTCTGCCAGGGTAAATCCCCTTGGCATCATGTTAGGGTCTCGAGTGGCAGCACCGATAGGATAAATTCCACCTTGACCCACTGTTTGAGCTCTCCGTGGCGACACGAGTCTAGGACTCATGTCAGATGGCATGCCATATGGTAGAGGTTAACGCCCGGGAAGGCCATGCCACCCCTAAGTTTGGGTAGTCTCAATGTAGATTGTGCCAGTCTTAGAAAAGAAACCGATGCACGGTTCTCCGCCCTGAGGAACGAGCTCGGCACACCCTCACCCCTAATGGGTAGTGCCTGGAAGTGGTACAATGGAGAGAGGGAGTTATCCAGATGGAGGCCTGATATGTCAGGGTTATTTAGAAGGGTCCGTAAGAAGGGTTCTAGGGTCAAGATGAAGATCAAGGGGGACAGTGGGCACCCTTGACAAGTACCGTTAGTTATCTCGAATGGGTGAGAGAGGTGCCCATTCACCTTTACTTGGGCGGAGGGGCATGAGTAGATAGCCTCAACCCAGTGTAACATCCTCCATCCCAGGCCAATGAAGCGCAGCGTTTCTGTCAGGAAAGTCCAATCCACCCTATCGAAGGCCTTTTCGGCATCCGTGGAGAGGAGTAACAGGGGGAATTTGTGCCTTTGCGTGGCATGGATAAGATTGAAAGCTTTGTTTGTGTTGTCCCACGCCTCTCTCGTCGGGACAAACCCAACCTGGTCTAAGTGGATCAGCTGGGGGATATGGAGAGTATTTTGGCAAATATCTTTAGGTCCACATTTAAAAAAGAAATCGGTCTGTAGTTTTGGCACATTAGTGGATCCTTGCCCTCCTTCGGAATCACTGCAATGTGGGCTCGAAGGGTGTCTCTCGGTGGAATAGTCCCCTCGCCTGCGGCATTGTATGCAGAGAGAAAGTACGGAGTCAAAAGGTCCCCAAAGGCCCTATAGTAAATGGGAGAGCCGCCTGGGCCCGGCGCTTTGCCTGGTTTCAGTTGTGCTGTAGCTGTCGTCACTTCTGCCGCTGAGAGAGTCTGCCAGGTCTTCATCGGCAATGTGGGGAAGTCCCGAGCGCGCTATGTATTCTTGGATCTCTTTCCTCTTGAAGGATACGTCCTTGGCGGAGTGCGGATGGGGGAGATTGTAGAGGGTAGTGTAGTACTGCCTAAAGACGTCGGCTAGTTTCTCCATTTCGTAGCCTTTAGTACCCTGTTTGTCTAATAGTTCCGGAATAAATTTGTGGGCCCGTTGGGCTTGCAAGGCTCTTGCCAGCAGCTTCCCACATTTATCACTATGTTTGTAGAAAGAGCGCCGACACTTAGCTATTATGGCTTTAGCTCTGACCAAAGCCAAAGTGCGCAGCTGAGACCTGAGGGCTGTAAGGTCAGCCAGGGTTTTATCTGCCAGGGACTGCTTGTGAATGGACTCCAGGGATCTGATCTTAGCCAGGATGTCTGTAATTTGTTGGGTCCTTTCCTTTCTTTACCTTTGACCCAATCTTAATCAGGAGACCCCTAACGTAGCTTTTGTGCACCTCCCATACCATCATGGGGGCACTGCCCTCGCCAGCATTGGAGGCAAAAAAGAATTTCAGTTCCCAGGAGATCTCCTCCGCCACCTCCGGATTCTGAAGCATTTATTTTCCACAATCATTGCTTAGGAGATGGGGATAGCAGATCTATGTCCACAAAGATTGGGGCATGGACTGAAAATGTGATAGAGCCATTGGACGCGGACTTAACCCTGGATAGGAGAGATTGGGGTAATAAAAAGAGATCGATCCTGGTGTAAGAATCATGAGGGTGCGAATAGAAGGTATAGTCTCATTGATCTGGATGGAGGATCCGCCACACGTCCACAAGCTGGAACGCATGAAAGTTCCTTTTTAGACGTTTAACAGCTGCGTATGAGACCTGTGAAGTGCACCTAGAGGCATCCAGGGTAGGATCCGGGGTGAAGTTCATATCACCCCCCAAGATCACCATCCCCTCTGCGAAATCGCCAAGTTTGGCCAAAACCGATTCTAAATATGTAATCTGATTTGAGTTAGGTAGGTACAGGTTGACCAAGGTAACCTGGAAGCCACCTGGATTCCAGTTAAGGGAAAAAAAAGTGAAAAAAAAACCCCTGAAAGAATAGAGGAACAAATAAGAGAACTAGTACACCCTAGGCGTTGAAGAGAATGTTCTCTATGCACCCAGGTGGTCCACAAAAACAAACAAAAACCAAGGACCACGGACAGGGTGACACCCTAGGTGGGAGAAGTGGTTGTGCACAGCAGGGTTCAGAGACTCCTCGTCCCGACCCACAGAAAAAGAGAACCAATCATTTCACTATATCAATACTTATGGCCAATACAAAACTATAAATGTGTTAGAGTTGGGGTGTTTGTCCAAGCAGACCCAGGGGTACTGCCCGCAGGAACACAGCCTGCACTCTGATGTCAGCAGGAGGACTTGGTAACATATAAACCAACATGTTAACATTTACTAAGGTACGATGCAGACAATAACAGAAAAAAGCACCCACACATGGCAATGAAAATCGGAGTTCACCAAAACCATCAGGTCCCCTTTGGAAGCCCACCCAGTAAGCAATTTGTGTTTAGTTGATCAGCGCAACCCAGCTATATGAAGTGGCTGGCCTTCCCGTTTGAAAGTTCTGTGCCCCTGCTCCATATAAAGGAGGGGGAAGGGTGGCCAAAGGGTCCTCCCACCTCCCATATAGGGGGAAGGGGGAAGAAGGGGGGGAAGAAGGGGGAGGACATGGATGAAACCAGTAGGGTCACAACATAAAATCCACCCAGTGATCTGTCTCCCTGAGATCTACAATGGAAATACTGAGATTGTTATACAGATATCTATATGTTAGGATGAATACACTCACTGAGAGCTATACACTGAGGTATACATACATGAAACTGCATATTCATAGGTGTGCGCAGCCTATTAAAACATGGATGGTGTTAGTAGGGCAGTGGATGGCGTCAGTAGAGCAGTGGACTTTTTAGTAGGTTAGAAGTTGGTGTCAGTAGTTTTTTATTAATTATTATTTTATTACTTCTTACAATTTTTTTAGGAGCTGCATTGGGGGGCTTTGGTGAAATATCAGCAGGGGAATCTGCGTGGCAACGGTAGATTAGGGTGTGCCCAGGCACACCTGACACACCCCCTGGGCATGCCTATGTGCATAATGAGAAAACCCTTCTGGAGTCTATTGTATACACCAGGAGCTGTGTAGTATACATTAAAACTGAAGAGAGCATATTATTACTATATATATAGATCTATAGCAGGTATTAGGGGGTGTATTTGAACTAAGAGTCATACACTGGAGTGCTCTTGCTGTGATCTTCTGTATATGTGGCGGGGATAGGGCAGAGGGAGAGGACCTTGAAGGGAGTGTGGAAACCATAAAGAGCAGATTTAAACTATCCCCCCGCCTTCAGGTGTCAACCCCGCACCCCGTGAGAGGGATTAGGCAGATTTCCAGGGTAAGAGCAGCCTCCGCACCACCGATCGGTTGCAGGGGAAGAAGCGTGGTCGGTAACACCTCCCCACTACCGAGCCCAAAGTCAATCATTCCCTCCACGGTTATCCACAAAAAAAAACCACAGGTGTACAAACAATCACTGGGGAGGTTGCATGGGATATCCGATGGCTTAGTTCTGAGTACCAGGCTTGCCTGTGTAATGTGCGCCCCCATCCCTCTTTGCTGGCGTCTCTAAAAAGGGAGCCTGAGCTCCTCACAGTTAAAGGGGGTGAGGTGTTGGGTTTGTGCACTGTCGGATAACCGCCTGGGGGTTGCCCGACAAAGGGATCACAGCTTCAAGGGGGGTCATGGGGTGGCCAGTCTAAAAGCCATGATGGTAAGTGCGTATAGCAATAAAACTGGATATCACAGCATCTGCGGAGAATTTACGTTCCTGTAGCATCTGCTTTAAAGTTCAGGATCTCCCACCCGAACTGGGTCACGGTCTCCTCTCTGTCTCTCAAGTGTACGTCTTAGCAGACCCGATCGTGGGCCCCTTACGTTCGGGTGCTGGCCTCTGCGCGGCAACGGGTCTAGCCAGTTCGGTAAGGGGATCGGCTCAGTGTCAAGAAAGGTAAAGAGGTCAGGAAGATCCGTGTAGCGCTGTACCCAGAAGCAGTTGCTGCCCTTGCGGATGTAAAGCTGGAGGGGGAAGCCCCACCAGTAAGGCAGCTCCGAGCGTCCCAGGAACTCCAGAAGGGGCTTTAGCATTGCTCTCCGTTGTAGAGTGGCTCTAGCTACGTCCGGAAAGATGGATATCTGTGTGCCATCAAATTCTATCTGGCCCTTTGCCCAAGCTGCCCTGAGTATCCGTTCTTTTAGCACATATCGGTGGAGTCGGCAGATCACATCGCGTGGACGTTCAGGGTCGGACGGTCTGGGTCCTAGTGCCCTGTGGACCCTATTGAACTCCAGCGTAGTACTGGGATCAGTGTCCAGGACCTTAAGCAGTATTGCCCTCACTGTTTCCTGGAGGTTCTCTGGACCTGTCGCCTCTGGCAATCCCTGGAGCCGCAAGTTGTTTCTGCGGCTCTGGTTTTCCAGGTCTTCTATGTGGAGCTGAGCCTCCGCCGGGACCTCCTGATGGGATGAGTGACTTTGCTCCAAATGGGCGACACGCTGCTCTAGCGCACTCACTGATGATTCTCCCTTAGATAAGCGAACATCGAGGTGCTGTACCTCCGTGTGTAGTTGCTGGAACTCACGGCGGTGTTGCTCTTCCATCTGCAGAACCAGGGCTTCCATGTCAGCCTTAGTCGGGAGGGCACGAAGCAGGGTCCTGATGTCGGTATCCTCCTGGGATGCCTGGGAAAAATAGCCATCCCAAGGGGGGAAACGGACAATGGATCCAGAATAGCAGGCAGACCCACCAAGGAGTTCGGCATCTGTTGGGTAGAGGCAGCCATCGCTAGGGAGTTTTGCGCTCGTGGGCTCGCTCCTGCCACTTGTTGCCAAGGCCCGCGTTGCCGGGGAGGCCCATGATGTCTCCAGGAAATAACGGCTGATCGGGGCTCCCGTCATGGTTTTAGATGAACCTCGGGTCCTCCTGCGTTTGGTATAGCTCATGGCAGTCCACAAAGGTTGGTCAAAGTCAGCATATCAGTCTAGTTCTGCAGGTCGGGAGTGGGGAGCTCAAACAGGAAGCGTTCTCATCCCGCCATGACCAAGCCACGCCCCCATTCGCTGTAGTCTTGACCCCTAAATACGTAATCTGCGACACCTACTTCATTGGCAGGGCCGGGTCAGCAATGTCCCTGGCCCCAGCATCTAGAGGTAAAATAGACAATTTTTTTTTTTTAAATTCTTTATTTATATTTTCAAAATACAAAAATCCATAAGTTAACATACATATAAATTGGATCCTTCTTTAATAACCCTCGACATAGAAAAATACCCACCCCCCCTCCCCTCCCAATCCTGCTGAGTGACAAAAGTATAATTCAAATACCTAATTCCCTTACACAATTCCCTTATTTTGTACCCGTTTAACCTTTAGCCAGTAATCACATAGCTCCAGGTATTCTTGTACCTTCGCCACCCTGCCCATTTATCTTTTGGTTCAGTCCCCTCCTCAGGATCTACTTCCAAGCCCTCCTCACTCTCCATTATGTAAATTTCATTTACACAAAACAACCATTCACGAATTTTAGGACTCTCAGGCTCCTGCCATTTTTTAAGAATCTGATTCTTGGCAGTGTCCAACAAAATGGGAACTATCGCAGTTTGATATTGCTTAATTGCCTCCTCTGTCCCATGGAATAAACAGATCCATAGGTCTTCCTGTATATTGTTATTGGTAATTTCCTTTATTAGGCATATAATTTTCCTCCAATACACTTTAATGGTGGGGCACTCCCACCATATATGGGCCATTGTGCCAATATTTTTACACCCTCTCCAACATTCCCCAGATTTCTCCGGTTGAAATTTGCTAAGTTTGTCTGGGGTCGCATACCACCCTGCCAAGCGCTTAAAGTTTGTTTCCGTCATCCTGGTGCTAACTGAGGAGGTATGCAGCATTTTTAAAATTTTTCCTATCACGTGATTACTACATTGTGTCCCCAATTCCCTTTCCCATTTTTTGATGTAAGGAGGTACATCCAGTTCCTCGCTAGCCATTAAAATTTTATACAGTCGAGAAATAATCTTTCTAGAATCCTCTCTAAGACAAAGCTGTTCAAGCGGCCTATAGTCTTCATCGCCTCTAATTGGTTTCTGAAGTTTCTTTACGAAATGTGTCAACTGGATGTACCGCCACTCATCAGTCTCCATTAGATCTGTCTCAGTTTTCAAATCGTGAAATGTACGGATTTTCCCTTCTTTAATTACATCTTTTAATTGTGTGTTCACGTTCTTAATCCAATTCCCCCCCACCTCCCTCGTCCCGGGTTCAAAAAATATATTATCCTTCAAATAAATCATTGGAGAATTATAATTCCATTTATTTTGAGTGTGAATCTGATCCCATAATTTTAGTGTTTTGAGTGTTATATTCGATGTGTTTGTGCTAAGTGCTCTACTTTTTGGGGGATTCCATATAATGTGTCCTAAGTGTGTGGTACTCAAACTGTGTTTTTGATATTAACCCATCTTTTTTCTGATGCCGCCTTTGACCATTCCATCACCTGTGAAAGTGTCACTGATATATAATATTTATTTACATCCGGTAGGGCGAGCCCTCCCTGTTTTTTCCCCCTGGTCAGAACCTTATATGCTATTAGTGGCTTTTTGTTACCCCAGACAAACCTTACAATTAGGCCTCGCAAGGCTCTCAAATATGGCTGTGGTAGAGGTATTGGAAGCATCTGAAACTTATAGAGGATTTTCAGGGCCAGCACCATTTTATTGTATTTATACGGCTGATCAGGGAGAGTGGACGCGTGGACATGTTTTTTATTTCTTGCTTGATTGAATTCAGTAAAGGTATATAGTTATTAAATACAGTTTCTTCAGGGAGTTGGATAGTATAACTCCTAAGTATTTTATCTCCTTTCTCCAGGGGAAGTGAAATTCCCCTGAAAGTTTTTCTTCCTCCTGTTTGTCTATGTTAATATTTAAGATTTCAGACTTGCTGAGATTTATCTTAAAATTTGAGATATCACCAAAATCTGCAACAAGTTTGGAATCGAAATTCTGGGGTTCGTAATATAAAAAAGGACATCATCAGCATACGCCGCTAATTTGTGTTCCTCGGTTCCTATCCTTATCCCACTACAATCTGGGTTATTTCGTATAGTCGCCAGCAGGTTAAGATGAATAAAAGGGGAGACAATGGACACCCTTGCCTGGTTCCATTCTCCATCTTGAATGGCCTTGAGAGGACCCCACTAACCTTAACGGATGTCGGCGGGTGATTATACAGCATTCTAACCCATGCAATGAATCTTGGGCCAACTCGCATAAATTCCAATGTTTTAATCATGAGTCACCAGTCTACCCTGTCGAACGCTTTTTCGGCATCCATAGACAGGAATAGAGCTGGGGACCCACTAGACTTGGTAGACTCGAGGAGGAGCAGCGAGCGCACTCCATTGTCCCTCCCCTCTCTACCCAGGACAAACCCCACTTGGTCTGGGTGTACCAAAGACATAATTTTGTCCTTCAGCCTGCCCACCAAGACCTTAGCATATAATTTGGTATCCGCATTTAGGAGGGCAATGGGTCTATAGCTGGAGCACAACATTATTTTTTCCTTCTTTTGGTATAAGGGTAATAGTTGCGGACAAAGAATACTCCCTCATTGTGCTTTTGGTACCCAGATCGTTCCAGAAATGGCAGAGCTTTGGCACCAAAATTTCTTTATATATTTTTTTTTAAAAGTAGTAAACCCATCTGGGCCCGGGCTCTTTCCTACAGGGGAATCCTTTAAAGCGGAGTACACTTCTGCTTCAGTTATGGGTCTGTCCATATCGGTCCTGTCTCCTTCCGACAGCCCTGTCAACCCTGCTTCACTCAAGAAATCCTCCACCCTCCTACCCTTTGTCTGTTCTGGGTGTCCCTTTTGACCTACAGTGTAGAGTGCCTCATAATACTACCTGAACTTTTCTGCTATACCTTTAGTTGTAAATACTACCTCTCCCTTTTTATTTTGGATTTTCTCAATAAAGTTTGGGTCTCTCTTACGTTTTAATAACCTCGCGAGGTGCTTGCTTGACTTGTTTCCCCAAAAATATCTGTCTTTTGTTATTTTATTTAATGTCCTCCTCGAATCCTGTTCCAGACAGTCCCTTAACTCCTCCCTTTTAATAGTCAGCTGGTGTAAGCTTTCCCGATGGTGTCCTTTATGTTTTTTATGTTCTTGTTCCAATAAGTGAATTTCCTCTATAAGTTTTTCCCTTCTTTTTAATCTCTCTTTTTTTCCCTTGCCCCAATTGATATAAGGATCCCTCTGATATATGCCTTAAAAGGCCCCCCAGAGTATAGAGGAAGCTATTTCGCCCCTTTCATTAGCCTTAAAAAAAAATACGATCTCTTTCTGTACTATTTCTGCCGTTTTGTCATCTTTTAGTAACTTTTCATTTAATTTCCATGAGAATGGTTGTCTTTGGGAACCCGGTAGCCTGATCCTCATTGAAATTGGCGCATGGTCTGATAGCGTGGTAATACCTATTCTGGTTTCCTCCACAAAATCCAATAAACTATGGTCAGTCATGATATAGTCTAATCTTGAGTACGTCCCGTGCACAGGGGAGAAGAAGGTACAGTCATTTGCCTTTGCATGTTGCACTCTCCACATGTCCATAATGTGGCATTGATGCAGCTTACGCCCAATTTTTGTTTAGTTGAACCCCACTTGTCCCCTGTGCCCGGGACGTACTATCCAAAACAGGGTTAAGACAAAAATTAAAGTCTCCTGCCAGGACTACCTCCCCAGTCTTGAACTCCATCAAATTGTCCAGGACCTGCTTCAAGAATACAGTCGAATTTTTGTTCGGGCAATACACATTAGCTAGAGTCATTACTTTACCACCCAACTTGCCCTTCAGAAACAGATAGCGGCCCTCCGGGTCCACTAATCTGTTAATCAAGGTGAAATTAACCGACCTTAAAAACCCAATTGCCACCCCCTTAGCTCTCCTTATGGGCGAATCACTATAATACTAGAAGCGGAGGAGTATAACCTAATATTTGTATCCAGGGCTAGGTGAGTCTCCTGGAGGAATATCACATTCGCTCTATAATAATGTAACTCTTTTAACACTTTGTGTCTCTTCACCGGAGAATTCAGGCCCTTCACATTGTATGATAAAAAGTTTAACTCCATCATTTTTTTCGATCTATTGGGGGGCTTTGTCTACCTACCATCACCGATCTTACTAAGGGAATTTGTTCACGTCCCAGAAGGGTACCCACCCGCCCTCCCACTCCCTCCCAAAGCCCTCCCCCCAACAATCCCCCAGGTCCCCTCCCACCATCCCCGGCCTAAATCTGACCCTATTGCAGGCATTCTGAGCCACGCAGCATCCTACCCCGTGACCCCCCTCACCTGCATCATATTATACCTGCATTAGTCCCCCCCAGTCCCCCCCACCACCCCAAGTCATTTTTATTATAATTTGTGAACTGAGGGCGAGATAAGCCCTATGCCAATTTACTCCCCAGTCCGAAACATTCCCCTCTGGAGTCTAGTGAATAAAAGTCCCTGTTTCCTTTAACTAGGAATGTCCGGTACTGGAATGCCCAAATTTTCACAGAAGTTGTCAAGTCTCTCACTTACCAGACCGGAGAGTTCACTTGGGCAGAGGGTAGGCTCCCTTACGTATCCGACACGCGGCCCCTGGTAGAGCACACAGGAGGCATACGAGTGCGGAGTGGTATGAGAGCCTGTGCAGGAGTCCCTGTTCCAGAGGTTAGCAGTCTTCAAACAGCAGATGATAGTCAGCGGCACAGACAACAGATGCTGAGCAGGAGCTGGAGACAGGTTAGTGCACAAGCTGGGTTTGGCAACAGGCGGGCAGCAGAGGTACAGAAGGAGCAGGCAGAAGCGAAGTCAAAACAGGCCGGGGTCAAATGCAGGCGGAGGTCAGGAGAGTCCAAAAGTCAAGCAGGGTCGTCAACAGTTCAGGAACACAGGAATCACAGGAACTAGGAACAGGAAACAGGAAACAGGAACTAGGCACGGAGCTGTTGATCAGGCAGCACTGATCAGAGGGAGAAGCAAGCCTAAATAGGCTGATTGGCGCCAAACGCCGCGTTCGTGCATGCACCGTTACGCACAGGCGCCCACGCACCCGCACGAGTGCGCCCCCGGACAGAGGCATGCACACTAGCGCCACCAGGCGAACGCATAGCAGCACCCATAGGCATACGCGCCCGTGCTCCACCGCGTCCACCACGGCCAGCCGGCATGCCAACACCAGTGCCCATAAAAGCAGGCGCCCGAGCACCCGTAGGAAAACGTGCACCAACGCGCCCCGGCGAGCGACGACGCCCAATCAGGTAAACTTTTTGACAGAAGTCCTGTAGGTTTTCCAGGGGCCTCAATCTAATTGATCTTCCTTCTTTCATAACTCCTAGGGATGAAGGAAATCCCCAACTGTACTTTATGTTGGATTTTCTTAGTTGGTCAAGCAACGGTCTTAACTGTCTTCTCCATGCCAGAGTCCCTGCTGATAAATCCGAAAAGATTTGTAATTCCGTGTTCTCAAAACATACTGGGGGGGCCCCCCGAAGTCCCCTCCAGATCTTTTCTTTTTCTTCATATGAGTGGAATTTAATGATTACATCTCTAGGTACGTCCTGCCTCAGGTTTAGGGGCTTTATAATTCTATGCACTCTGTCGATCTTTAGGACCTCATCCTCCCTTCTGCCCAGGATTGGGTTAAAGATTTTTTTCATCTTGATTGTCAGATCTTCATTCAGTTGTTCAGGTAAAGATCTAATCCGCAGATTTTGGCGACGGCTCTGATTTTCCTGCTCTTCTACTGCATATAACAGGGTGCAATAATCGCTCTGCATTTTCTTCATCTGCGACTTTAATTCTAATATTTCTTTAGCCTGAATTCCTGATGCTTCTTCTGCCTCCTCGACTCTTTGCAGCAAGTGGCCCATGTCAGTCCGTACATTCAATATCTCTGACTTTATAGAGTTTTCTAACTTGGAAAACATTTCAAGCATTTCTGGCTTGGTGGAGATTAATGCAAAGTTTCTCTGCTCCTCCATCATGCTGCGTTCAGACACTCTTAGCTGTTCCAGGTTGTCCCTGATATTCTCCCCCGTTTCCCCCTTTTGTTTCGGCAGTTCTTTCTTTTTCTCTTTTGTTCCTGTTTGTTTCTTATCCAGTCCTGGGCTTTTTGTGCTAGCTACTTTAAGGTATTTCTGTATTGTGCTGGAATTTAGGCTTTCTCTTGGGGTCTTAGGTTCTGCTGCTTTTTGTGATCGACCTCTCATATTACCTCCTTTATCTTTTACCCCACCTCTTTATTTACCCAGCACTGCGACTTGCAATTTAGCCAGGGGGGCTTGAGTGGCAGGTTTTCCCCCTAGACCCCCCAATAGCCGGTCGAACACCGCTGTTGTGGTGGTATATTCTTTTTCAAAGATCTATTGAAGAATGCTAGCGTGTGTTATATTTAAGAATGTTTAGTGAGTTTCCATCCCAATGTCCATCCCAGTCTCTTTGAGCTTGCCTGCCACAGGTACAGAGGTAGATAAACACTCAGGAAAAAAGTTTTCAGTGTGCCAAACCAATGTACCAAATCTTCAGTGAGGATAATTATCTGAAGCAGTCTCTTGTGGAGTCTTTAAGAAGCTTTAAATAGACTTTATAACTTTCAATAACATAGTACTGCAGTTCTTTGAGGTAAGAGAGGGTTATTTTCATACCTTCGAGATTAATCACTATCTTATCTTCGTACCTTCCACGGTGTTTGTTATCTGTAGGATGCCGTGCTCAGCTGATAATTGCTCCGTGCCAGGGACTTTCTGGTTCACCGATCGCATAGGCTGCTTATCCACTCCTCCTCCGTTCCTCTTATCATCACCTGTCTTTTCTCGGGCCGGTATCAGCTCCGGATGGCTTATAGGGAGTGAGAAGAGCTGCAGGGGGGGGATCTCACAGGGGGAGCAACGTTCTCACAGCTACACAGGGACAGGCTTCCCACACGGAGGGTCAGTTAGCCTCCAGCTTCTCCCGGCTGCTGCAGTAGCACCGAAGTGACGTGGTCTGTCCCGGGGCTTCCTTAGTCAATCCCTCTGCAGGTTCTCACCCTGCACTATGTCCTCGCCGCTTGGTCCAACCATCCCGCCTCGGCTCCCACACACCAGCGCCATCGGCAGGCCCCTCCCCATGCTCTGACGTGTCACTTCAGCATCCTCCCTTGCATCCTGAAAGTCTGGTAAAATAGACGATTTAGACCAACTGACTTTCAACCCAGAATACTGAGAAAACTCATTCATAATGTGTAGTGCCACCTCCAGTAAATCCATTGAGTCTCGCAGAAACCGCACCATGTTGTCAGCATAGAGTGCCAGGCTTTCGTCTATAGTCCCCACCCTAATTGCCTTAACCTCTCCGGCAGTTCTTAACGCAAACACAAGCGGTTCCATTAGGAGGGCAAACAAAAAAGGCGATAGGGGGCATCCCTGTCTAGTGCCCCTGCCAATATGGAAAAATGGGGAAGTGTGAATTCCTATGTGGACTGCCGTCCTTGGGTTATTATAGAGTAACGATATCCACCCTCTATAGGTCAGGCCAGACATTTTTTCCAGTACTGTCAGCATGTAGTGCCAGTCAATAGAGTCAAAAGCTTTTTTGATGTCAATAGATACTACAACCCTGGTAGGTGTGTCGAATTTGGGGAGCTGCAAGTGAGTAAACAGCCTTCTTAGGTTGGTGTCTGTTGACTTACCGGGCATAAACCCCGTCTGGTCATTATCCACCAGGGAGGGAATAATGCCCGCCAGTCTCTTTGCTAGAACCTTCGTTAGGGTTTTCAAATCCATGTTTAGTAAGGCAATTGGTCTATAAGATGAGCATTCTAGAGGGTCTTTGCCTGATTTGGGACGTAGAATCATATAAGCGTCTAGCATCGACGCAGGCAATTGCCGATGCTGTATACAGTAAACTAATAGTGTTTTAAGTCTTGGTGCTACCTGATCTGCTTTCGTCTTATAAAAGTCAGCTGGAAACCCATCCGGGCCCGGGGCCTTATGCGGGGAAAATGCAAAAATCGCCGATTCAACCTCCTTATTAGTGATCTCCGCCTCCAAGACCTCCCGATCAGTGTCAGAAGCCTCGGAAGCGGGAGACCCCCCAACAAGTCCTCCAAGGCCGACTGGTCATATTGAGGAATGGGTGCATATAGGGTTGAAAAAAAGTCCTGAAACTCAGTCATTAGGTCTATTGGGTCAGTAGCCATTCCTCCGTCCCTACATCTGATAACTGGGATGTTTGCAAGTTGGTGAGAGTTTGCCACCAGCCTGGCAAGGAGTTTCCCATTTTTGTCACCATCCGCAAACTGTGATTCTGTCCTATGCTTCGCCTCCGTATGTGCCAGATTATTAAAATGCAGGGTGAGCAACCTCCTGGCCTCCAACAGTTCAAGGTAAGAAGATCCTGAAGGACTGCTGGCGTTGTTCTCGCGCATTCCCTCTCTCTATCTTGCAACAATTGAACCTCAGCTTTTTGTTCCACCCTTTCTCTCTTTATGGCTGAAATACAATCCCCCCTAATTACCGCCGTAAATGCATCCCATACTACCGGGGGGTCAGCAGTCTCCAGATTTGTCACCCAATAGTTTGTAACTGAGTCCTTAAGGTGAGTAGTTATCCGATCATTTAGTAGCCAACCTGGTGAAAGTTTCCAACCCCTCCCCCGGGGGAAGGCCCAGAGAGAGAGAAAGTGGGTTATGATCCGACAAGCCCCTCGCCAGGTACGCAATGTCCTTCACATGTGACATCATCACCGGACTACCAAATGCAAAGTCAATCCTGGCCGAAGAACGATGCATCTGCGACAGGTGTGAAAAGCACTTGGCAGTGGGGTTTTTTGCCCTCCATATCTCAGTGAGCCCTGCTATCGATGCCCAGAATATAAGATCTACCGAACCCAACCTCCCAGCGTTGGATGAGTCCAGTGCTTCCAAAGTAGCATTGAAGTCCCCCATGATTAAAAGCGGGAGATGAGCATGAGGGGCCAGTTTGACTAACAAATCATACAAACATTGCACATTAAATGGAGGCGGTAGATAGACATTCACCAACAACATTTTACAGTAACAGATATCTAAGACAAAGGCCACATATTGTCCCCCCAGATCTAAGATCACTTGATGGATGGTGCAGGGAACAGATTTACTAAAAAGCATGGACACCCCCCTCGCATAAGTAGAATAAGTGGCATGAAAAGCCTGCTGAATCCAGGGCCTACGCAGGGCAAGTATCTTGCTTCCATCTAGGTGAGTCTCCTGCAGAAGGGCAACATGCGGCCTGGCTTGTTTGAGATACTGGAACACTGATGCCCTCTTAAGTTTACTATTCAGGCCTTGTACATTCCATGAAACAATTTTTAATTGGATTAGCCATAGTCACCGGGCAAAATCATTTCAAAATGGAAGCTTGCCATCAAGTGTACCGTGAGGCAAGGGGCCCAACCCCCAAAAGGAGGGCTGCCTATACCAAGGGAGAACCGAGAACTGATCAAATAATACCCCCTTACAAAAATCTAGACTATAACATACCCCCCTAGCCATTATACCAGAACTAAACCAAAAAAAAATTTGAAAAAAAATAGAACAATGTCCGGTATGTAGCTTTTGGTCCCAAACAAAAAAATAAAACCATAAAATTGGAAAGGTGTTGGAAGAACAACCATCAGCGCGAGTGTCCAAGAGGACTAGTAGTAATTTCCTGTGATTCCCGTAAACTCTGCATCACAAAAAAATAAAAGGAGCAAGGAGCATTTGAAAAAAAATGAATCAAATATGAGTAGGGACATCCAGTCATGTTTAGATAGTGAGATAGTGCCATATAGTGGCGGCAAGACAAATAAACTCCTCAAGTTCAGTACAATCAGAGTTAAGAGCAGGGTCACCAGAATATAACTTGAGTTATGCAGGATAGAACAAAAAAAGAGCAACAAAAGGAGGCAATAGCATAAAAAATGAAAAAAGGACCAAAGGAAAAATAGAAGTAATCCTGAGAAGAGGGACCCTACCATCCGGTATTGCCCGTGACCATTTAGAATTGTCCGAATCAATGTGGATACAGTTCAAGGCACAACAGGTGCAAAAGTGTAAGCTATGTACTTAGCCATACTCTAGCAGTCCTCAAGGGTTCCGGTTCAGCCTTTCGCAAGCATCACTCGGATTTTCAAAAAACTTGACTACGCCATTGTGTTGAACCCGCAGCTTGCTGGGATAGAGCATTGTCAGATAAGGGTACTCACCGAGACCAAGATGCTGAGAGCGGTAACCTCTTGCGACTAAGTGCACTCCACTCCTGGAGATGGTACAGGGGGTGAAGGGCACAAAGAGGCACGAGTCACCAGCAGTCTGGGCAGGTCTTGCGTGAAGGTCACCGGCAGGGAGACAGTTGTGCAGGACTGGAAGATGCTGAAGCTCAAGAAGAAAGATGAACAGCTGATCCAACAACAGGTTGGGGGTCAAACACCGTTGACTAGTAAGAGTCTCTTAGATAGGCAAAAACAGTCTAGTGCAAAGGACTGTTAGCAGGTCTGTCAGCAGGCTGATGACTTAGTACTGAAGATTGGTAGCAAAGTCCGTAAACAGGCCGAGGGTCAAACACAGGTAACTGGAAGCAAAGTCTGTGAGCAAGCCAGGGGTCGAGCACTGAAGACAATAGCAAAGGCCGGGAGCAGGCTGAGGGTCAATCACTGGAGACAGAAAGCAATATCCGTAGACAGGCCGAGGGTCAAACACAGGAAGCCAGTGGAGAAGTCCGAGAGGCAAGTCGAGGGTCAGATGGAGGAAGAGATCAGAGCAGGTCAAGGTCAATCCGGGTCACAACAGGTAATCAAGAATCAGGATACAAGCAGGAAACACACGGGGAGCTGAAAGACAAACCAGCAATTTGGTCCTGGCACAGAGTGGCCTTTATAGGCCAGTGGGAGGCTCATGTTGTGCGCGCGCTATTGTGAAGGAAGGCAGCAATATTGGTGAGACTGGTACTTGTTTCTTTCCTGACAAGCATACTGTACTGGATAATCTTCTCCCTTAGTCTCTTCCTTGCATCAATAAATGAGCGCCTTTTCCTCTGGGTCTCTGCTGAAAATTCAGGGAAGAGCATCACTTTAGCATTTTTTCAAACTTTAGCTCAGGGTGTTTTCTTGAGGCAGCTAGGATCATGTCACGGTCTCTATAATTCAGGAACCTCACCAGGAAAGGACGGGGGTGTTCCCCCGGAGGACGCCTGCCTGTGGGCACCCGATGGGCTCGTTCCACCACATAGGTTGGAGGGAGCTCCCCCAAATCCAACAACTGCTTGAAAAACTGTTCCGTAAAGGAAGTAGTTTGGGAACCCTCAGCCCCTTCTGGCAGGCCTACCACCCTCACATTATTCCTCCTCTGCCTGTCTTCTGCATTGTCAGCTCTGCTTTGCAGCGACTTCACCATGGCATGCAATTCAGTTAGTTGATTGCCCTGAGAGTGAGATACATCCTCCACCTCTGATATCCTGTCCTCTGCCACTGTAATCCTGCCCCGTATCTTGTCTAGATCATGTCTGATCAGAGTACATTCTGTAGTAAGATGCTCTATGATCACCATCACAGCTGCCTTGCTTGCATCTATAGCTTCCAGGATAGGTCTGGTAATGGCATCCTGTGTTGTCTCTGGGACCGGATAGACTGAGGGGAGTCATCAGAGCCCGATTTCTTAGCTGCAGCAGCCGCGGACACCATCCTCCAGGCTTGTTTCCTCTCCTGTTTGGTGGAGTGAAGGGAGGGCAAGATGGTAGCGGCAGGAATCGTGTTTGAACCTCGTGCAGAGCAGGTCTGGCGTTGGCTCTTCTGAGACTTTTTTCCAGTCCTGGATGCCCCCTTTTTCATGACCGGGGTGTAGTCCACACTGTTCGGTACCCGGAGTACCGAAATTAAGGCGAGTTTTCTCCAATTGGAGGATAAATTAGCAGGAGAGATGCGGCGCTCACAGGGAACGCATCCTGCTTCTTTCACATCCGGTCACACCCCCAAAATGACATTTCTAAAGGAAAATTTGTCTTTTAAAACTGATCGCGGCTGTAATGAATTGTCGGGTCTCGGCAATATAGATAAAACTCATTGAAAAAAAGAGCATGGGATCCCCCCAATCCATTACCAGGCCCTTTGGGTCTGGTATGAATATTAAGGGGAACCCCGAACCAAAATTAGAAAAAAAAAATTGCGTGGGGGTCTCCCTAAAATCCATACCAGGCCCTTCGGGTCTGATGTGGAAATTAAGGGGAACCCTGTGCCAATTTATAAAAAAAAATGGTGTAGGGGTCCCCCCAAAATCCATACCAGACCTGAATGGTATGGATTTTAAGGGGAACCCTAAGCCAAAATTTAAAAAAAAAATGGCGTAGGGGTCCCCCCAAAATCCATACCAGACCCCTATCCAAACACACAACCTGGGAGGCCGCAGGAAAAGAGGGGGGGCAAGAGAGCGCCCCCCTCCTAAACCGTACCAGGCCACATGCCCTCAACATAGGGAGTGTGCTTTGGGGTAGCCTCCCTAAGCACCTTGTCCCCATGTTGAAGGGCCTTATCCCCACAACCCTTGACCGGTGGTTGTGGGGGTCTGCGGGCAGGGGGCCTTTAATAACGGGATACCCAGATCCAGGCCTCACCCTGTGTGAAATGGTAACGGGGTACAAGTACCCCTACCATTTCACAAAAAAAGTGTCAAAATGTTAAAAAACTACAAAACACAGCTTGGGACAAATAAAAGGTAGGAATACCGTGCATCAGAATCAGAATCGTAACAATAAGCGGCAGCATACAGTGCGATCACACCAATATTCAAAAATCATGTTAAAAAGCTGCCCTAAAACTTGAAATTAAAGTCCATAACAAATTACATCAAAGGAAAAAATGAGTCCTTCAAAAGCATAAACACCACCACCGTGCACCTATAGACGATAGTGCTAATCCACCGTAGTAGTTGATTCAGCTTACCAGATGGCAAGCTTAAAAGGGCAAGTGGCTATAGCCCAGCCAAGGCCTTTTAGCTTTCTGCCGCTCCCGGTGTTCAAATGGCGGGGGGTAAATCTCCAAGCTCACTCACGGTGTCCACATATCCACATGTTGCAATGGAAACCAGGATAGCTCAGAGGAAAGAAAGACTTACAAACCGCTCCTCGCTACTCAGGTTTACAGGAAGACCAATTGTAGCCGGCATTGACTCTCTAAATGAACGTTTGGGTGAGATTATATTTTACCCATTATATTTACCCATTATATTTTGTTTGGTAATTGAAAATATTTTAGGAATAAAGATAGGGGATAGAATACATAAATTGGGCTATTTGCCGATGACATCATTCTATCTTTAACTAGTCCCAACAAATCCCTGCATGTGCTACAATCAATACTTAACTCCTTTAGTAAAGTATCTTATTACAAAATTAACAATAGGAAAAGCTTTGCTCTACCTATGAATATATCTAATGATACCTCTACCATCCTCAAAGAAAAATATAATTATAATTGGGATGCATCTTCGTTCACCTATCTAGGTATCAACCTTACATTTCCGGCAAAAAAACTATATGCAGCTAATTTTCCTAAGTTATTAGACTTGATTTCTAAAGATTTTCAAAATATAAAACAAACGCACCTATCCTGGATAGTCAAAATTGCAGAATTTAAAATGCAAACCCTACCCAAGATACTCTACCTTTTTAGAGCCATACCTATTCCAATACCTTCAAGCTTTTTCAAGATTCTAAATACTAAATTGAGAAACCTGGTCTGGAAAAACAAAAAACCAAGGGTAGCTTTCTCTATTTTAACATCTTCTAAAAACAAAGGGGGTATGAACTTACCTGATATGCATAAATACTACTACGCAACACTTTTGGATCAAATGAAATACTGGTTCTTCCCAAATGACGATAAGCTGTGGTTATCCATTGAAAGAGAAATCACCAAGGGAAATGATTTATTTGCCCTGTCAGTGGCTTACATGATATTCCCTAAGGTCATAGTTCCTAAATTGCTTTCCATTAAAGCTACCCTGTTAGCATGGAGGTTTCTTGTCTCAAACTTCCATGCTCTAGGGCATTTACAAAGGATACTTATACCACTCAGAGCCCTTGACTACTGTAGAGGCCGACTCTCGATGAACAAATGGATTGCTGAGGGCTTTAACTTTTATGTACACCTTCCCTCAGGATACAAAGCCACGATTGATGATAAGTTAAATAAGCTTAATCATCTGCAAAACTTAAATCCACATCAAGATTTTGAAATTCCATCTTTAATTTGGTCACACCTCACCATTAACAAACCTGTAAAACATAAAAATATAGCTTTCTTCTATAAAGTTTTTTCTCAGTATCCTAAATATGAGAAAAACCCTAATATGTATAAATGAGAAAAAGATTTAGGACAATCCTTTTCGGATTAATGTTGGTACAATGCTATGAGAATAAACCAAACTGCAACATCCTGCTTAGAGCATTGGGACAACTCTCAGAAAATATTGAATAGATGGCACCTAACTCCTTACAAATTAGCTAAAATATATCCATTTACATCACCACTATGCTGGCGTTGTACGGATCAAGTTGGTTCCTTATTCCACATTTTATGGAGTTGTAAAAATCTGACCAGTTTCTGGAACTCGATATCCACCTTTATTGCCTCTCTCACAGGCAACTTGATAAAACTATCACCTGCTATGGCCCTTTTAGGTATCAACCTTGACACTTTCTCATTTCAATACAGAATATTAGTGGCGAATATTCTTATAGCGGCTAGACTTACCATAACGAAAATGTGGAAATCAATTGAGGCCCTTAACCTGTGTGATGTCATTCTTAGAGTCAACACCCAGGCGTACTATGAATTACTGTTAGCACTTAAAAATTATAATATAATTCACGTTAAGAAGCACTGGTATGTATGGATCATACATCCTAAAGCATCTACAGTACTAAAAGACTTGTACGCTCAGTCTTAACTACCACTAGGTAGCCTGTTGGTATCACTTATTCCTTGTAGAGACTTATGCTGCTTTCATTACCTGATTGGTTTGACTCGCTAGAATACATTGATTTACTAGACGACATCCTGTTCTCTCTTTTGTTTATTCAAGTTAGAATAGACCTGTTCACAGTTTGCTCCCCTAGGGGTGAATAGGTTTATTCTTGGAGGTTTACTAGGTAGAAACTGAATTAAAGATATGAATTTGAAGGATTATTCACAATTATTAAACTGACTTAATGTATTTATCAAAAATGCATTCGCTATACTATGTAACTGTAATAGTGTGAATCCTGTTATACTTTTCTTAATGTCTTTATTTGTTATTTTATAATCTGATAACTAAATAAAAAAAAAAATTGAATGTTAAATGAACGTTTGGGCCAATGGGTTGATCAGCAATTACAGCCTCTAGTGACTAACCTTCCTGGATATTTACGTGACACTAAACAACTTCTGTCCAAACTGAAAGGGATGTCCTGGGAGAAGAACTTGTGATGTGTCCAGCCTGTACTCTTCTATCCCACACAGCTTAGGCCTTCGGGCCGTGGCCTTCTTTTTGGAAAGATCTGGTCTTTTTTCTCTAGTTGTGCAGGAATTTATCATTATGTGTTTAGAATATTTACTTACACATAATTTCTTTATGTTCGACGGGGAGTACTATCTCCACAAGTGCGGCGCCTCCATGGGCGCGAAGTTCTCACCATCCCTGGCCAACCTTTACATGGGGTGGTGGGAAAGGCTCCGCATTTTTGGGGATGACAGTCCCCGCCGATTAGATACCGTGTTTTACTGTAGGTATATAGATGACCTGTTATTCATTGTGTCTGACCCACTGGTTGAAATTGATAATTGGCTTCTTTATTTAAATGATAATAACTTGAATTTAACATTCACGGGTAAAATGGACCCAATTTCTATTGAGTTTCTGGATGTTCTCTTCACATCGGATGGTCCTGAGGTCACTTCTAACCTATACAGAAAACCCAGTACGGGTAACACACTCCTTAGGGCCGATTCTGATCATCCTGGACATACTATTAGGAATATCCCACTTGGACAGTTCCTAAGGCTGAGGAGAATCTGCAGTAAGGAGAGTGATTTTGATAGGGAAGCTATCTCTATGTCCTCTAGGTTTATGGACAGAGGATATTCTCCAGCTACCATCAATAAAGGTCTGTCCATAGCCAAAAAAACACCCCGTCACCAGCTCCTTGTGGGTAAGATTAAAGGCAGGGAGGATCCTAGGTCCCACAAGGGACCATCCTTTATTCCCACCTTCTCCACACCCTATAGTGTGGAATTCCACAAGATACAAAAAATTGTCACTAAGTATCTCCCGGTCTTGTCCAATGATCCCATCTACTCCAAAGTTTTGGCTAAAGGTATCCGCAGTGTCTCTAGAAAAGCACCATCCCTTGGTAACCTTCTGTCACCCAGACTCTTTTCCAGCAAAAACAAATCTAAAAATTGTTTATCATTTCAGGGCACTTTTAAGCGCGGTGCTCGTAACTGTAACTATTGTCCATTTGTTAGGGTGGAGACGTGGTGACATCAATGTCCACAGGAAAGTCCCATAAAATTAACTCTTTTGTTAATTGTAACACATGTTATGTAATATACGTTATTACATGCACTACATGTTCCATCCAATATGTAGGGAGAACTACATGCAGGCTGAAAGACCGGTTGTACGACCATCTCTACGACATTAACAAGGACCATGCCACAAACGTTGCACGTCATTGGAACAAAGTCCATCAGAAGGACACGTCTTGCTTGTTATACAAGGCATTGACAAAATTAGGACACCACCGAGGGGGGGTGACAAATTTAGAATCTTATGCAGATGTGAAGTCCAATGGATTTTCTCTCTCAACACTAGATGACCCCTCGGGCTCAATTTCGAGTGGGATGTGTCACATTTTTATGAATAACCGTACATGTGTCCTGCGTCTTCACATACATATAAATACTTTACCTGTAGTTTTTGTTATCCATACCCTCAGTAGTCCACTATCTGGGATTTTACCAACATTAATCAGTTCCCCTAAATTTGTTATCATTAGAAAGTTGCATCAGCCTGCTTATGCATTGTCTACAATTTACTATGTTTCATTGATATTTACATTATACATTTTTTACTGTTGATAGATTAGATATCTGGTTTTCAAAAACTCATATATTCTGCACTCCTGGTAGATTGAAAATACAATTCCCCAGGCCTAAGTTTTTTAGGCTTCAGCTTTATGCCATAACAAGTAGTAGCATTTTTTCAACAGTTTGAGTGAGACTCCTCAAGAGAGACCCTTTTGAGTCTCCGAATGCATGGCATAATACAGTAAGGCTCGGTATAGACTATTTTGTCTTTTCCACCTTTCATCTTTATTTATTTTTTTGTCAGTCTTACTCTAGATTTGTGGTGTCTCTATAGCGGGCCGTGGTGTCCTGCAGCACGAGAAGTGAGACTTCGGGAATTTTTAATTGAATGGTATTATGCAGCAAGGCCCTCATAACAATATGTAATATATAAAAAAACTAGTCTATCTAGTCAGATATACTAAACTATAGTCCCATTGACATAATTTTTTTGATAGTTAACTGTGATGTGCTGCAGCACTTCAAGTGAGACCCTTTCGAGCCTCCGAATACATGGCACAATGCAGTTAGGTTTGTTATAGACCGTTTTGTTTTTCTCGCCTCTCTGCATTATTATTATTTTTGTCAATCCCACTCTAGATTTATGGTATTCCTATAGCGGGCCATGGTGTTCTGCAGCACGAGAAGTGAGACTTTGGGAATTTCTAATCGCACGGCACTATGTAGCAAGGTTTCCAAATACTCATACATTTTGCATTCTTGGTAGATGGGAAACACGATTCCCTAGGCCTAAGTTTTTTAGGCTTCAGCCTTATGCCATAGCAAGTAGCACTATATATATATTTTTTCAGCAGTTTGAGTGAGACTTTTTAAGTGAGACCCTTTTTGAGTCTCCGAATGCATGGCATAATACAGCAAGGCTTGCTATTGACTTTTTTGTCCTTTCTGCCTTTTGGTTTTATTTTTGTCAGTCCCACTCTAGATTTGTAGTGTTTTAATAGCAAGCCGTGGCGTCCTGCAGCAGGAGAAGTGAGACTTTGGGAATCTCTAATTGCATGGTATTATGTAGCAAGGCCGCCTTAATAATATATAATATAAAAAAACTAGTTTTATCTAGTCAGATATACTAAGCTATAGTCCCATTGACATAATTTTTTGACAGTCAACTGTGATATGCTGCAGCACTTCAAGTGAGACTCTCTCGAGTCTCCGAATACATGGCTTAATGCTGTTAGGTTTGTTATAGACCATTTTGTTCTTTTTGCCTTTTGGCTTTAATATTTTTGCCAATTCCACTCTAGATTTATGGTATTCTTATAGTGAGCCATGGTGTTTTGCAGCACGAGAATTGAGACTTTGGGAATTTCTAATCGCATAATACTATGTAGCAAGGCTGCCTTAATAATTCTTAATCTTTCTTTTGGATGCAGGTCTGGGCTTTGTTTGATGCAGATTCTATAGCTACCCTACTATATCTGTGTGCGTTTGAGGTTACTCTCTTTCGTGTTATTATTCAACTCAACCTATTTCAGCACATGGAGTGAGACTTATGGTCTCTATACATTTGCTGTTGTAGCATAGTCTGCCAGCACGTTGATCTATGTGGAAACTGCATTCATTTAATAGTTCATTCGGTTCTTTGTCTTGGTTCCTAGGTTGGGTTTTTCTATGTTTCCTATGTGGTTGATCACATATCTTTTCATTATTGACCGCATAGCTAACATGATATTGTCATGGGAGTTTAATATCAACAACAATAGATATTTATCTATACTTTTTTGTGGTTTATCTGGTGTCTAATCCATTTTCATGCTTCTGTTTGTTTGTTTTTTTACTGTTTTTTCTTTTCAGAAAGTAAAGACTTATCTGACACCAGTGCTTTGGATGCGATGCTACATGTTTGATACTTTTGACACATTTGTAACCGACCCCTTTTTCAGATCTATGTATATATTTTTCACTGCATATAATTTTGTCAACTCTCTCGTCTATAAAATACAAGTGGTTAAGAATGATTGGAGGAGTTGGAGGAGTAATGTGCATAAATCTCTAATTTCATGTTTAATGTACATACACGCTGATCTCATGTCCAATATGCTTGTACTTTGATCTCATGAAAATGTGTGCATATTTCATCTAAACTGCTTATGCAAATTAGCTGTTTTAGGGCTGCGAGAGTGCTTTGACACTTTTTTAGCACTCCCAACTACTCAAGTTTGTTCCATTGTTGTGGCTTCACCTGCTAGGGAGGGTTTTAGCATCCAATACCTACCTTTTCTTTTCTCTTTTTTTTCAGTTATTTTTATGAGCTCGTGCTGATTTTTATTGGCATGACAGTTTTGTCTACTTATATTTTTCTTTATGCATTTTGGTTAGGTTAACAATGGATGTTTTCTCTCCTCTTTTAGCAGGTGTAGTTTTTTAATGGGATGAGTATTGTTTTAATCACACTGAGAGGGTGGGTTTGCTATGCAGCGCGATGATTGGTTGTTTCACCGGCATGCATACCCCGCCCCCCCTCTTTAACTTTTTCACTTTTCTATTTATACCAAACTACCACTATCCCTCTCTAGCTACGAATAAGCATCCAAATGATGTGAAACGCGTTAGAAGTCTACCACCCTGTACGTCTCTGCAATTGACTTGTTGTTGGATTTTATTGAAATAAAGATGTCCCCAAAAACACCTGGAGGGAGATGGACGGAGCCTAGCGGAGCAGACATGCATTGTTAGAGCTCCACACTGCTGAGGAGAGAAGAGAAGGACAAAGTGGAGCCTGCAGGCTCAAAATGTATCCATTTGAACCTTTTTGCCCCTGGGAACAAACTGTGAAAGTTTGGGCAGGAAATATGGTACTGAGAAGAAACCGTGGCAGAAATAACAATCACCTCACAAAGAGCTCACAGGCACTCACTGCAGCTGAAGCAGCTCCAGTCACCTCACAAGATACAGCATCAGGGCGCTCTCACAGACAGAAAATGTCACAGCAAGACTCTCCATTTGAGTCAGATACAGAACAAATCCTCTCACAAACTTCTCCACAAGCCTCCTCAGCATCCCCAGAAATATTATTACAATTTGAAAAGATACTTCATAAGGCCTTAAAACAAACCTCAGACCAAATAACAAAAAGCCTAACCAAAGAAATAAGAGAGCTGGGAAACCGCACCGCAGCCTTAGAAATAAAAATGGATGAAATTGAAATTACAACCCAAGAAAATATAACAGAATTGGAACAATTAAAAGAAGAGAATTTAATACTTCAAACTAAGCTCGATGATTTCGAAAATAGAGCCAGACGTTCAAACTTGCGCATAAGGGGAATACCTGAAACTGTGACAGACCTGCAATCTACTATTACTGCTCTATTACAAGAACTAAAGCCAGATATCCCTATTGAACGTTTAGAACTGGACAGAGTACACAGAGCCCTCACAGCCAAAAAGAAAGATGGACCCCCACGTGATATAATCACAAAATTTCATTATTACAGAACGAAAGAACAAATACTAATTGCTGCAAGAGAAAAAAAGGAACTTAATTTTCAAGGACACAATTATCAAATTTTTGCTGACCTATCCCAACTTACTATTACTAAAAGACGATACATGAAACCCCAACTAATGGAACTGCAACGCCACAACATTATGTATCAATGGGGCTTCCCCTTTTCAGTCAGATTTAACCACCAAGGTACAATTTACAGAAGCAGATCAGCAGATGAACTACAACAAACCCTTTTAAAATTAAATCTGACAGAACCCACAAGCAGCAACTCTCCCACACGCAGAAGAATGGCATCATCTTCACCTTCAGGCAGCACCCAGAAAATATCAGAACAAAATGGGAATCATCATTCTCACAAAAGAGGCCGTTATGCCACATCATCCATGGACCAAGAAGATTCAATGGACTGACATCCTAATTCCTGATATCTCTTCATGTATTATACTAAGAGATGGTTCTCTATAAAAAACCTGTATTTATAACTGAATGTAACTGCATTCTGATAGTCACACACTGCGTGGGATCATGTTACATTCCAGTTATATTTCTTATTACTTCTGATTCATATAGCCTTAGAATATATAAGTGAAATAAGGAAATTCTTGTTCAGTTATATATTATCAGGTAATAACAATAGATTTATTACTTTTTTGGACAAATATGTTCAATAATCCAGAACTAATGGAAGCTTTTTCTTTTTTTTCTTAAAACAAATATATTATTACCTAACTAGTTCCTAGAATTATGTTTTTGTTTATTCTAATCTGAAGCAATACAACCTCAATTTTATGAGTTAACATATCTAAACAGTTACATATGAATAAAATATGTAATTGTTTACTCTAAAAGGGTTAAAATCCCCAAATAATTCAAACTATCTTCATCAATACCAACGTTATTAACAGCACCTTTCTAACTGAATTATTTAGCCTAGGGCAAGACTAACCATATACAACCACCCTGGAATAAATAATTTCAACAAAAACTATAATTTGCACTCCAATTAATGAAACATCATTTTGATGTCTTTTGACATAGCACTTCTCTCCTGCAGCAGAAGATCCGTGTACCCCCATTAGCCCTCCTCATTCTCCCAACCATATTATGTGGGAGTGTGACGAAGGCACTTATTCCCCTGAGAGAGATATTTATTCTCTTTCACGGGTAAATTGTGATTACTTGCAAAAAATAATTTATACAATGTATCATCTAATCTCATATGTTTTTTGTTTACTCTTTACTCCAGAATTCACTGGTTTCTTTTCTATCTTTTCATCTCTTCAGTCCACACAGGTTGATCTGCGCAGTCAGCTCTGCATAACAAAAAGTAAGTCAAAACTATTTGATCTGTTGCCATGGCACCACTGAATATACTTTCCCTGAATGTTCAGGGAATAATGTCCCTCAAAAAAGGACCAAAGCCTTCCGTACTTTCCATAACAAGAAGGCTCACATAGTATGCCTCCAAGAAACACACTTCACCAAAGATTCTACTCCAAAATATATTTCTCCTTTTTATCAACAAATTTACACGGCTTCTGCCTGTACCAAGCAAAGGGGAACTCTAATTGCATTTCACCGATCCACACCATTCACCTTATCATCAGAAATTAAAGACCCAGAAGGTAGATACCTGATACTCATGGGTTATATAATGGATACAGCAATCACTGTGATTTCCTACTACACTCCTAACAAACGACCTACACCATTCCTCTCACATATATTACAAGTAATTAATACACACAAAATAGGAACAGTGATAATGTGTGGGGATTCGAACCAGATCCTCCTCCCATTTCTAGATAAATCACCTTTTACACCATCCAAAATAACCTCTAGATTACCTTTTTCTCAACTTCTTTCCAAATACAATCTGGTAGATTCGTGGAGAGAAAGTAACCCAATGAAAAAGAAATTCACTTATTTCTCGCACCCTCATCAAACCTTCACCAGAATAGATCATATTTTTCTAACAATAGGAATGATACCAGAAATTATTGCATCAGATATAATTCCGATTCCGTGGTCTGACCATAATGCAGTATACACTACTATAGCCTCAGCCATACCAAAAGCACATGACCCAACGTGGTACTTACCGGACATAATGCTCAAACACCCACTACATCAGATGGCCATTGAACAAGCTTTAAAGGAATACATATCAATTAATAATACAACAGACATCTCCCCAATAACACTGTGGGAAGCTCATAAGCCTGTCTTGCGTGGTACAATACAAAGGCAAATGGCACTATTTAAACGGGAACGCAAAAATCTAGCAAAAAAACTAGAACTAAATTTTAATGCAGCCTACATATCATTCCAAGATAATCCATCTCAGAGTACAAAATCTCATCTGGAAAAATCTAGATTGGAATACGATCTATTTCTCACTGAGTCAGTTGATAAATCCCTCAAACGCTCCAAACACAATTTCTACATGAATACAAACAAACCAGGTACATATTTGGCTCGGGCATTAAATTCAACTAACAAATCTTTCAAACCAATACGTTTGAAATTATCAAAAAATGTGTATACTTGTAATCCAGTTAAAATAGTCCATAAATTTCACTCACATCTCGCAACTTTATACAAGACAAACAATGAATTTAATCCTACAGAGGCTGAATCCTTCTTCTCAAAAATAACCTTACCTGAGTTATCTCAGAATCAAAAAAGCAGTTTGGATGAGCCTATAACTATAGATGAAGTTGCTAACGCCATAAAAGACCTAAAACTTAATAAAAGACCAGGCCCAGACGGCTACTCGGCTTTATACTATAAAACATTCTCAGAAATACTCTCTCCCATTCTCACTGAAACTTTTAACAAACTTCTAGATGGACATTCTTTTCGGCAAGAAACATTAATGGCAATTGTTTGTATGATCCCAAAACCCCTTTCTGATGATACTTCCTGTGTGAATTATCGGCCTATCTCTCTGTTAAACCTTGATATTAAATTATTAGCAAAAATAATAGCAAAACGCCTCAATAGCATTATAGGAAAATTAATACATGGAGATCAAGTAGGCTTCATGCCAAATAGACAGGCAGGCGATAATATACGCAGGGCAGTGTTATTGGCACATATTGCTAAAAAAACGGAAAATCCCTTTATGTTTTCTATCTCTCGATATTAAGAGGGCATTTGACACAGTATCCTGGCAATATATGCAATATTCATTACAAAAATGGGGTTTTGGACCCCACTTTTTAACATGGATCAAAGCATTATATAATAAACCCAAAGCCTATATAAAATATGCTGGATAAAAATCTGATGCCTTTAATATCGAAAGAGGTACCCGACAGGGTTGCCCATTATCTCCCTTATTATTTGCCCTTATACTCGAACCCATGGCCCAATACATCAGAAGAAACCAAACTATAACTGGCATTGAAGTAGGAGGTATTACACACAAATTATGTATATTTGCAGACGATATATTACTTTTTCTATCATCACCACAGGTCTCGGGTCCTAACTTAATACCAGCTCTTGATGGATTTGCAGCCCTATCCAGCCTTATGATTAATCCTAAGAAATGCCTAGTGCTTAATATTTCGCTCACAAACATGGAATTGATCCCGGCTAGGGCTGCACTCCCATTCACATGGGCAGAAAAATCAATCCCATATCTTGGAATTCATTTAACAGCATCTCATTCTGACTTATTCTCAACCAATTATCCTCCTGTATTAAGACAGATCACAAACCTAATAAAACAATGGTCGCAACTTCCTTTATCCTGGATAGGGAAGATTAATGCAATCAAAATGACTATTCTACCCAAATTGCTTTATCTATTCAGAGTCCTCCCTATTCCAATTCCTTCCTATTTTTTGAGAATAGTACAAAAAAGAGCAACTTCGTTTATATGGGGCTCTTCTAAACCACGTATACCTATACACACACTACATCTTCCCAAAAATAAAGGAGGCCTGGGATACCCTAATTTTACTAACTACTACAGAGCAGCACATTTGGCCAGTCTGTCCAAATACCATGCAAAACAGGAAATCCCATTATGGGTATTTATAGAGGCTTCAGAAAATGACCCTCTATTAATATCAAACTTATTATGGCTTGATCCTAAAGACCGCTTTAAAATTCATAACTACCGCTTTAAAATTCCCATAACTAAACACTTCTTATCTCTCTGGGATAAACTAAAAACCAAATATCAGTTACAATCTCCACACAATCCTCTCCTTTCTTTTATCAGAAATCCGGCCTTTTATCCGGCATGGATCTACCCAAATTCTTTTAAAGCTTGGACAACATCAGGCATTCAGACACTAAATGACTTCATAGCATCTAAATCATTCCTTTCATTCCCATCGCTTAGAGAAAAATATGATCTACCAAACTCTGAGATATTTAGATATCTCCAAATCAAAAACTTCTATACACCATTCCTAAAGGGGGATACACCATTATCCCAATTATCCATTTTTGAATCAATCTGTACAAAAGATCCATTTGCTAAAGGTACAATTTCATCACTTTATAATCAATTATATGGAGTAGCAAATCTTAATAGACCCTCTTAGGTTCAGAGGTGGGAGGAGGACCTGGGACGAACTTTAGAAGACACGGACTGGTCTAACATATGGCTCACATCTAAGTCATCTTCACCCAACATCTTAGCACTGGAGACAAATTATAAAGTCCTAACTCGCTGGTACCTTGTACCCGCTAGAGTGGCAAAATATTCACCTAATACCTCAGCTCTTTGTTTTCGAGGATGCCCAGAAATAGGCACACATTTACACATATGGTGGACGTGCCCAGTAATCCAAACTTTCTGGAAGGAAGTCTTCGTGATTGCATCTAAAATATTTTAAAAAATAATACAACCAGATCCATATATAACTTTACTTAATCTAAAACCGCAATGGTTAACACTCTCTCAATTCAAACTTATGATCCAACTAATAACGGCTGCAAAACAAACAGTGGCCAAGGCATGGAAATCTCCTACATTGGTACTAGCAGAAACAATTCACAGAATGAATAATACAATGTCCCATGCTAAGATGGTAGCCATCGATCAAAATCAAATTCCAAAATTTGAAAAACTTTGGCATCCTTGGATAAAACAACAGATCCTGTCAAACTTCAATGAATCTGTCCTGTTGCCATGGTAACAGATTAAATAACTTACAGAGACACCCATTCTAAGGCTTCAAAGAGAACTAAAAAGAATAATAAACTGACGGGCGGGACAACCTTGTGGACCATACCTCTACCTTTCTACCCTTTTTCTTCTTTCTCTTTCCTTTTCTTCACCTTACGATTAAAGTTCATTATCAGAATTTATTTGACCTATATACACTCTACCTGTAAACTATATGTATAGTAGGTATAAATCATTTAAATACCTACAAAAGTAACTAAGGAAATTATATATATCTTTAATTTAGGTTTACGTGAACCCAATGTTTAATATTTTAAATTTCATGATATTTACCTATATAAACCCTACTGTAAAACAATGAGCTTACTTTATAGATCCTTGTAAACTTACTTTATGTATCTTTATAACATTGTATACTCAATAAACTTCTTTTGACAAGGAAATAAAGATGTCCTTATCCCAGAATGCGGCTATCCAGGATTTCTTTCTACCCCACTTGGCCTTTTAAGCTTGCCATCTGGTAAGCTGAATCAACTACTACGGTGGATTAGCACTATTGTCTATAGGTGCACGGTGGTGGTGTTTATGCTTTTGAAGAACTCATTTCCTTTGATGTCATTTGTTATGGACTTTAATTTCAAGTTTTAGCGCAGCTTTTTTACATGACAGCTTGGGACAAGTCCTTCATTAAAAAATAAAAATGTCCCACGATTTCCATTCATCTTCTTCTATCACGCTGCCCGGACTGAAAAAGAAACCCGGTCTGACGTGTCTTCGCTTGTGACAGCTCTTATATAATTGCAATCCGGTTACGTAAACGGATGGCCCCGCCCTCAGTTATATAAGAGCCTTCATGGAGGCGGATCGGTCGCGGATTTTTTTTTCTTTTTCAGTCCGGGCGGTGTGATAGAAATAGATGAATGGGAGATGTGGGAGATTTTTATTTTTTAATAAAGGACTTGTCCCAAGCTGTGTTTTGTTGTTTTTAACATTTTGACACTTTTTTTGTGAAATGGTAGGGATACTTGTATCCCGTTACCATTTCACACGGGGGGGCCGGGATCTAGGGGTCCCCTTGTTAAAGGGGGTTTCCATATTCCAATAAGCTCCCCGCCCACAGACCCCCACAACCACCAAGGGTTGTAGGGATGAGGCCCTTGTCCCCATCAACATGGGGATAAGGTGCTTTGGGGGGCTACCCCAAAGCACCCTCCTCATGTTGAAGGCATGTGGCCTGGTACGGTTCAGGAGGGGGGGCGCTTTCTTGCCCCCCTTTTCCTGAGGTCTGCCAGGTTGCGTGCTCGGATATGGGTCTGGTATGGATTTTGGGGGGACCCCTACGCATTTTTTTTATATTTTGGTGCAGGGTTCCCCTTAAAATCCCCTATGCCATTTTTTTTTAAAAAATCTGGCGCAAGGTTCCCCTTAATTTCCATATCAGACCCGAAGGGCCTGGTATAGATTTTAGGGGGTACCCCACCCAATTTTTTTTTTAACTTTGGTTCAAGGTTCCCCTTAATATTCATACCAGACCCAAATGGCCTGGTAATGGACTGGGGGGATCCCATGCTCTTTTTTGAGCACTTTTGATTATTCATGTTCGTGTTCCATAGGCTTTAACGGTGTTCGTGTGTTCTGCCAAATTTTTTGCCTGTTCGCATGTTCTGCTGCGAACCGAACAGGAGGGTGTTCGGCTCATCCCTAAATGAGACATCTGAGTCATCCAGGTGGTTAATTAAGGATCCTCTGTGATGGGATTAGCCATAAGTCAGCAGTACCTCATTAGCTAGACCACTGTGTGATGTTTTGGGTAAATATTTGGGTCATTGTTAATGTGGTGAGTGACCTCCTTCTCAAGTGTATAAAAGCCTGTATTCTTGTTCAAATATATAGTTCTTATTCTGGTTTACTCCAAAACTGGTGTTGCCTAGTTCTTGGAGTAACTATAGCCAGATTCCCTGGTCTCGAGTTCCAGAGCTTTGGGAAGCAGCTTCTTGGTGGAGATACCCAGTCAGGGTAGCTGGGTTCTGTCACATCCAGCAACTGCTATTAAGCCTTGGGTCCTCATTGCCAACGGAGATCATAAACCAACTCTAACCTGAGTTAAGTAACTTTTAAGCATATTTCTACTGTTTACAGACCATAGGCTGCTTATTTGCTAGGAATTAGGTAGAATCTTGCTTGTTATAGGTATATCTGTCAGTCTTGTATTGTATCCCTAATATTGTAATAGTTTTGTATGTAAAGCATTTTTTGTTTAGTAAAAGCACATTTATACACTGCAGAGGTCTGAACTTCCTTGCTTATACTGCAAAGTAATCTTACTAGATAGACCAAAGCAAAACACAGTGTGAGGCACGTTGTGTCTCGGCTTTGGGGGCACTCTGAGGCACCTCCTATCTGTGGCACAGTTAAACCTGCTTAAACATCATTGACGGTTGCATTACATTTTGCTCATAGTGGATGGTATGCAATAATTGAACAACCTATCTAGTGGAATATGTGCCTTCATGATCTTATTTTCTTGTTTTGATGATTGTTGTGTTCTGTTATAGAATATAAACTCAGTGGCCTTCTTTTAAGACACAGAAATATTATATACTGTACATATGCTCATGTGTGCTCAGCTCATGTGTGTCAGCTCAATACAGAGAGTGGACAATTAAACAGCTCTCTATGGGGGCGTGGCCCAGCGCGGGATGTGAACGGACACGTTCCTGTGTAGCTCCGGTCTCCCCTTCTACAATCCTGCTCCATCCTGATCGGCCATAGACAGAAAATGTCTAACTTTTTGCCCACACCAGCCCGAAGCGTCTCCTGCACTCTAGGAAGGCGTTTTGGTGGATGGGAAAGCGGAGTGGGAAGAAGCCAACCCCCGTCCCCCCGGCAAAGATGAGCATCACCACTCGCTCCTGCCAAAATGGCCACCGCAACACTATCCATGGGACTAGCACATCACCAGCCTCCAATCCTGATCTCTTTGGAGACAGCCAGGATGCCTTCCCATTGCCTTCCCCCCGGCCGTGCCCCTGCAAGTGACCCCGGGAGTGACGGTCACGGATGGTGGCAGGAAGCCCACACTGTCGGAGGTCCTCGTCTTCATTAAGGTAAATCATGCAGACCTCATGGGTAAGGTGGATGGGCTAAAGATTAACTTAACAATCATGTGGCAGGACATGCAAAAACTACGTGGCCGGGTTACTGAGACCGAGCAACGTATTAGTGACCTAGAGGACACCATTAACCCCATCCTGCCCAAACTTAATACATATGGGGGGAAGATTGCAACCCTGGAGGATAAGGTTTATGACCTTGAGAACCGTCTCCACAGGAATAACCTTGGTCTCCCGGAATGGGTGGAGGGATCTAACGCCTGTAGCCTTTCTTGAAAGCTGGCTCGAGCAAGAATTTGGCCGCACTCAACTATCCCCCTGCTTTGTGATTGAGAGGCCCACCCTCCATGTACTGTGGTGATTCGTCTCCTCAACCACAGAGATCGTGATTCTATCTTGGGGGCTGCCAGGAGGAAGGGAAATCTTCGGATTAACAACGCCGTGGTGTCCCTCTTTCCTGACTACTCTGCGACAGTCCGTAACCAAAGAGCCAGTTACCAGCATGTCAAGCAGAAACTCTAAGAGTAGGATATCCAATACCCCATGTTGTTTCCCGCCACCCTCCAGGTTACCTACCAGGGGAAAGTCCAATTTTTCCAATCCCCACAGGATGCCCTGGCCTGGTGGGAATCACTACCCTGCCCTCCTAAACCAACTGTATATACAAAAAAGCAAAATACTCTTGCGCACTGGTGTGTTAGCTAAAAGATCCCAAGGGTTCAGAAAGGACTATGGATTTCGGCCTTGCTGCTCTTAAGGATGGGATGTCCTAATGTCAAATGGAAAGAAAGAAAAAAAGAGCGCACCAGCCTAGTGCATTATCCTTGACAGATTTATTATATAAAAACAAGATAAAATTTACTCACAAAGGTTGAAGAAAAAAATCGCATTTTTTATATGCCACAGCGGCGATTAATCCAGTGGTAGCAGTTTTCCAGGTCCCAGGAAGGAGGCGTACGGACTAGTCTTTTTTTTTTTTTCTCTCCTAAACCAACTGCCTGATGAAGGTCCGCAGATTTTGTTGAAAAAGTTGGAAAACCTGACTCTTCTTTCTCCCCTGACCGTTTCCCATTATCCCTTGTTAATCACCATTGAAGCTCTGTTAACTGATAAGTATGGTTGATCATACACATCTCCTGTTAGGAGAGCACCTGGCCCTCAGTTTCCGAGCAGGCCTGAGCTGCCTTGGGGTTCGCCCACCCCCCTGATATTTGTTGAACATTGACTTTTGTTTTTCTGACATCTCTTTAGTTCCTGTTGCTGGCCATGCGCCCCATGCATGGTATAAGTTTGGGGTATAGGCCCACTCCCCCTTTTTGAAACTGAGCAGGGGTAATGCTACCCTCACTGGGTACTGATTATGTTATTGTACATAGTTTTATTGTTGTGTGTATGCTGCCTGTGTGGATGTATGCTTTGTGACCCTCACGACCTTCTGTAGCTGTGACCAGAGACAGGGAGCCCTGCAGGAACCCCTTCACTCCACCCCTCTCCCCTGTCCTAGTGATTTCAACACCGATCCCATGTCTTAGGTAAACGTTTTTTCATGGAATGTCTGCGGGCTGAACTCTAAATTTAAAAGAGCATCTATTTTTGAGGCTCTGAAGCACAGCAAACCGCACGTTCTGTGCCTTCAGGAAACTCATCTCATAAGGTTTAAAATTCTGGCCCTCAAAAAACATTGGGTGGCCCATCACTACCACTCTACTTATTCTAACTATGCCCAGGGGGTGGCGATCTTAAATCGCAAGGGGCTACCTTTCTTGTGCCATCAAGTTATCCTGGACCCTAAGGGGCAATATATTATCCTACATGCAACCGTACATGGAACTCCCCTTATTTTGGTCACGGTTTACCTCCCCCCTCCGGTCACGGCTGCAGTGTTCTCTGAACTCAGTGTGCATTTTGCTTCTTTACCTAACTGTCCCATGCTCATCCTTGGGGACTTTAACTCTGTGTTGCAGCCTACCTTAGATAGGTTGAAACCTCTACAGTCTGAATCTAAATTATTTTGTGTGTGATGCAGTGCCTATGGATATGTGGACCTATGGCGCTGGAAATATCCTAATGACAAAGTGTTCTCCTGCCAGTCCAGGTCCTATGCAACCCTCTCCAGAATAGACTATGCCCTGGCCATGGGGGACTTTTTACCCCATGTCCAGTCCATAGCAAATTTATCCCAGACGGTCTCTGATCATTCTACAATACAGGTGGGTTTGACTGTGGGCCACAGACAGTCGTTTCGGGCCTGGAGACTCAGCCCTCTCTGGATCTCCACGGCGGAAATCTCTGAGTCCATCCCGATATGGCCAATTACTGGTCCTTTAACACTGACTCTGCAGCCTGGGGCCCTGTCTGGGACACCTTTAAGGCGGTAGTCAGGGGCTCATATATCTCACGCATTAAACGATACAGAACCGAGACTAGAGGTATGCTGACAGACACTCACCGGGCACTGCAGCTTCATATGGTGGATTTGACCAGGAAGCAACAACTATACCTCTCTGCTCGCATTCATGAGCATGGGGGGAAAAATGGTAGGCTCCTTGCGTATCTTGCCTATTGCTAAAATTCAACTACCAGACGGATCAGCTACTACTGACACACTGACTATTAACCGAACCTTTGCAGATTTCTATAGTTCACTATACGAAAGTACATCCGTCCCTTCAGAACAAGCCTTTCTAGGCTTCTTTGAAGCTATTGACTTTCCAACACTTGACACCAGCAGCTTTTCTTAGATAAACCCATTATGCTGGAGGAGGTTACCACGGCCATAGGCCTATTACCGACCAATAAAACTCCAGGCCTGGATGGCCTCCCCTCCCAGACTCCTTAAGACATTCCAAGATTCTCCGGACTCTATGAACGAAGCACTTATTATTGTCATACCTAAATCTGGAAAGGATAAGCTGCAGTGTGGGTCCTACCATCCCATATCCCTCTCAAATAACAATGCCAAAATTCTAGCAAAGATTCTTGCCCTTAGACTTCAGATGGTTATTCTATCTCCCATACTGCAGGACCAATCCGGTTTTATGCCTGGCAGGACACATTTATAGATTATATTTACATATCCATAGTGCAGCACACACCAAATGTGGTGGATTGGTCCTATCCTTAGACGTGTTAAAAGCCTTTGACACTATGAGCTAGCCCTTCCTCCGGGAAGCTATGGCATGGGTGGGTATTGGTCCACACTTTGTCCAGTGGGCCCGATTTTTATATGCAGACCCAAGGGCCAGTGTCCATACCAACAAAGATATCTCTGGACCATTTTCCTTGAAGAGGGCTACCAGGCAGGGGTGCCCGCCCTCTCCACTTCTGTTCACATTGGCCATTGAGCAGTTGGCCCTGGCTGTGAGACAGACATCAGAGATAGGGGGCATCCGATCTGGCCCATTAGGAGGAGAAGATCTCTCTCTACGCGGATGATGCCCTTATATACTTGGACGGTAGAGAGAGCTCATTTAATAACTAGTTGTGTGTTGTGGAGGAGTTCGGTGTGGCATCAGGGCTTCAGGTGGGCTGGGAAAAGTCTCAGACCTTTCTCACATTTTCATATTCATTTTCATATTCATATTCAAGTATACTTTTGCCAATTTCTTTTAGATATGGCTATTGCCAGTATCCTAGATACGTATACATTTTTTGTTATCTATTTTATTATAGTAAATACACCTTGGAATCATCCTGGGTGACAGCCGGGCTTATTTCTCTCTTCTTTTCAACTGCCTTGCCTGCCCTTTGCCTGATCCTGGACGTCCATTTGGTGGTCTCCTCCCCCTCAGCTCCCAGGGGAGATGTATTGCCGCTGCCCCCCGCTGGGGGCCGCCCCCTCGGGGTTCCACGCCTGACAAGTGGGTATTGGATTAATTACCTTGGCTTTATGTTGTCGTCCTACCATAACCTATACTCCAATATACTGTTATTACAGACACCAGATATACACATCAGCCCCTGATGATGCGAGGAGAGCTCGCGAAACGCGTCGGGTTAGAGATGTAGCATGTATATCTGTACCCTTTTATATTTTGATGTTATGTCATGATGGCTATGTTTTTAGGACCATTATCATACTGCTGTTTTCATGTATGTGTCACCGATGTTCATAACTTGTATTGGATGTTGATTTATTACAATAAATTTTGTCATTTCTACACTCTTGTTACTTTCCTGTGATCACCATGGACACTTCATTTAAAGTCCCACGGGCGAATTTTTGTATTTCTGCGCAATATAGGGATGGAGGTGTCTCATGTCAGGGAGCAGCTCTCAGACTTTTCTGTTTCCAGACCTTTTTCATAGACCCCCTCTTCCCCTTATTTATGTACAAAGGTCACGTATCCAATTAACGTCTTCCTTTAAATACCTAAGTATCCAAATACATGCTGATCTCTCTAAATACGAAGAACTTAACGTCACTCCTATAGTCAAACAGATGATGGATGGGTTCCATACCTGGTTGTCATTGCCCCTTAATCTAATTGGTCGTATAAACATATTTAAAATGATTTTTCTACCAAAATTCCTCTATTGTTTTCGAGCTGCCCCAGTTTTTTTCGCTAAAAAGTTTTTGGCAAAAATAGATTCCACCCTAGCCTGGGTGGCCTGCCTTGCCCAAACTTAAGAAATTATTTCCTTGCCTCCCAACTCACCTATGTCCATGCCTGGTTACACTCTGACCCCCAAACTCCTGCCACAGCACTTTTTTTGACCCTCTTTGGACCTTCTATCTCCCTAAGGGACGAACTCCATAGATCGAGGAGATCTGGTGGTTCCAGATTCTCCCTGTTGAGGTTAGCTTTATGGCCTGGGGGGGGACGACTCTGTCACAGTCTTCTCTGGGTATCTCGCCACAGACTCCTCTGTGGCGTGACCCCAACCTCTCTGAGCTCTTCGGCCACCTAGACTCCACATGGTGGAGTCGATTTCTAATCACACATCTATCCCACATAGTTGAGGAGAATACCTTACTTCCCTTTTACACTTTTAAATACGGCCTGGACAATAAATTCTTCTTCAAATACCTTTTATTAAGGCACGCCATTCGGGCAGTTTGGGTCATTGACCATTGAGCTCACGGAATCGTCTATTAAAGATCTCTTGTCGTTCCCGGAAATTGCCAAACTGGTGACAACCTTCTATGGTTGCCTCCAGGTGGTGGGAGTGGATCCTTTCCAGAACTCACAAATGGCTGTTGTCTATGCCTGAGCTTTCTGAAGAGGACTGGGAAGAAGCAACCGAGATATATTTTCAGGATATAATAGCACTGCTGACCTACTGGTACAATTTAAGTTTATACACCACCTGCATTACACCCCAGCTAAGCTGGTTCGGATGGGTCTGGGACGGGGATATTGCATCTGCTAGATGTGATATGATTGCTGCTGACTTTTTTCATATGTTCTGGAAGTGTTCTGGACTTTCAACCTTCTGGAAGGATTTACTTGCTTTTTTTGACCACAAACTGCACCTAATGATACCTCACCCCCCGGAAGTTGGACTTCCAGAATTCTTAATGACCATGTTCCCTTAATAATGGAAAAATTATGTGAAATGCAATTAAAGTGCACCCCCTGCTATCACATTCTTTTTAAGACAACAAGTATGGGTTGACACAACATAAAAAGGGGGGTAATCCCCCACCCTGCAAGATAATAACTTGGATAGGATTGGTACAGAGGGGGAGCTTAAGGAATTCATGTTGATGCTTGATGACAACAATTTTAATCTAAAATGTACTATGGAATACAATCCACAGGTAATCAAATTTTTAGAAATTCAGATTGTCGAGCAGAATGATGGCTCCCTTGACACGTCGTCATACCATAAGCCCACAGTAGGAAATACCCTGCTTCACGCAGAATTTTTTTTACCCCAAGGCACTGATACGCAGTATCCCCTTTAGTAAATATGTTCAAATGACAGTGACTTTGTATCTCAAGCAAATGCTTTTGGCAACAGATTGCTTCAAAGGGGATATTCTAGAAGCTGTCTTAAAAAAGCATTTAGCGAAGTAAAAAACAAAACATAATATATGTGATGTTACGTCAAGTAAATAGATACCTAACATATCATGCTTTAAAATTGTGCAGGCTCATGGAATGGTGCCAAACTACGGTACTTAAAAATCTCCATAGGCGACACTTTAGCCACTTGACAACTGGGCACTTAAACCCCCTTCCTAACTAGACCAATTTTCAGCTTTTGGTGCTCTCACATTTTGAATGACAATTACTCAGTCATGCAACACTGTATCTATATGAAATTGTTGTCCTTTTTTTCACACAAATAGAGCTTTTTTTGGTGGTATTTAATCACCACTGGGTTCTTTATTTTTTGCGCTATAAAAGAAAAAAGACCGAAAAATCTGTAAAAAAATAAATTTTTCTCTAATATTTTGCAAATTAGTAATTTTTCTTCATATATTTTGGCCAAAATTTATACCGCTACATATCTTTTGTAAAAATAACCCAAATCGGTGGATATTATTTGGTCTTTGTGAAAGTTATAGAGTCCAAAAGCTATGGTGCGAATATCTGAAAATTGATCACACCTGAAGTACTGACGGCCTATCTAATTTCTTGAGACCCTAACATTCCAGAAAAGTACAAATACCCCCCAAATGACCCCTTTTTGGAAAGAAGACATTCCAAGGTATTTAGAAAGATGCATGGTGAGTTTTTTGAAGTTGTCATCCCCTCTCGCCTCCCGTAAGAACGATCAAGCAGTGGAACAGCCGCTATGATCGTTCTTATGGTGTAGGGAATTGCCGGCTGAAAAAGCTGAAATCTGAATGATGCCTGTAGCTGCAGGCATCATTCAGATATCCCCGCACAAAGTCAAGGACGTTGTATGACAGCCGGCGGGCGGGAAGTGGTTAAAACGCATTTTTTTTTTTAACACAAAGTTGTCCATTTATACAATATTTCTACCACATAACATATACAAAGCAAAAATGACACCCCAAAATAGATTCTCCTACTCCTCCTGAGTACGGCGATACCACATGTGTGAGACTTCCACAGCCTGGCCACATACAGAGGCCGAGTACAGCCGAGCATGGCTCAGCATGGCAGGGTATGGCTGGGTATGCCGGGGTATTGCAGAGTATGGCGGGGTATTGCGGAGTATGGCGGAGTATGGCGGGGTATTGCGGAGTATGGCGGGGTATTGCGGAGTATGGCGGGGTATTGCGGAGTATGGCGGGGTATTGCGGAGTATGGCGGGGTATGGTGGAGTATGGCGGGGTATGGCGGAGTATGACAGGGTATGGCGGGGTATGGCGGGGTATGGCGGGGTATGGCGGAGTATGGCGGGGTATGGCGGGGTATTGCGGAGTATGGCGGGGTATTGCGTAGTATGGCGGGGTATTGCGGAGTATGGCGGGGTACTGCGGGGTATGGCGGGGTACTGCGGGGTATTGCAGGTTAATGTGGGGCATTGCAGATTATTGCACAGCATTGCAGAGTAGTGGGGATGGCTGAGCATGGATGGATGGATGGCTGGATGTCACTGGTTAGCGCTGTGGGCACTACACATCCAGCCCACAGTGCTGCAGCCATCCATTAATCCCCCTCTCCGCTCACAGTGTACCGATCGGTACACAGGAGGGGAGGAGAGGAACCGGCGTCATCAGATGACGCTGGTCTGTTTACATGTGATCGCGCCGTCATTTGACGGCACGATCACATGGTAAACGGCCGCGATGAGCGGCCATTTACCGGGATCCGTGATGCGCCGGGTCCTCTGGACCCGGCGGTCACGGATGTGTACGGGTGCGCGCCCCAGGGGGCGCGCGAGAGGGGAATTCTGGGAGGACGTCATAGGGGGGACACCTGCTGAGGGGGGGCTCTGGTGGGGGGCTCTGATGGGGGGCTCTGATGGGGAAAAATCTGTAAAAATCTTCAACCTCTCTGATCACACCTTATCCATGCCTGAAAAATCTCTACTAGCACGGGGGCTCACCTTCGCCCCCACAGCATCTCCCAACCCTTTCACTCTCTTCTTGGATCTCAATAGGTTCATTAGAAATATCACCATCAAACGATATTTCAACATTCAAGACACTAAGAAAGGTAATGGTACCCCAAACATTACCCCAAACACTACTCCATATACTACTAATGACCACGCTGAATGCAGTACTACTACAGAAGAGTCCTCCACCCTAGGACCCACAGAACTCATAGCCCTAGACCAGTTGGAAGATCTCTACATTGACGACCAGATTGAATCTCTAACTCAACATCCACCTACCTCTTCACCCATCTTACACACTAATTTCAAACCGAAATCTATCTTTTATCCCACATTTGCCAAAGGACCTTACGTCCAGACCTTCTATCAGGTTGTATATGCTGATATACTACGAATGTGTCAAATGTCCAACTCACGTTCCAATCCACCATCTAACTTAACCCCAGCAGAACGCACGGCTCTTAAATCACTCACCAACAACAGGCAACTGGTTATTAAGCCCGCAGATAAAGGAGGTGGCATCGTAGTCCAGAACCCTGCAGACTACATGCTGGAAACAACTAGACTCCTATCTGACACATCCACATACAAAAAACTTTCCGGAGATACCTTACCCAAATTCTCTATTGAAGCTCACAACCTAATAGATCGAGCACAAGCAGATGGTATAGTTACTGCATCTGAAGCCTCATATCTTAAACACAACTTTTACAAAAGGCCCTACTTTTACCACCTTCCGAAGGTGCACAAAGACCCCACACACCCTCCTGATAGACCAATAGCGGCAGCCATGGAAAGCGTAACCAGCTACTTCTCTATCTACATTGATCATTTTCTACAAGCTATAGTACAGAACCTACCTTCCTACATTAAATACAGCATCCACCTTCTGAACATGCTATGATACTACTCCTGGGAACCCACATACCGCTGGCTCTCGCTAGATGTGGTCTCACTATACACGTCCATTCCCCATAACATTGGTTTACAAGCTGTACGACACTACCTCAACAATGATCCATCACTCAACCCAGGTCAGAACCAATTCTTACTGGAAATATTAGAATTCTGCCTAACCCACAATTATTTTGAATCCCACGGAGACTTCTACATTCAAACACAAGGAACTGCCATGGGGGCCAATTTTGCCCGCAGCTACGCGAACCTTACCATGGGTTACTGGGAGCTACAATATATACACAACAATAACCCATATGTGCCCCACATAGTCTATTATGGGTGCTACATAGATGACGTGGTCATTATCTGGGATGGTCCAGAAACCTCCATCCTACCCTTCGTCAAACACTACAACAACAACACCATGGGTCTATCAGTCACAGACAATAACAAACTGGCCTTTTTTGGATCTGGAACTCCTCCACTATGAAAACACCACCTGCGCCCAGAATTATACAAAATCCACCTCAGGGAATTCTTACCTACACTTTAACAGTTGCCATCACCCACGATGGGTTAAAAACATCCCAAAAAGCCAGTTCTGCCGCCTAAAACACAATTGCACGCACCTACAGGACTATGAAACACACGGCCTACTACTCAAAGCCAAATTCAAAGACAAGGGTTACCCAGACCACATCATAGAAGATGCCTTCCAATACTATCTCAGTGAAAACGCAAAGGACAAGAGACAAACCAGTACAAATGACACTACCCAACCCGTCAGATTTGTGACACAATACCACAACAGATTTAAGCAAATGGAAAACATCTTCACCAAACACTGGTCCATTCTGCGTGAGGATCCGCATCTAAAACCCACCATAAGTGATAAACCACTGGTCACCTACAGACGGGCTAAGAATATAAAGGCCCAAATAGCACCAAGCAAAGTGAAAACAGCACACCCCACCGCCAGTGCCCCGTTAACCTTCTTTAACATCAAAGGCATGTATCAATGTAGGAAGCCCCTCTGCCTCACATACGCCCATGTTACACATAGGCAAAAAGACTTCCATCATAAGGGTAAACTATATGTCATCCCCGACTTCTTCAATTGGGGTTCAGATTATGTGGTTTATTGCCTCACATGCCCCTGCGGCCTACTATACGTAGGCCGCACTATAAGCCCGCTCCGCAAAAGGTTTGGTGAGCATCGTAACCTTGCAGAGAAGGGCATTGACAAGCATAGCGTACCGAGACATTTTAAAGAACATCATGGACAAACATCTTCAGGGCTACGCGTGTGGGTTATTGAGTCTATTACACCCACCCTCCCTACCGCTGAACGCTACAAAAGATTGTGTGAAAGAGAAAACTACTGGATATACACACTGGACACTTTATCGCCAGGAGGCCTCAATGAAGGCATTGAAATTAACATTTTGCTGTGACTCCAACCACATCCCTGCCTCATCACATCATCTCATCTCAATTCACCACGTATTGTTTCATCCATTGTCCTACCTGTTGTCTCATTCATTGTTTTATCCATCATCTAGTCACTACCCCATTAACTTACAGTCTACGTGGAACACCCATTACCCAAATCCCACCCATTACCCAAATCCACATAGCCCTAGTGTATTACACATACCATTGTTATTTTTATTTTTATTTGTATAAGTTACGTAGGGATCTTGCGAGCCACAAGTGGACTAATGCCTCTGTAGTGTGTATCAACTATAGATAAGCAGCAAACACTTAACCACGTTTCATTCCGTGTACATAAAAAATATATATAACCAATTGTGTTTGCGCTAAAATATATATAAAGACTGTGCAAAAATAACGCTAATATAATAAAACCAAAAAGATTGTGCCAGTAAAAACAAATACATATAATAAGTGCGATCCTTATGTAGAGATATCCTCAAAAGTGCATCATGCAAAAGGAAACAGTCCTTGGATTTTGTCGCAGGTAACTTCCCCTGCCAGGAGGCTTCCAGGCAGGACACTGCTGTTCACTTTTATCGCTGCACACAAAACCACCATCCACCATTCACAGTCTCCTCTACACTCCTGCTGTACACTCCTCCACAAGTGAACAGCAGTGTCCTGCCTGGAAGCCTCCTGGCAGGGGAAGTTACCTGCAACAAAATCCAAGGATTGTTTAACTGCGATAGCAGTTCTGGACTCTGCAAGTTGGATTAGAGTTCACACCAACGTATCCTGAATGAGCCCAGGAGTGGCTCCAATGCGTGTTTAGACACTGTTTAATTACCGTGTCACATGCCTAGAGGTGAGCGCAAGCACGATTGGGTGATCACAGGAGAGCACAAAAGCATGTTTGATTATGGACACCGTTAAGGAGAAGCATGATGGACACTAATTTTATGGACACTATATATTTGCACTTTATATTCCGATACTAATTAATTGATTATATTTTGATGTGGACACTTGATTGTCACAAGAGTAGCACCTGGATTTTACGTCCATAGCTATATATATTTATGTTATTTTCCTTTTGCATGATGCACTTTTGAGGATATCTCTACATAAGGATTATATGTATTTGTTTTTACTGGCACAATCTTTTTGGTTTTATTATATTAGCGTTATTTTTGCACAGTCTTTATATATATTTTAGCGCAGACACAATTGGTTATATATATTTTTATTTGTATATTTACATTTATTTTTATTTAAATTTTTATTTTTATTTCCTTATTTTTATTATTTTTATATTTATTTTTATTTTTATTACTATTATTTCTATTTTTATTTCTATTTTAATTTTTATTTATTTGTACTTATTTGTACTATTTATATTTATATATATTTTTATTATTTTTACTTTTATTTATTTCCGAGTATTTCCCATAACATTCCTCTCATTCCCAAATACCCGTCTGGAAACACACTCCCCCCCTCCTTTTGTCCCAATCCTACACGTCATTTAAATGTGTATATATGTGTATGTGTGTGTGTGAAAGGATCCTTTATAAATGGTTCTTTGTTTATATACATTGTACATGTTTTATTCCTTTTCCATCATTGCGTCATTTCTTCTCATATATACCACCCATCTCTCCCTATAATTATATACCTATTTAATTATATACTGTTTTCTGCATTTTTGTATTCCCTTCCCATATATGTTTACGTGTATATATATATATATATATATACACACACACATATCTATATATATACATATATATATATATATATATATATACACACTATATATATACATATATATATATATATATGTATATATATAGATATGTGTGTGTGTATATATATATATATATATATATATATATATTTTGTTCCCGTCCACTATGATCAATACAACATTTCTCTTCATATAGACCGCCTTCTCCTTACCCCACGATCCATATACACACATATATGTTCTTACCACAACATACTCATTTGCATATCTCCTTCCCCCCCTCCTCGCTCCCCACCCCACCCACTCCCCGTCTCCCTTTACTCTCCTTCCACATTGTGTACACCCCATCTCCATGGTTACCTACGCGCCCAATCATTATACATAGTCCCGCCCTCCTCTCAATTACCTCTCCACCCCTCCCAGTGCCTATGGTATAAATTCCCACACTGAATATGGCTACCAGCATAGCCTGATGAAGGATCACACATGCTCCGAACGCGAAGCACCGCCCGCCTCACCCCGCTCCCGGAAGTGAAGATGCAGGTCAGCACGGCGCTCCACGGGGGATCCATGACCGACATTCTGGCTGCCCGGAGGCTCTGAGGACCCTCGGCACCACCAGAACAGCTACCAGGACCCAGGTTACAGGACTCACATCCCAGGAACCCCCCCCCCACTGGCCCGTGACACCCACATCCTCCCGAGAGCACGCCGACGTGTATATATATATATATATATATATATATATATATATATATACACACACATATCTATATATATACATATATATATATATATATATATATATATATATATATATATATATACACTATATATATATACATATATATATATATATATATATATATATATATATATGTATATATATAGATATGTGTGTGTATATATATATAAATATATATATATATATATATTTTGTTCCCGTCCACTATGATCAATACAACATTTCTCTTCATATAGACCGCCTTCTCCTTACCCCACGATCCATATACACACATATATGTTCTTACCACAACATACTCATTTGCATATCTCCTTCCCCCCCTCCTCGCTCCCCAAACCCAACCACTCCCCGTCTCCCTTTACTCCCCTTCCACATTGTGTACACCCCATCTCCATGGTTACCTACGTGCCCAATCATTATACATAGTCCCACCCTCCTCTCAATTACCTCTCCACCCCTCCCAGTGCCTATGGTATAAATTCCCACACTGAATATGGCTACCAGCATAGCATGATGAAGGATCACACATGCTCCGAACGCGAAGCACCGCCCGCCTCACCCCGCTCCCGGAAGTGAAGACGCAGGTCAGCACGGCGCTCCACGGGGGATCCATGACCGACATTCTGGCTGCCCGGAGGCTCTGAGGACCCTCGGCACCACCAGAACAGCTACCAGGACCCAGGTTACAGGACTCACATCCCAGGAACCCCCCCCCACTGGCCCGTGACACCCACATCCCCCCGAGAGCACGCCGATGAAACTACTTTACATGCTGGTTTTTAACAACTCAAATGTAAGTGTTTTTATCTATTGTAATAAAAAAATTTTAACATACATGCTGCACTTAGAGAGAGCAGCCCTTCTTTCTTTTTTATTGTTCCAGAGCTTCTTCTAGCTTTTATAGACTGGCTGCCTTCCATTTATTCAGCATCATTTTATCCTTACATGGACTAATACCTGAACTTGTTGTGAAATATTAACTACCACCACCAAGTTCCCCCTCTCAGGAACCTCCAACCCACCCCCTTCCCCCCACCATTTTTAGTTATATGTACTCGGCTACCTCCATTGTGCGCCATATTAACCCCTTGATCGTTTAATACGACAGGCAGGCAGCTGCAGTATTTACAATTAGTTTACTGTGTCTTCTGCACAGTGTGCACCTAAAGCTACCTGAAGACAATTGCTGTTGTTCTGATCCTATTAATACCACAGGCAGGCAGCTACAGTATTTACAGTTAGTGTACTGTGTCCTCTGCACAGCGTGCACCTAAAGCTACCTGAAGAAAATTGGTGGTGTTCTTCTGATCCTATTAATACCACAGGCAGGCAGCTGCAGTATTTACAGTTAGTGTACCGTGTCCTCTGCACAGTGTGCACCTAAAGCTACCTGAAGACAATTGCTGGTGTTTTCATACTAATAATACTACAGGCAGGCAGTTGATTCTGCTAGCTGCAGTATCAGTATATATATACATCCCAGCTTTGTACAGCTACATCTCACTGCAGGCCATTAGTATGTCTGGAAGGCCAACAAGGAGAGGCAGACAGTCACAAGCCAATAAAAGAGGGCAAGCAGGCTCTGTGTCTAGAGGCAACAGTGCTGGTCATGGAGACGGTGCATCCTCATCAGCACGTGGCCGTGGGACACGATTGTCCTTTTTTTTGGCAGCTGGTCGTTTTGAGCCACAACATGTGGAAGACTTGGTAGAGTGGATGACCAAGCCGTCCTCATCCTCCTCATCCTCTCTCACAAAGGCTCAGGGTACTTTGTCTGGCAAAGCAGCTGCCAACGTGGCCTCTTCCCTCGGCTCAATGGCATCAGTCCCTCCTTCCCTAGCCCAACCATGTCCTTCTGAGGAGTCCCCCAAACTGTTTGACCACAGTGTTGGGTACATGCTCCAGGAGGATGCCCAGCATTTTGAAGGCTCCGAAGATGGTACCCAACTAGAGGAAGGCAGTAACGTGAGCCCAGAGAGAGGGGGTGCCCAAGAAGGACAGCAATCTGGCAGTCATGTTCCCCCAGCTATAGCATACTGCCAGGTTTGCTCCAGTGATGAGGAGAGAGGGGATGATGAGGTCATTGACTCCACGTGGGTGCCTGATAGGAGAGAGGAGGAGGAGGAGACACATCTCCAACGAGGCAGGATGCCCTCCAGGGGCCAGCTTAAGGGCAGCACAATGACTGCATCACACCGCAGAGCTCCGCATGTGCAGGGCACTGCTGTCTCTGCGCGTTATTCCAAAAGTTCTTTGGTGTGGGCCTTTTTTGGGATGAGTGCATCAGATCCCACCACTGCTATTTGCAACATATGTCTCAAGCGTATCTCGCGTGGCCAAAACATCACCCGCTTGGGCACCACATGCTTGACCAGACAAATGTCAACCTGCCATGCAGTTCATTGGCAAGCGTACCTAAAAGACTCACACCAAAGAACCAGCGGTGCTCCGTAGGCGTTCAAGGGCTACGCAAGCACGCAGGCAAAAAGATGCCATGCGGTGCTTGAGCTGGTGTGCTTGGGGGACAGGAGCCACACTGGGGCAGAAATTCTGTCAGCTCTGCAGGGGCAGGTTCAGAGGTGTTTGACGCCACACCAGTTTAAGCCAGGTATGGTGGTTTGCGACAATGGCACCAACCTCCTCTACGCCCTCCAACAGGGCCAACTGACCCAAGTGCCCTGTTTGGCTCACGTCCTTAACATGGTGGTGCAGTGGTTCTTGGGCAGGTACTCGGGCTTACAGGATGTCCTCAGGCAGGCCAGGAAAGTCTGTGTGCATTTCTGCAGGTCATATAATGCCAGTGCTCGGCTAGCTGACCTCCAAAAGGAATTTAAACTGGCCAAGAACTGCCTAAACTGTGACATGCCCACCAGGTGGAACTCAACGTTGGCCATGCTGCAGCAGCTGCACACTCAGCAGAGGGCCATCAATGAGTACCTATGCGACTATGGCACCAGGACAGGGTCAGGGGACCTTGTTTTTTTTCCCCATGCCAGTGGGCTATAATCAGGGATGCATGCACTGTCCTGTCACCATTTGAGGAGGCCACGAGGATAATGAGCAGTAACAGTGCATGCATCAGTGACACTGTACCTCTTGTCCACCTGTTGCAGCACACGCTGGGTGGAATAATGGACAGGGCACTTGAGGCAGAACAGAGGGAGGAAGAGGAGGACTTCCTTACCTCTCAAGGCCCCCTTTATCCAGACAGTGTTCCTGCATGCCCGCCGATCACACAGGAAGAGGAGGAGGGGGAGGATTGTGTCAGCATAGAGGTGGAGCCTGGCACTCAGATTCAGCAGAAGTCTTCAAGGGATCATTTACAGTCCGAAGAAACCCATGAACTTGTACGTGGCTGGGAAGAGGTGGCTGCGGATCATGTCGTCCTTAGTGACCCAGAGGACTCTGAACCGAATGCCTCAGCAAACCTACGCTGCATGGCCTCCCTGATCCTGCAAAGCCTGCGGAAGGATCCTCGTATTCGTGGTATCAAGGAAAGGGATGATTACTGGCTGGCAACCCTCCTTGATCCACGTTACAAGGGTAAGGTTGCGGGCCTTATCTTGCCGTCGCAGAGGGAGCAGAGGATGAAACATCTTTGGGAGGCCTTGCAGAAAGGTTTGTGCAACGCGTTTTCAGAGCCTGGGAGGTTACAATTTCATGGTCCTCCTGGACAACGTGTTGCTGAGGCTTTGGTCAGTCACAGAAGGAGCGGTGGAGAAGGTGGCCGTCTGACCGATGCGTTCAGACAATTTTTTAGTCTGCAGCCCCAAGGTCTGATCGGTTCCAGCAACCATCGCCAGCGTCTGATTCACATGGTGTAGGATTACCTAGGGGCAAGATCAGACTTGGACACTTTTCCCACTGAAAACCCTCTGGGTCTTGAGGATGGATCACTGGCCAGAGCTTGCACAGTATGCAATTGAGCTACTGGCCTGTCCTGCATCCAGCGTTCTTTTGGAACGCACATTCAGTGCTGCTGGAGGCTTTGTAACCAATCACAGGGTGCGCCTGTCCACCGAATTGGTAGATCGGCTGACCTTCATAAAAATGAATCAGTCTTGGATCACCAGCTACCAAGCACCTGATGCTGATGTAACCGATTGATTTTTTTTTTTTTTAATGTGAGATCCCTTCACAACTGCCTATGCTGATGCTGAGTGACTATCCTGTTATGCTGAGTGACAATCCTCTTCCTCCTCAATTTTCATGCTGATAGCTTGTAAGAACATTTTTGGTTCTGAGCACCGCCACCAGTGGCCAAGGCCCAATTTTTCTGCCCCTGTTTAACAGGGGCGTGTAATTACAATTTTTGATGCAATACTTTGCAGCAGGGCTCATTCCTGCGCTCTAACTAGAGTATCTGTGAGGGGTTGCAGTGTTGTGGCGCCAGCACCAATGCCCAAGGCCCAATTTTTCAGCCCCCATTTAACAGGGGCGTATAATTACAATTTTTGATGCAATACTTTGCAGCAGGGCTCATTCCTGCGCTCCAACTATAGCATCTGTGAGGGGTTGCAGGGTTGTGGCACCAGTGCCTAAGGCCCAATTTTTCTGCCCCTGTTCAACAGGGACATGTAATTACAATTCTTGATCTAATATTTCACAGCAGGGCCCATTCCTGCACCCACCAAGAGTAACTGTGAGGGCTTACAGTGTTGTGGCAACACCACCACCACCACCACCAAAGCCCCAATTTTTCTGCCCCTGTTCAAAAGGTGCATGTAATTACAAATCTCTTAATATAATATTTCACAGCAGGGCCCGTTCCAGCGCCCACCAAGAGTACCTGTGAGGACTTACAGTGTTGTGGCACCAGCACCACCACCACCAAAGGCCCAATTTTTCTACCAGTGTTCAACAATGGCATGTAATTAAAATTCTTGATCTAATATTTCACAGCATGGCCCATTCCTGTGCCCACCAAGAGTAACTATGAGGGCTTACGGTGTTGTGGCAACACCAACACCTAAGGCCCCAATTTCTGCAGAGTATATAGGGCAGGCCCCTACTTTCAAACATCCAACTTACAAACGACTCCTACTTGCAAACGGAAGGAGACAACAGGAAGTGAGATGAAATCTACCCCTAGGTAATTCTCTCCTGCAAGAGTTAATATGGGAAAAAACATGTCTCCTCTTCACTGATGCTTTATCACCAATCCTTGTTTCACTAAAAACCCCAAATTTTCAAAAAACATTTGTCATTAGGACAGAAAGTGAGGTGAAATCTTCTGAAGAGGTGTGCAGACAGCAAAACAAATGTTACAGGGGTGATAACCCTTCCCTATCTTTTCCAAAAAGCTTAAAAATAGATTTTTTGGCTGGAGCTACACTTTAAAAATGTACCAGTTCAAAATTACAAACAGATTATACTTAACAACAAACCTACAGTCCCTGTCTTGTTTGCACCGCCTGTATACTGCTATTCAGAGTATATAGGGCCTGGGGGCCCAACGCCTTACCTTCTTTAAATTTGGGTGCAGGATTCCCCTTAATATCCATACAAGACCCAAAGGGCCTGGTAATGGACTGGGGGGGGGTACCCATGCCGTTTGTCTCACTGATTTTCATCCATATTGCCGGGACCCGACATTACATTAAATCCGCAAGCAGTTTTAAATGACTTTTATTCCTTTAAAAATGTCATTTTGTGCAAGGACTGTTCTAAGCACGGGAAACATGCGCCACTTTACAGGCATACTATAGACACCCCCCCGGGGTACAATATTTATAGGAATATTTCACTTTTTTTTCCACTTTAAGCATCATTAAAATCACTGCTCCCGAAAAAATGGCCGTTTTTGAAACTTTTTTTGCATTGATACATGTCCCCTGGGGAAGGCCCTGGGTTCCCAAACCCTTTTTAGGACAATAACTTGCATATTAGCTTTTAAAATTAGCACTTTCGATTTCGGACGTTAGAGTCCTATAGACTTTAATGGGGTTCTAAAGTTTGCGCGAACTTTCGGTCTTTTGCAGGTTCTGGCGCCAACCGGGGGGTGTTCAGCTCATCCCTAGTGACTAGACTACCTAAACACAAGCTAAGTAAATCCCAATTACAGCCTTATAACAACCAACAAGGAAATAGTATGTGACCGGACAAAATTAAGAGATATGTACATAAATGCTAGAAGTCCAGCTAATAAAATGGGAGAACTGGAGCTGCTTATTACAAGGAGGATTTCGATTTTGTGGGAATATCAGAAACTTACTTTGACAGTTTACATGACTGGCTGGCAACCGTTTAGGGGTATTCCCTAAGTGTCAGTGTTTAGGGCCCTTCACCCTTAAAAACTATGTGCTTCACTGAAAAAACTTCCAAATAATCTGCACTTTATATCCAAAAACATAAAGAAAAAAGGTGCAAGTGTTGAAGGCTCTTCGCCCTTTTAAATGATGTGCTCCACTGTCACACAGGTGCTCCAACACCAGCTAAAATGCTCGCTCACCTTGCAAGTGGATCTGTAAATTAATACAGATAAAATGGGCTTTTAGGACAACAATCCTTCTATAGGTATGACAATCATCTGGTCTCATCCACAAAGTATGGCTCTTAGATGTATGTGCTGACCTCAGCTGGCTGTATCCCCATACACTCCACTGTACATATATGAAAAAAAACGTCCGCATATAGTGTAGTATGTCCTAACAATCACATATTACTCAGCCACTCCTGAGGTAAATTACTCATTTTAATAATGTATAAAAAGCATTTAAAAGTGCCAACACAGCGCTCACAAGTAAGGTTCCAAAAACACTGGGTTCAGAACCGATGTCACCTGGCTCTGCATCCACGCGTAATGCCACTAACCCACGTGGCTTTGTCAGGAAGTGAGTCAGGTGGAAGTAACAAGGAATTTATACAAACACAGGGGTTTCCAAAGTGACCCGGGCTGTGATCAATGCAGCCGCAGATGTCTCAGCTGTGCTGAATCAGCCTATATGTTCGGCTGCAGTTCACAAAAGCCCATAGAGGCTTGACTTGGGGAGGCCCCTAGTGGTAATAGCGGCTATAACAGGTAACACCACATTTCTATAGAGCGCTAAAAAAAATAACAATATGTATAATGATTGAACTATTAAGCTTGGATGACTATCTGTTACTAATAACACACTAAAATAGTCATCCAAGCTTAATAGTTCAATCATTATACATATTTTTACTTTTTAGAGCTCTATAGAGATGTGATATTTTTTCAGTGAAGCACTTAGTTTTTAAGAGTGAAGGGCCCTAAACAATGACATTTTTTTTTGAACTGTAGCACATAGTTTAATAAGGAGTGCTACTTTCAATTTATTGGTGTTTTTCATGTTTTTGAATTTTTTTATGTCATTAAGTGTATAAGGTGTTGATGTCATATGAATATGTTTTTGATATGAGAGATTTACTATAATATATTTAAGCACCTATGAATATGTTCACTTAATACCAGAGGATGGCCATATAATTAGGCAATCTGTTTTAAGCAGCGCAAATACACACCTTTTTTCAATCAGCACTTATCATTGTGGGAACACAATTTGTATTTGCAGCAGCTTAGAGGTCAATTTAAATAAGGTCCCTGTATTTTATATATCACTTTGGCAGCGCGCAGCACCATTTTTCTTTATTTTGCATATAATAAATGGGGAGGGTATGCTGTACATTAAGAATGATTTTCAAGTGAATGTGAGGGACGATATTACTAATGGAGCAAGGGAAGGGGTGGAATCCCTATGGTTGGAGCTTCAAAGGGAGGAAATTAATGGTAAAGTAATAGTGGATGTAAGCTACAGGCTCCCTAACCTGAGGAATGAAGAAGAGTCTGACCTCCTATCATAGATAGGAATGGCAACAAGGCAGGGCAGTGTTATTATAATGGGGGATTTCAATTATCCAGATATCGACTGGGTGGAAGTAACTGTTCATTCATCTAAGGTTTGCCATTTCCAAAATATCTTGTAGGACAATTTCATGGGTTAGTTGGTGAATGCACCAAAAGCGATAATGCATTACTAGACCTACAGATTACAAAAAAACAGACCTGATCGTGGATGTTGAAATACGGGGCAACTTAGGAAACAGCAATCACAGGTTAATTACATTCAGTATAAATGACAGAAATACCCTGTTTCCCCGAAAATAAGACCTAGCGTGATTGTCGGTGATAGCTGCAATATAAGCCCTACCCCCCAAATAAGCCCTAGTTAAAGTCCTTGTAGGTCTTCTTTTCAGGGTAGGGCTTATTTTCAGGGAAACAGGGTAGGGCTTATTTGGGGGGTAGGGCTTATATTGCAGCCATCACCGACAATCACGCTAGGTCTTATTTTTGGGGAAACAGGGTAAGAAGCACAAGAATAATTGAATTTCAAAAGAACCAACGTCCCTAAACTGCGCTCAATGCTACATGATATTATATGGGTTAAAATCTTAGGAAGAAGGAACACAGAGGAAAAACGGGAGTACTTTAAGAACTTTGGGCAATAAATATAAAAGAGCTAAGAATAAACCTGGGTGGCTAAACTATAATGTAAAAATGCAAAGAAAGAAAAGACCTATAAGGCTATAAAATATAAGGCTGAGGGGTAATTGTTGGCATTCCACTACAAGGAATGCAATAAGAATTGTAAGCGTGCAATCAAGACTGCTAAAATAGACCACAAAAGGTACATAGCAGAGGGAAGTAAAAAAATTTCAATACATTTTTTAAATATATTAACAGTAAGAAAGTGAGGCCAGAGCAAATTGGCCCCATAAGAGATGATGAAGGGAATTTGGTTACAAAAGACAAGGAGAAGGCAAAGGTTTCACAAAGGAAAATGGGGGATATAGGAACTAAGACTGTAATGTTAACAACGCATCACAGAATGTACCCTCATGGCTAACGGAAGCCAGTGTTAGAAATAGACTTGAAAAACCATAAATAAATCACCAGGACCAGATGGCTTACACCCGAGAGTCTTTAAGGAACTCAGTCAGGTGATAGCTAGACTGTCGTTCCTATTTTTTATGGACAGCATACTGACAGGAATGATACCAGCTGATTGGAGAAAAGCCAACGTGGTAACAATATTTAAAAAAGGGCTGAGATATATCCCTGGAAGCTACAGGCCAGTCAGTTTAACATCAATAGTTTGCAAACTATTAGAGGGGATGATAAGGGTCTATATCCACAAATTTGCTGATGAAAACAGCATCATTAGTTGTAATCAGCATGGATTCATGAAGGATCGTTCTTGACAGACCAATCTGCTAAAAATGATATAGAGGATGAGATATATAGCTCTCAGTGTTTGCTGATGATACAAAGCTAAGCAGGGCAAAAACGTCACAACAAGATGTGGAAACCTTACAAGAAGGCATAAAGAAAATAATGGGTTGGGCAACTACATGGCAAATGAGGTTTAATGTTGAAAAATGAAAAGTAATGCATTTTGGTGCTAAAAATACGAAGAAGGCAAGTTACTCGCTAGGGGGAGAACCACTGGGGAATCCAGGATGGAAAAAGATCCTGGTAGATGACAGGCTCAGCAATCGCATGCAATGCCAAGCTGCTGCAAGCAAAGCCAACAGAATATTATCATGCATTAAAAAGGGGATTTACTCCAGAGATAAAATGATAATTCTGCCACTCTACAAGACTCTGGTCCAGCCGCAGGACCTCGGCTATGAGGAAAGTATACAAGCATTAAACTTATTCTCTCTGGAGAGGCGATGCTTGAGAGGATATGAAAGCGATATACAAAAAAAACTTTTCAGTGGGAGGGAGTTTAAAAAGACACGGACCAGTCATTGAAACTGGAAGAGAAGCAGTTTAACTTCAACTGCGTATTGTTCTTTACTTTCAGAGCGGTAAGGATGTGGAATTCCCTTCCACAAGCAGTGGTATCAACAGGGAGCGTCGATAGTTTAAAAAACTATCAGATGGGCACCTTAACGATCCCAACATTCAGGGATATGGGAATTATCACTGACATAAACGCATACACACACACACACACACCACAGGTTGAACTGGATGGACTGGTGTCTTTATTCAACCTTACCAACTATGGAACTATGTACATTACCTTTATTGAATTTTTAACTAATTTTACGAAGGAATTTAAGTAAAAAGAATGTTTTTTCTGGACTCTATGGCAGTGTTTCTCAACCTTTTTTTAGTCAAGGCACCCTTTAACCACTTCAGCCCCGGAGGATTTGGCTGCTCAATGACCAGAGCACTTTTTGCGATACGGCACTGCGTCGCTTTAATTGACAATTGTGCGGCCGTGCAATGCTGTATCCAAACAAACTTTGACATCCTTTTTTTCCTACAAATAGAGCTTTTTCTTTTGGTGGTATTTGATCATCTCTGCGGTTTTTATTTTTTGTGCTATAAACAAAAAAAGAGCAGCAATTTTGAAAAAAAAACACAATATTTTATACTTTTTGCTGTATTAAATATCCCCAATTTTTAAAAAAAAAAGATATTTTTTTTTCAGTTTAGGCCGATTATGCATTCTACAAATATTTGGTAATAAAAATCGCAATAAGCCTATATTGATTGGTTTGCGCAAAAGTTATAGCCTCTACAAAATAGGGGATAGATTTATGGCATTTTTATTATTATTATTTTTTTACTGGTAATGGCGGCGATCTGCGATTTTTTTATCATGACTGTGACATTATGGCGGACACATAAGACACTTTTGACACATTTTTGGGACGATTGACAATTATACAGCGACCAGTGCTATAAAAATGCACTGATTACTGTATAAATGTCACTGGCAGGGAAAGGGTAAACACTAGGGGGCGATCAAGGGGTTAACTATGTTCCCTGACTGTGTGTCCTAACTGTAGGGGGAGGGGACTGACTATAGGAGATGACAGATCGTGATTCCTAGCTATTAGGAATTCACGATCTGCATCTCCTCTCAGAACAGAACAGGGATTTGTGTGTTTACACACACACACTTCCCTGTTCTGCTTCTCATGCCCACGATCGCTCATGGCCGGCGGTCATCGTGACCAATGATCAAGAGCATCGGCACCCCACGAGTGCAGTGTGCGCACCTGCTATCCCGCTTAAAGGAGCCGGCATATAGCTACGACGGCTCGCAGGATCGTGCTGACCTGCCGCAGTATAATGACGGTGGCTGATCGGCAAGTGGTTAAAATTATGGACAGTCTCGAGAGGGGGGTAGGCGGAGCCAGCTGAGGCAGACATGTCCCGCTGAAGCTCTGTATCTCCCGGGACTTCGCGGCCAGATTAAACACCCGCACGGCTTCGAATTAAGTATACAAAAAGCTGCATATCTTTACTGAGGTAAAGGGGACACATTATGGTGTTTGGCGGGGCTCATCCCAAAAGTATAATGAAGAAGAATTCCAGAGAAACTCTGCCCAGGGCTATGTCTAAAATGGCACCTCCCCCCTCACCTCACACAAGCTCTTCTCGTGCTGCTAAGCAGAGGCAGAAACAGCAGTCACAGGATGATACAGCTGACACAGCTGAATCTGATATTGAATATACTGCTCCTTCACAAACTGCAGTAATGGACACCTTACATTCTAATATTATAAAGCAGTTTGAAAAGATGCTACAAAAGGCACTAAAGCAGACATCAAAACATATCACAGAAAGCCTGACTAAAGAAATCAGAGAATTAGGCCAGCGTACATCAGACCTTGAAAATAGAGTATAAGATGTGGAAACAAATGTACAGTCCCATGTTCGTGAATTGGAAAATCTTAAAGAGGAAAACCTCACTTTGCAAAAGCGTCTGGAAGATTTTGAGAATAGAGTACGTCGTTCCAATCTGCGCATCCGTGGAATTCCTGAGGTAATTGTTGATCTTCAATCGACCATCACTGCTTTATTCCAAGAATTAATGCCGTCAATCCCAATTGATCGATTGGAATTTGATTAAATTCATAGGGCTTTAATGCCACGCAAAACTGAAGGCCCACCTCACGATATAATTGCAAAGTTACATTTTTTTTGCACCAAAGAGCAAATTTTGGCTGCAGCAAGAGGAAAAGACTCCTTCACTTTTTAGGGTCACCCTTACCAGCTATTCACCGATCTTTCCCCAATTACAGTCGCTAAACGGCAAGCTTTAAAACTTCTTCTTCAAATCCTTCAGCAAAATCAAACAGCTTTTTTTTACTTATCAAGGTACCAAATATACCTGCAGATCTTATGATGAGTTGCAAAATACCTTGCAAAATCTACATCTCATAGATAGATCCTCTAGTTCAAGTTGTCCTCGCCGTCGTATTACACCTGATCCATCACAAGATAATGCCAAAGAAGACAGAAATCGCCAAAATTCATCTAAACGCAGTCGCCATAATTCTCCTGATAAAGATCTTGCAGATACTATGGACTGATAGCTTCATATTTTTTTTTTTGGACTATTTTGCAAGCATATTCTGCTTTTTCCCCTTTTTCTTTTTCATTATGCCATTAGATGTGTTTGAAAATGTTAACATCTATACCCTCAACTCATCCTTAATTGATAATGTTATGAGTGCATAGAGCTCATTCTTACCCCTAACCTCAATTCTCCTAGATATTTCACTTTTTGTGTACCAAATTTATAGTTTCCTTCCCCTTTTTTTTTTCTTTCGCCCCTTCCCTCCTGCTCTTATTAATTATATGGTTAACAAACCTGGTATGTAAGTTTATACCCTACATAGATGTGTAATATGCTTTAACTAAATGTTTTCTTACTCCTTCTCACCCTCCTTTCCCATTCCTCCTTTTTTATTTATTTATTTATTTTTTCTCTCGCCCCCCTTTTTCCCCCAACCTTTTTTTTTCTCTTTCCCTATCCCCTTACTTATCACTTATTATAGCCGCTTTTGGGTGTTAGTATACTTTATTTTATTCATATATGTTTTGGCTGTCGTGGTCTCGGGAGAATGTCACTGCTCTCCCCATCTCTGGGTATTCTTCCTTCCTGTTAATTTTGGGGAATTCCCTGGATAGCTATTAGGCCTCTGGGTTCGTATTTTTGCTCACCCAGTACGTCGCTTTCTTACTTATCCGCATAATTTAACTTAATGTAGATTGTCTATATAAACCTTACCCCCCTCCTTTATCTTACATGCTCCTTTATGCTCTTCTACTTGTTTTTACTCTTCTCCAAGGTAAGTGTAGCAACACAAATTGTAGAGACTAATTTTGACCATATGTCTTTTATACCCTTCTTATGGCTCCTTTAAATGTACTTACTTTAAATGTGCAGGGTTTAAATATACCACAGAAACGAACTAAAGTGTTTCGCTCATTGGCATCAACCAAGGCACATGTTGTGTGTCTCCCGGAGACGCACTTTGCTACTACAGCAACTCCCAAATATTTTAGCCCTTTTTACCCACAAGTTTTTACGGCTTCAGCTGAAACCAAACAAAGAGGAGTATTGGTAGCATTCCATCGCACAACACCTTTCTCTCTTCAAAAAGAAATTAAAGACCCTGAAGGGAGATACCTGATACTAATGGGGTTTTCCCCAATTACAGTGGTATCTTTTTATGCCCCGAACAAAACTCCAACATCATTTCTTTCCCACTTGCTACATGTGATCGATACCCACAAAATGGGCACACTGTTAATCTGTGGTGACTCAAACCAAGTCCTATATCCATTCTTAGACAAATCCCCAATACCTATTGCCTCTAATTCGCAAAAGCATACCTTCCAACAATTACTCCAGCAGTACTGTTTATTAGACTCTTGGCGTGAAAATAATCCCACAAAATGACAATTCACTTTTTATTCCCATCCACATAAGTCATTCTCCCGAATAGATCACATATTGATCGCAATTGGCATGACCCCAGAACTCCTTTCCTCTTCACTTATACCATTTGCGTGGACAGACCATAGTGCTGTACTAACAACATTCACTTCTTTAATTCCTAAAGCACATGACCCCACATGGCTTATCAATAATTCTATATTATCACACCCATCTCATTCCTTAGATTCGGAAAAGGCTTTAAAAGAATATCTGGTTAATAACGCGACTCCTGATATCTCCTCAATGACACTTTGGGAGGCACATAAACCGGTGATTAGAGGTGTTTGTATTCGCCAGGCCTCTTTTCTCAAAAAAAAGAAAAGCGCTTAAAGCAGCAAAAACTAGAAGCAGCATTTAATTCTGCACATGTACTCTTCCTCTAACCCCTCTCTTACAACAAAATTAAAATTAGATAAAACACGCCTTGATCTTGACCTTTTCCTTTCGGACGCAGCGGATATAACGATACGTAAATCCAGACACTTATTTTATTTTAAAGCCAATAAGCCTAGTACACTTCTTGCCCGGGCCCTTAATAAGATAAATCATCCTTCTAAACCAATACGGTTGAAGTTATCCCAAGGTACATATACCAGTAACCCTATAAAAATCCTAAATGCCTTCCAAAAACATCTTGCCTCCCTATATAACAGGGAAGATCCTCTAGATCAAGCCTCAGCAGACTCCTTCTTTTCACAGTTCACTCTTCCAACTATTCCCCCGGCTCATCGCGAGTGCCTTGAAAACCCAATATCCACTAATGAACTCCTGATGGCCATTAAATCCCTTAAGTTGAATAAGCGCCCAGGCCCAGATGGCCTTTCAGCCTTGTATTACAAAAAATTTGCTTCTATCCTAGCTCCAGTATTGACTGAAGCCCTTAATTCCCTATTAAACGGACATAGCTTTAGAACTGAAACATTAACTGCAATTATTTCAATGATACCTAAACCCCACTCTCATGAAACATCTTGCTCTAATTACAGACCCATCTCGCTGCTTAATTTAGACATCAAACTTTTAGCAAAAGTTTTAGCAACTCGCCTAAATAATATAGTTGGCTCTTTAATACATAGAGATCAAGTAGGCTTCATCCCAAAGCGTCAAGCGGGGGATAATATACGTAGAGCGACACTATTGATGCATATTGCCAAATCAAGGAAAACCCCACTTTGTTTTTTATCTCTAGATATCAAAAAAGCGAGCGATACAGTTTCCTGGCCCTACCTACGCTATGTCCTACAATGCTGGGGATTTGGCCCTCATTTCCTTAGTTGGATCTCTTCTTTATATGATAAACCCAAGGCGTATGTCAAATATGCATGGTATAAATCAATCACATTTGACATCTGCAGAGGTACGAGACAGGGTTGCCCACTATCCCCACTTATATTTGCCTTACTCATTGAACCCCTTGCCCAATCAATTTGCTCTGATCCCTCAATTAAAGGCCTTGAGTTAGCTGGACATCATCACAAAACCCATCTCTTTGCAGACGACATCTTAATCTTTATGTCCTCTCCACATATTTCCGCTCCTAATCTTCTTCGAAAACTTGATCAATTTGCTCATATTTCTGGTCTAGTCATTAATCCTCAAAAATCTATGGCACTAAACGTCTCTCTATCCCCCTCAGATGTACAACAGGCACAAACATCTCTTCCTTTCACATGGTCTACTACCAGTCTTCCATATTTAGGAATTAATCTTACGCCTCATCTCTCTCTGAACTATTTAGGATAAATTTTCCACCTATCTTACGACAGATTACCAACTTATTAACTCAGTGGTCTTCTCTCCCTATATCTTGGATTGGTAAAATCAATGTTATTAAGATGGCTATATTACCTACATTTCTTTATCTTTTCAGGATTTTACCTATTTCGGTCCCAACATATTAATGCAGCGTAAAATAACAACCTTTGTTTGGGGCTCTTCAAAACCCTGCTTACCTAAACATACTTTATATCTTCCAAAACTTAAAGGTGGTCTCGGATTTTCTAATTTATCTACCTATTATCATGCAGCTCATTTGGCACAAATACCTAAATACCATGCGACAACTGAAATACCACTGTGGGTAGCTCTGGAGTCTATAGCTTGTGACCCATTATCAATATCCAATTTCCTGTGGATACAGCCCTCTTGCCGGAAAAAAATTACAAATCCGATAACTAAACAATCCCTTGCAATATGGGACAGATTTAAACTGTTATGTGGTTTACAATCTCCTCATAATCCACTCTTATCATTCCTTAAAAATCCTCTTTTTATCCTGCCTGGATATTTCCTAAAAACTTTAAAACATGGACCACCTTTAAATTGATCCAATTACATGATCTTACTTCCTCTAATTCCTTTAAAACATTCACAGACTTATTACTTTTTACTCCTTGCTCTTCATCAGGTTCATATAGCGTCACTTTTAATTATATTACATGTTTCTATGACGTTATTAACCATTGGAACTTCCTCTTACTTGAAATATGAAAGCGACAATTCCTTAACGCTTCTTTTATTTAAAACTTTAGATATTCTCAAATTATAATTTTATTGAGATTCCATTATTCTATCATAGTCTATGTTTAGACATTTTTGCTTTCTTAACACTATAGGAAATGTCTCTCTGAGTTGACAATTTTTTGTTTAAAGTAAGAGACAACTTTATATTTTGTCATATTATGTTATACTGTACCTTACTATTGTATATTCCTGTATTGCTTTTGAACCTATTCCCTGACTTATAAAACTTCAATAAACAAATTTGACAAGAAAATTATGGACAGTCTCAAAGCACCCCATTCTAAAATTCAAAAAACTATTCTAATCGTTTTACATAATGCAGCAGCATCAACACACGCAGGACACCCAATATTAGGGGTGATTTATTCTTACAAAGCAATTACACTTTTGTACACTAGTACTGACTAGTATTCCAGTGTTTCTCCTCTCCCTCAGTTTCTCTCTATCACTCAGCTATTGTGACCTCAGTGTTGACGGAGAGGGGCAGGGGAGGGTCAACCAAGGATGCTGTGCAGTCGATCAAGACCCTTCTAATCAATGCTGATGACATCACTGGTTAAAAATAAAAATAAAAACATACAAATCCCGGATCAACCACGTTGATAAATTACAGACAGTTAAAGGTACTTTAAATTGTCATGGCTGTATCAACCTATCACCGCACAATACATAATAACCAGCTACGTATCTGGTGCAGTCCACGTGACCAACCCAAGCATAAAAAAAGGAGGACAGATCGTCTAAAAGGAAGTCAAATATGTGGAACACGGCGGTTGAGTAAAAAAAAAAATGCTTTCATTTAAAAAACAGCTCCATTCAGTTATATTCCGTCGTTCAGATCCACTCACGCCCCCTTAGCGTGGCGTCATCACGCACATGACATCTCTCTCGGGACAGCAACTTGCGGACATGCGCAAGTGTGAGGTGGTCGCTGCATCCAACTTAAACTAAGGGGCGGTCAGGTGCCGTGCTCAGTGGGGGTGAGTGGATCTGAAGGATGGAATATAACGGAATGGAGCGGGAGATGGTATAGCGTATGAAGTTGTGAGAAATCCCCAATATCAACCCTGCTTAGATCTCATGCCTGTACAGTTCATGCCACGACTGGGACTCAACCCACTCTGACTGCGCCTAGATGTTTATCTGACTGGTTATCAGCCTGAATCTACCTTACCTACAGGAGTTACAGCCCCTTTTTTCTCCTAGCATAGGAATTACTTGCTATTTGATCTGCAATCATACTCTACATATTGGAAGCTTCTGATGACACTCATGTCCAGGGAGGGCTATTTAGGTAACTCCTCATACCTGCCTATGATTTCATCTGACACACTGTCACACCTTTAACACTCTGCTATTGATCGAGTATTGGACCAGTGATATACATGAAGTTTGTTTCAGTGGCAAATTATAGCCTTGATAGACTACCTCAGTTGAGGAATTGTGCAACCTCTACCTCTGGACTTCTCACTGCTCAATTATCCAATTGTTGCAGAGTGATTGTTTGTGTGCATGAGTGCGAATCCTGACCATAGACAACGTTGTCTTTATTTTAACTAAAGGTTTGGTGAAGGTAAATGTACTGCTATTTTTGTATTTGTTTTTTTACTCATATGTGTTCCACATGTGACTTCCTTGGTAGACGATCTGCTCTCCTTTTTGATGACATCACTGGTTGTAAGGATGCTGGTGGCTGGAAGGCTGAAATGGTGCACAATAAAACCTGTGGCTTTGTGTAACTAAAAGGCAGGCTTGATCCACCTTCTGGCTTGTATACATTTTTGGGCAATTTTTAGGCATTTTGCCAAGGCACCCCTGAAGAAACCTCAAGGCACCCTGGTTAAAAAAGGCTGCTCTATGGTATGTTATGCATTTTTAAAAAGGGATGTGGATATGAAAGGTGAACGTGTTTCTACATCGGACCATTGAACCTCAATAGATTGATACTAAATAAATAGATACTAAATAGATTGATATTAAATAAATAAATAAATTACATTTTTAGATTTCTTTTTTCAGAAGTATTCAGACCAGTTGTGTGACACCACAGGGTCCTTTTTGAAACTTCTCTTGGTGGGTGAATGTCATTGATGCAGAAAAGAGCAGCACCCTCCGCTGATCATTGTACTGTGAGTGCAGGGCTCCTATCAATGCCCCCCAGGGTCCTGAACTCACAGGAATTGGGTTAAAGGATGCCGGATGAGAAGGTGAGAATTTTTCAGCCTAAGTGGCTTTTTTATTTATTTTTTTCTAGAAAAAAATTGAAAGTTGTGTTGGGCCAAGTGAACTGAAATAAAAACAAAAAGTAGTGTGAAATACCAAAAGACATTTTTTTTTACAATATTTTTTTTATTGTAAAATTATACATTAAATACCCATCTATAAGCTACTTGTGAAATTTTGGCATATACAGTACATATGTACAGCTTGATGCATTTTTTTTATATCTCCCAACTTTCAACCTAAAGCCCAGGTCCAGGAATTGGAAAAAAATCTACCCTTGCAGTGACCACCCCCTTCCCCTACGCACTGCAAGCAGGGCCGGATTTGCCACAAGGCCACCGAGGCCAGGCCTCGGGGCGGCAGTGGTGTAGGGGTGGCGCCGCTCCTGCAGCGACTTCGCGGCCGCCCCCCCTTTCGTGCTGTCTATTATGGGCACCAGTGCCCATAGAAAACATGGCCGCGAGCCGACCACGCAACTGCGCATGCGCCGTTCCGAAGCCGGCCGGGCTCGGGAAAGTTCGTAAGCACTCGGCCGGGCGGCGCATGTGCAGTAGCGTGATTGCGCCGCGTGGCGCCATTTTTTAAAAAAATCGAGAGTATCTAGTAATGTCAGCGGTGCGGCGGCGGTGGAGAGAGATGACATCTCTCATTGCCCGCACCGCTGTTCTGCCCTCCTCCTCCTTCTGATGGCAGGCAGCATGGCAAGGGACATCCCAATCTGGTGGCAAGTGACATCCCCATCTGGTGGCAGGGAGCATGGCAAGTGACATCCCCATCTGGTGGCAGGCATAGTGGCAAGTGACATCCCCATCTGGTGGCAGGCAGCGTGGCAAGTGACATCCCCATCTGGTGGCAGGCATAGTGGCAAGTGACATCCCCATCTGGTGGCAGGCAGCGTGGCAAGTGACATCCCCATCTGGTGGCAGGCAGCGTGGCAAGTGACATCCCCATCTGGTGGCAGGCAGCGTGGCAAGTGACATCCCCATCTGGTGGCAGGCAGCGTTGCAAGTGACATCCCCATCTGGTGGCAGGCAGCGTAGCAAGTGACATCCCCATCTGGTGGCAGGGAGCATGGCAAGTGACATCCCCATCTGGTGGCAGGGAGCATGGCAAGTGACATCCCCATCTGGTGGCAGGCAGCGTGGCAAGTGACATCCCCATCTGGTGGCAGGCAGCGTGGCAAGTGACATCCCCATCTGGTGGCAGGGAGCATGGCAAGTGACATCCCCATCTGGTGGCAGGGAGCATGGCAAGTGACATCCCCATCTGGTGGCAGGCAGCATGGCAAGTGACATCCCCATCTGGTGACAGGCATAGTGGCAAGTGACATCCCCATCTGGTGGCAGGCAGCGTGGCAAATGACATCCCCATCTGGAGGCAGGCATAGTGGCAAGTGACATCCCCATCTGGTGGCAGGCAGGGTGGCAAGTGACATCCCCATCTGGTGGCAGGCAGCATGGCAAGTGACATCCCCATCTGGTGGCAGGGAGCATGGCAAGTGACATCCCCATCTGGTGGCAGGGAGCATGGCAAGTGACATCCCCATCTGGTGGCAGGCAGCTTGGCAAGTGACATCCCCATCTGGTGGCAGGCAGCGTGGCAAGTGACATCCCCATCTGGTGGCAGGCAGCGTGGCAAGTGACATCCCCATCTGGTGGCAGGCAGCGTGGCAAGTGACATCCCCATCTGGTGGCAGGCAGCGTGGCAAGTGACATCCCCATCTGGTGGCAGGCAGCGTGGCAAGTGACATCCCCATCTGGTGGCAGGCAGCGTTGCAAGTGACATCCCCATCTGGTGGCAGGCAGCGTGGCAAGTGACATCCCCATCTGGTTGCAGGCAGTGTGGCAAGTGACATCCCCATCTGGTGGCAGGCAGCGTGGCAAGTGACATCCCCATCTGGTGGCAGGCAGCATGGCAAGTGACATCCCCATCTGGTGGCAGGCAGCGTGGCAAGTGACATCCCCATCTGGTGGCAGGCAGCATGGCAAGTGACATCCCCATCTGGTGGCAGGCAGCGTGGCAAGTGACATCCCCATCTGGTGGCAGGCAGCGTGGCAAGTGACATCCCCATCTGGTGGCAGGGAGCATGGCAAGTGACATCCCCATCTGGTGGCAGGGAGCATGGCAAGTGACATCCCCATCTGGTGGCAGGCAGCATGGCAAGTGACATCCCCATCTGGTGGCAGGCATAGTGGCAAGTGACATCCCCATCTGGTGGCAGGCATAGTGGCAAGTGACATCCCCATCTGGTGGCAGGCAGCGTGGCAAGTGACATCCTCATCTGGTGGCAGGCATAGTGGCAAGTGACATCCCCATCTGGTGGCAGGCAGCGTGGCAAGTGACATCCCCATCTGGTGGCAGGCAGCGTGGCAAGTGACATCCCCATCTGGTGGCAGGCAGCGTGGCAAGTGACATCCCCATCTGGTGGCAGGCAGCGTGGCAAGTGACATCCCCATCTGGTGGCAGGCAGCGTGGCAAGTGACATCCCCATCTGGTGGCAGGAAGCATGGCAAGTGACATCCCCATCTGGTGGCAGGGAGCATGGCAAGTGACATCCCCATCTGGTGGCAGGCAGTGTGGCAAGTGACATCCCCATCTGGTGGCAGGCAGCATGGCAAGTGACATCCCCATCTGGTGGCAGGCAGCATGGCAAGTGACATCCCCATCTGGTGGCAGGCAGCGTGGCAAGTGACATCCCCATCTGGTGGCAGGCAGCGTGGCAAGTGACATCCCCATCTGGTGGCAGGCAGCGTGGCAAGTGACATCCCCATCTGGTGGCAGGGAGCATGGCAAGTGACATCCCCATCTGGTGGCAGGGAGCATGGCAAGTGACATCCCCATCTGGTGGCAGGCATAGTGGCAAGTGACATCCCCATCTGGTGGCAGGCAGCGTGGCAAATGACATCCCCATCTTGAGGCAGGCATAGTGGCAAGTGACATCCCCATCTGGTGGCAGGCAGCATGGCAAGTGACATCCCCATCTGGTGGCAGGCAGCGTGGCAAGTGACATCCCCATCTGGTGGCAGGGAGCATGGCAAGTGACATCCCCATCTGGTGGCAGGGAGCATGGCAAGTGACATCCCCATCTGGTGGCAGGGAGCATGGCAAGTGACATCCCCATCTGGTGGCAGGCAGCGTGGCAAGTGACATCCCCATCTGGTGGCAGGCAGCGTGGCAAGTGACATCATCATCTGGTGGCAGGCAGCGTGGCAAGTGACATCCCCATCTGGTGGCAGGCAGCATGGCAAGTGACATCCCCATCTGGTGGCAAGTGACATCCCCATCTGGTGGCAGGCATGGTGGCAAGTGACAAGAGATGGTGGCAAGTGACACGCTCAGGGCTCCCAATGATTCTGCATTATGGTGAGTTGAACTATTTCAGTTTATATTACAATGTAATCATAGAAATAATGTGTTTCAATTATCCTGACACCATAACAACCATGGTGTCGGGGATGATTGAAGCACTAACACCAGCCATTGCCTTGAAAATTTGCCCGCGAAAAATCCTTACCCCTCGCGCGCTTACCCTGAAGTATTTTTAATCTGTACAATTAAAGCCAGTTATTTTCAGTGTTCTCGTGTATGGAGATATGTTTTTAATTGATCTATTGTAGAAGTCATCGATAAAGGACATGGTATGTGTGTGTGTGTGTGTGTGTGTGTGGGGGGGCGGCATTGAAGGACCCGGCCTTGGGGCGGCAAAGGGAGTAAATCCGGGCCTGACTGCAAGGGCTAAATGTTAAATGTTCATTATGTCTAGTGGGATACAGGAACAGACGTTATTATTTTCCCTCTTACCTGCTCAGGCAGCTGCGGCACCCTTCTCTTCTTCCTGAAGCTCCTGTCTTGTAGCCGCCCCATCAACATCATTAGATACAATGCAGGGCTATTAACCCTGCAATATTGGTGGAGGGGATGAGGATGTGACTGCTGCCGGCTGCGGAAGATTGGTTGTACTGCTGGAAGGGACACAGTTGAAGCATGGAAAAGGGTAAGTGTTTCTCCATATTCTAGAACCTCTAGACATAATGATCATTTAGCCCTTACAGTGTGGAATGGCCCTACTGCAAGGGCATTTTTTTTGTTGTGCCCGGCTTTAGGAAAGGGGGACGCCCTATGTGCACATGAGCTGCTGCACTGCACTCTGAGTGAATCTGAGCCTACTTGCAGTATACACTGCTTACATATATGACGTTCCTCGCACTCACAAAATACACCTCAATTTCAGTGCCACGAGCAAAAGACTCACAGAAAAACATACACTTCAATACAAATGATATTGAAAAAATAAACTCTTTCATTACATGTGCTTTGCTTTACACAGATTTTAGACAAAAAATAACATTTTGTCTGAGCCTATCTTAAGGAAAAACTTTATTAACTGCTTGCCGACCAACAGCTGCAGTTCTACTGCGGCAGGTTGGCTCAGCTGCGTGAATCGCCCTAGGTGTACGTCAGGCTCGTACACGGCTTTCTGTGGGCGCGCACACACCGATTTGCCAGCGGGGAGCCAACCAGTGGGTCCGGTGGACTTGATGTCCGTCAGCCGCCTGCGATCATTCCCCGCAGAGACAGATCGTTCCCCGCAGAGCCTTGTTTACCAAAGTAAACAAGGCAGATCTCTGTTCTGTCAGGGGATGACACAGAGATCCTGTCTTTCTGCTATGCAGGATGACGCATCTGTGTGTTGTCCCAGGCAGCCCATCCCCCATGCAGTTAGTAAACACACCCAGGGAACACATTTAACCCCTTGATCGCTCCTGATGTTGACCCCTTCCCTGCCAGTGCCATTAGTGCAATGTCAGTACATATTTTTAGCACTGATCACTGTAATAATGTCACTGGTTCCCAGAAAAGTGTCAAAAATGTCAGTTAGGTGTCCGAATTGTCTGCCGCAATGTAGCAGTCCTGCTAAAAAGTGCAGATCACCTCCATTACTAGTAAAAAATATAATAAAAATGCCATAAATCTATCCCCTATTTTGTAGACCCTATAACTTTTGCGCAAGCCAATCAATATATGCTTATTGTTTTTTTTTAACCATAAATATGTAGCAGAATACAAATTGGCCTAAATTGATAAAGAAATTAGATTCTTATAAAAATTGTATTGGGTATGTTTTATAGCAGAAAATAAAAAATATTGTTTGTTTTTTTCTAAATCGTCTGCCTTTTTTTGTTTATAACACAAAAAATAAAAACCACAGAGGTGATCAAATACCACCAAGAGAAAGCTCTATTTGTGGGGAAAAAAAGGAAATTAATTTTATTTGGGTACAGCATTGCATGACCGCGCAATTGTCAGGTAAAGTAACGCAGTGCTGGATCGCAAAAAAAATGGCCTGGTCATTAAGGGGTAAATCCTTCCGGGGCTGAAGTGGTTAAAATAGTTTAAAACTACTTGGCAATTACCAACTGCTGAAACAATAAACATATGAATTTAAAGTTTGGGGGTATGTAATGTACAACATAGGCTATAGAGCACAGTGCTCAGGTCTATGTAACATACAACATAGGGTATGGAGTGCAGTGGTCTGGCGTATGTAACATACTGCCCCTTACATCACTGGTCACTGTGAAAAAAAGAGGTCATGGGGTTGTCAGTAAGAGGGAATAAGTATGCTGCAACATTGTAAAAATTGTAGCAGCGCTGAATTTAAACAAACATAAATAAATAAATAAATTAATAATCAATAGTGATATGGCAAAAAGTTCATCGAAAAATTGTTATTAAAACAAACACAATCCTATTATTAAAGATAGTCAAAATTGAAAATGTCCTTTAGTAGGAAACAAATCGTGCTCAGATTCCATAAACCAAGTGTAGGTAATGATAATGAGTGAAAAAATGAATCATCCACCGCAACCAGAGTGAAGCACCACACAAAATGCGTGCTTACCACAAGGCAAGCTATAAGAGCCTGCAGCCTATTACCTGGCTAGGGCCTTTATCCAAGGACAGGGGATACTTTTGATTGCTTGTAGCAGATTATTCTGCCAATATCCAATATGGTGAATCTGGTCCCTTGCCAGTCTTCCGGGTGAGGTGTTAGATGATTTCCGGTTTCTGATCCAAATCGAAGCCTGATTCATCCATATGCATATAATACGCGATACGTCAGTGCATCGTCCGTGCCCCAGACGACGTCATTGTATGACGAAACGCGCATCGGGAGGAGCTGACGTGCTGACGTCATCAAGTGTGAGTCCGAGTGGACGGGCGTTCGTATTAGCCGGCCGGCTGTTATGTGTATTTAGCATTGGAAATTGTAAGTGTTACTCTATTTTTAATAAACGTCGGTCCGCCAGTATTATGCTATGGTGAGTTTTTCTATTCTGGGGAACAACTGAACGGTACCTGGAGTTGACTACCTATCTGAACCTGGGAATCGGGTGATCTGGGCTGATTGCTGACTACAATCCCTAGGATCCTGCTGTGGCAATGGTTTCCCCTGTCCTTGGATAAAGGCCCTAGCTGGGTAATAGGCTGCAGGCTCTTATAGCTTGCCTTGTGGTAAGCGCGCATTTTGTGTGGTGCTTCACTCTGGATGATTCATTTTTTCACTCATTATCATTACCTACACTTGGTTTATGGAATCTGAGCATAATTTGTTTCCTACTGAAGGACATTTTCAATTTTGACTATCTTTAATAATAGGATTGTGTTTGTTTTAATAACAATTTTTCAATGAACTTTTTGTCATATCACTACTGATTATCTATTTATTTATTTATGTTTGTTTAAATTCAGCGCTGCTACAATTTTTCAATTACATTTCTGTGCCTGTATCTCATTCTAGCAGCTGCTCTAGTTTGATGTATATGTTCTATTAGCGTGGTATTTTTCTTATATGCTGCAACATTGGTGGCCAGTGGGAAGGAAAATCTGCCCTTGTGCCAGTAGTAGGGAAAAAATTCCCCAGCATCGGTTGAAAAAAAACATGTGTCAGTGGTTGATGGGAGGAAAACTGCTCTAAAGCCAATAGTAAGTCTAAGGAACATTGCCCAATGGTCACTAGGAGGCCCTACAAATGTAAGAACAATGTCTCATGGGCCAAAGACATTTCTCTCCATAGTAAAGTATATTGGCAGCTGATGAGCCTAGCTGTTGGCCATTGAACTGAAAGGAATGCTGATTGGACAAGCTGTCTGCTATAAAAAATGAATGTGCAAATAGCTTGTATAGAATCTCAGAATGTAGACATTCTGTAAACCCCAATAAACTATACACAATCCTGGGAATGAACTATCTTTTCTGTGCCAGAAAACTGGTGCAGGAAACTTTCTGGAGTGGTGAGCATTACACGACCGGCCACTGTATATATACGTCATTACTTTAAAGATGGATATCTCTGTAACGGCAGCAGCTGCTGCCGCAACCGAGGTATCCATCTTTAGGGCCGGCGGTTCTGTACACGATATTGGTGGTCTCTGCGGCGGGTTCGCCACGAGATCACCGTTATTGGCGGCGGAAGAGGTGCCACCCCCCCTCCCGCCACTCTCCCGCGCCCTCCGCCGCTTACCGGAGCCGTCGGTAGCGGCGGAGGCGATCGGGACCTGTCAGTGCTTCGGTATGGAGACGAGTGAGGCTAAGATGGCCCCCACCTGTCTCCATACCATAGGATGACCGGAGTGACGTCATTATGTCAGCTCCGCCCACTTCTCTTAAAGGCACATTTTTTTGTGTCATTTTTTTAAACTACTTTTTTTTTTTTTTGCATTGCAAATCTAAATATGAGATCTGAGGACTATTTGACCCCAGATCTCATATTTAAGAGGACCTGTCATGCTTTTTTCTATTACAAGGGATGTTTACATTCCTTGTAATAGGAATAAAAGTGATCAATTTTTATTTTTTTTTAAACAGTGAAAAAATAACTAAAATAAAGTAAAATAAATAATTAAATAAAATTTTTTTTTTAAAGCGCCCTGTCCCAACGAGCTCGCGCGCAGAAGCGAACGCATATGTGAGTAGCGCCCGCATATGAAAACAGTGGTCAAACCACACATGTGAGGTGTCGCCACGACCGGTAGAGCGAGAGCAATAATTCTAGCCCTAGACCTCCTCTGTAACACAAAACATGCAATCTGTAGAATTTTTTAAATATCGCCTATGGAGATTTTTAAGGGTAAAAGTTTGACGCCATTCCAGGAGCGGGCGAAATTTTGAAGCGTGACATGTTGGGTATCAATTTACTTGGCGTAACATTATATTTCACAATGTAAAAAAAAATTGGGCTAACTTTACTGTTGTCTTATTTTTGTATTCAAAAAAGTGATTTTTTTCCAAAAAAAGTGCGCTTTTAAGTATTGCAATGACCGCCATTTTATTCTCTAGGGTGTTAGAAAAAAACAATATATAATTTTTGGGGGTTCTAAGTAATTTTCTAGCAAAAAAAACTGTTTTAAACATGTAAACACCTAAAATCCAAAACGAGACTGGTTGGTTAACAATGCAGTTAAACCTGTTTCAGGTCTATCTGCGCCACCCATGCTAGTTTCTATTGCAGAGTGAAATAGAAACTGGAGCTGGTTCTGCAACTAATTAACATAGAGATGGTGGCAGTTTTCTGTACAGAACTGCAGAGCTTACGTGCAGAATGTTAGGAAAGTATGCATTCATTCTCAGTATAATGATTAAAAAAAAGGCACACACACACATGCACATGTGCTATGCTGATGAAAATGCTGCATGCATGCACCTTTCTGAGATGCTTAGTGTGTTAGGCAGCCCATTCAACTGGATGGACTGCCTTAATGCAACATGCTTTAACGCATGGCATAACTTGCTCTAAGGGTTCTTTCACACTGGGGCGGGTTGCAGGCGCTATTGCGCTAATAATAGCGCCTGCAAACCGACCCGAAAGTGCAGCTGCTTTCATTCCAGTGTGAAAGCCCCACGGGCTGTCACACTGGAGCCCCGCTAGCGGCCGCATAACGATGGTAAAGCGCCGCTTACAATAGAGGCACTTTACTGCAGCTCCCCGCCCCAGTGTGAAAGGGCCCTAATGCAGCGTGACAGTTAAAGCCTAGACTTAAACTGGCTACACACTTTACAATTTTCTTGTACAACTTTTCTTTAGATTTACCAAAACCATATAATATGAGGTCAAACCTAAACACTTTCAAATCATATGCAATCAAGCAGGCACATACACTACATAGCTGAAGGTAAATCTAAAGGAAACTGAACAACAAAAAATGAATAATGTGTATCCAGCTTTAGACCTTAATGCTGCTTTTATTTTACTATAATAGGTTAGGAAAGTGCCTAGCAAGGTAACACTAGGAAAAAATTTACATTCTTGTGTAGCAATAACTCACGGTGGAGCTGCTGGTTTAAAGCAGGCTGTTACCTTCACTCTCGATACCTCTGTTTCACCGGCACCGGGTCTAGGGTTCCGTTGAGTTTACCTCTGGGCGATGCAAGCACTGAACACTCGAGTATATTTTTCCAATGCTTTAATGAACAAATAAAGGAAGTAGCAGGAAAGAGGCAGAAGGAAAGCTGCAGGGAAGCTCAAATACCTTTCCGTAGTATTCTTCAGAACATTCTTTGGAATTGAACACTTGTAGTTGAATAGTCTCCCCTTTGTAGGATTTAATCTTTGCCCGCCTGGATAGACATCTCTCACTTGCCTAGCAGCCAGTACGTAGCACGAACAAAAGTCTCTGCCACAGACTTGTTTGGGATAAAACCCGTACGATCCTCTGCCACAGGATGCATTGGTTTGCGATGAATGTCAGACACAGTACTTGAACCTTTAAGCCAACCCGGCAGTACTATGCAGTAAGACTACTTCAGGATACGTCCTCCAACTGAGTCACCAGGCACCTCTCCAGACCAGCACTCTGCATGATCCTTCCATGTCCTCCCCTGGGATCTTCTCGGTTGTCCAGCTTCTTCACTCAGGATAGACAGCTCAGGACCGTTCCTCTGCTGCTGTGGTAGGCCCCAGACAGGCTTCTGGGCCCACCCACACGCCGCAGCGACGTGGGCCTCCGGAACGGAGGACCACGAGGTGGTACTCTTAACACATACCTGTCGGCCAGGAGGGCCAGCAGGTGGCTGAAAACGAAACCCAAAATATGGCGTCTGTCCCATAAATACCCTCTCCCAGAATGCAACTCGGAGGACCACCTCCACCGAGTTATCTCCGGGACAGAGGAGCACTCATACACTTCAACACATTGCTTTTCCAACACTGGCCCATGGTGACAACGACACCCACCGGCACAGTGTGGAACCAGATGCAACGCAGCCAAGCTGCAACAGAGGCAAATCTAACTTCCTCTAACAAGTGACCCACTAGATTTACCTATCAGCGGTAGATTAAAAATCTACCAGCGCTACACTTGAATCGCTTTATTAATGTTTCCTACTGTCAAGTGCAGGAATTTTGTAAACAGACAAGGAATGTAGCAGTTATTTTATTTAATACAAGAGGAAATTTATCACTGTCTTGCTGTATTTATTAAAGCGGAGCTCCAGCTATTTTTTTTAAAACACCCCCGCAATGTTTTCATGTAATACATTATGGAATAGCTAATACTAGTAGGTTTTCTAATTCATTTTCTATTTTTTAAACCCACTCTGCCTTCCTTAGTGAGCATGCTCCCATCTTCAGTGTGGGCATCTGAAGCCCACTCGTTGTTCCTTCCAGGATACGGTGCTACTGGCTACCCAGCATGCACCTCCTGATCTCGTGCAGGCACATATTGTACAAAGCGCGGTGCACTCATTGTGTTGCAGGTTGCCTGCCATTGCATCATTTCTGGTTTCGAAATACCGCAATGCAACAAGCGGAGGATGCCCATTGACTCCTGGGATGACACTCATATCCCAATAGCCATTGGGCGAGTGGAAATGACGTACCTTGCCTCGGCAAGTAAAGCAGACCAGGAACTTTATGCTTGCCAAATAAGGTAAAGAACTTTAGAAAAAAAAAGCCAGATGAGTAGTGTACATGTCACGAACGTGGGGGGAAGGGGGTGTCAAAAGTGGGTGGAACTCCGCTGTAATGTTTATTGCTCTATTGCAACCAATTAAGACATACCAGGAAACTAAAACATGACACTGAGTAAAGCTAAATCTTAAGCCTGATACACACGATTGAACTTCAATTGGACTTTTCCGTGGATTTTTGCTCGAATGGGCGTTGGCCGTGAACTTGTTCTGCATACACACGGCAGCACATTTTCAGCCAACTTTCACCAAATCACGTGGTTTTTCAGCTCTTTACCGCCACCCTTTGGGCAACTTCTGCTATTGTTGGCTGATGTTTAGCATTGGTTCTGAGTATGCATGTTTGTGCTTTGGACTTTAGTCCGATGGATTTGTGTACACACGATCGGAGTATCCTCCATCGGACATTTGTTGTCGAAAAGTTTGATAGCATGCACAGCAAACATTTGTTCGTTGAAAAAGCAACAACAATTGTCCGATGGAGCGTACAGACGGTCGGATTTCTGATAAAACAGGTCCGTCGGGCCGTTGTTGTCGAAAAGTCCGATCGTGTGTATGGGCCTTTACAGTTCTTGGTCATTTTGGGCAGTTCTTGTTGATGACATACAAAATCCACTGCTCCTAAATCAGTGTTCCTAGTTTTAGGTAAGCTTTTTTTTTTTTTTTCTGTTTTCATAGTCTTCCCTCGGTGATGCAGCAAATATATTACTTGCTCTGCCAGGACAGTTACAAGCTTTTATCCTACTATAGCAGGGAAGCAGAAGAAATAGTGTACATTTACTCATGGCAACCCACAGAAATAAAGCAGTTAGCAGCGTAGAGTGGGAAGACTGCTGGTTACCAGTGGATACTAGTCACTTACACAACAATTACCACCACAGTTTTAATTAGTTACTTCTAAGCAAAAAATAGGATAATTAGTTCTTGAGATGATTGCATAGCCACTTACAAAACTGCTACATACAGGTATCTGTTAGTGGAGACCTTGCAAGACTTAATGTGTTGCTAAACCCACAACATTAAAATCAGTCTGTATATGCAGTAAAGCATGCTTATTATACTCACTGTGGAACCTAAGAGGGTAATCCTCTGCATTGTGTAAAGAGGCTGTTTGAACTTGTCTTCTCTGATCCTCCCCTTCTTCCACTGTCCCCAATCCATCTCCTGATAAGACAGAGCCTTTGGAGTCACGCACATTCTTAGTTTGGTGTATTGCTAGAAAGTTTTCTTTTCTTCTTGGGAGGGTGCATGTGATCGGCACAGGGCCAATCACCACTGTCCAGACAGAGGGTCAGGGTCCTGCAGCCTCATAGGACAGTCAGAGTAAAATGAAAACTCATCCTACAAGCTTTAACCAGACACTTTAATCAGTCAATGACTTGTGACTGAAGTCACAAGACTGCTATATACTGCTGATGAGAAAAGGTATTTAGCAGTTTATATTTAGGCTACTTTCACACTGGGGCAGATGTCAGCTGTAAAGTGGCGCTATTTTAAGTGGCGCTTTACCATTGATTTAGCGGCGGTATTCGGCCACTTGAGGGTGAGCTTTTAACCCCCGCTAACAGCCGAAAAAGGGTTAAGACCGCCCGCAAAGCACCGCTGCAGTGGCGCTTTGCCGGCGGTTTGGCGGAGCTGCCCCATTGATTTCAATAGGCAGGGGTGCTTTAGGAGCTGTGTATACACTGCTCCCACAGCGCTGCAAAGATGCTGCTTGCAGGACTTTTTTTTACCATCCTGCAAGCGCACCGCTCCAGTGTGATAATACTCGGGTTTTCACACTGGAGAGACAGGAGAGGCTCTTTACAGGCGCTATTTTTAGCGCTGTAGCGCCTGTAAAGCGCCTCAGTGTGAAAGTAGCCTTACTAAAATAATTGCATTTCCATGTTCTGTGGGAGATCAGATATAGTGAATGCAGGGTCCTGGGTTTAGTAACACTTTAAGTAGTCTTTTGTGATGGAAGAGAATTTTCCTTCAGTCAACATGCCATTTTGGCAGCAGCAGAACACAAAAGAGAATAGGAATGACCAATGAACATATCTCAGCCTGGCCTAGTTACAGTTGCCATTTCATTGGATTCTAATTTAACAGTGAGGCCTGGGGTAAAAGAGAGAAAATGGAGGAAATGGAGGACCGGCATGACAGACGTTGAAGGGATTTGGATCCAGTCCAGATCTTCTCTGCCTTCGCCTTGGTCAGATCTCTAGAGATGGTCTCCTGTGTTCCTGTTAAAGACTTGCTTGGCTGACGTTCCTTCTGACTCCAGATCCTGCTTGCTGTTTTACTACGCTGATCTCTGGCTCCCTGAAGTTTTGGCTTGTCTGACTATCCGTTCCGGTTCCTGAACTCTGGCTATGTTTTGACTACGTTTACCTTTTTTTTAAAATTATTATTATTATTATTATTATTATTAAACAAGTGTGATTTAACTGTACTTCTGTTTTGGTCTGATTCATGGTTTCTGACACTTATGAAGTGGTGTTCAAGATGGCCTTTGTGTTGGCCTGCTTTGGTGTTTTACATATTGGCGGGTTGTTCTTTTGACACAGAATGGCTTGGGTGGTTCTGATGCTTGTCCGGTGCGGGCTGTGGCCAGATATTTGGAGTTGCAGCCAGTGGGGGGCTGGCCCTTTCCTTATTTATGAGGACGGTTCAGTGCTGTCTTGATATCAATTTGCTTCAGTGTTTAGAAAAGGTTTGTCGGCTTTGGGGCTTTGTGCAACTGATTTTGAGCCCTATTTCTTTTGTCTTGGGGCAGCCATGTAGGCTGTGCACTGGGGTAATAGTGAGGGGGCATTACATAGTAGGTGAGGTCGAAAAAAGACACAAGTCCATCAAGTCCAACCTATGTGTGTGATTATATGTCAGCATTACATTGTATATCCCTGTATGTTGCAGTCATTAAGGTGCTTATCTAATAGTTTCTTGAAACTATCGATGCCCCCCGCTGAGACCACGACCTGTGGAAGGGAATTCCACATCCTTGACACTCTTACAGTAAAGAACCCTCTACGTAGTTTAAGGTTAAACCTCTTTTCTTCTAATTTTAATAAGTGGCCACGAGTCTTGTTAAACTCCCTTCCACGAAAAAGTTTTATCCCTATTGTGGGGTCACCACCAGTATGGTATTTGTATATTGAAATCATATCCCCTCTCAAGCGTCTCTTCTCCAGAGAGAATACATTCAGTGCTCGCAACCTTTCCTCATAACTAATATCCTCCAGACTCTTTATTAGCTTTGTTGTCCTTCTTTGTACTCGCTCCATTTCCAGTACATCCTTCCTGAGGACTGGTGCCCAGAACTGGACAGCATACTCTAGGTGCAGCCGGACCAGTCTTATAGAGCGGGAGAATTATCGTTTAATCTGAAATTAATACCCTTTTTAATGCATGCCAATTTTCTGTTTGCTTTGTTAGCAGCAGCTTGGCATTGCATGCCATTGCTGAGCCTATCATCTACTGGGAAATCTTAGATTCCTTCAGAGGTTCTCCCCCCCAGTGTATAGATTGAATTCATATTTTTGCCACCCAAATGCATTATTTTACATTTTTCTACATTGAACCTCGTTTGCCATGTAGTTGCCCACCCCATTCATTTGTTCAGATCTTTTTGCAAGGTTTCCACATCCTGCGGAGAAGTTATTGCCCTGCTTAGCTTAGTATCGCCCGCAAATACAGAGATTGAACTGTTTACCCCATCCTCCAGGTCGTTTATGAACAAATTAAACAGGATTGTCCCAGCACAGAACCCTGGGAGACCTGTGTTGAAACGCATCGGTTGGTGGGAGTCTTTTTTTGAGTCAGATCCTTTTTATTAGTTTTTCAAATTTATACATTAATCATCATAAACAGTGTAAAAAAACAATTCTCTATATCGTATAGTACCCCATAATCCAATCAAGCTAAACATACATATAATAACTTAACCCTAATTTATTCCTTTACCCCCCCACCCCCTTCCTGTCTCCCCCCCTCCCCCCATCACCACCCTCCACCCCAAACAGTTGCTCCTATTAAAATGTCCATATCTTAAACATGACAAATCTTATTGCACAATTGGAGACTCAGTACCTAGTGTTTATACCCTTGTATATCAATTACCTAGTTCTTATATTCCTGCCTTAGATAGGGTTTCATATTTCATTATTCCCTCCCTGACACCACAAGCCCCATATCCTTATGAACTTCCTATAATTTCCCCTTCTAGTAAAAATTGTCCTTTCTATTCTTACAACTGCATTCACTGCCCTGACCCATTCTTCCGGCATAGGGGGCACTGCTGATAACCAAGCTTTCGCGATATGTTTCCTCGCCTGAAATAGACAACGTACGATTGCTATTACTATGTGGCCTTCCCCACTATTCTTACTAATTAACCCCAGCACACACTTCTTAGCCCCGCGTTCCAATCTTATCCCGAACCTGGCATCTATACTATTTAGAATCTCAGTCCAGTACCTGACTAGCTTCGGGCATCTCCACATTATATGAATAAGATCGCCCGTCTCTAGGCATCTGGGACATTTATCATCTGGCCTTCGGCCGAATCTATGCAGCCTCTTGGGAGTATAGTAGGCTCTGTGCACCAGGAAGAGGTGGGAAGCCCGCTGCGACGGAGAGAGGGACACCAGTGGACCAAGCTCCAGTATTCTTTCCCATTGCTCATCGCTCAACTCCCCCACATCAGCCCCCCACCTCTCCCTTGCGCGCGAAAGTGGGACTAATCTAATCGCCCTGTCCATTAATTGATCGTAAATTCCTGATATTAGCCCTTTAAGGGTAGATGCCCTTACCACCTTACTAAGCAGCGGCGCACTACACCACTCCAATGCCTTAATCTTAAATTGTTTATCTAATGCGTGCCTAATCTGGAGATAGCAATAGAAAGTTTCTTTGGGGATTCCAAACTCCCGAGCCAGGTCCGTGAAGGATTTTAATACGTTGCCATCAAATATTTGCGCCAGCCTGTTTATACCCAACCTTTCCCACAGCCTGTTTATTCCTATGGCCTGTAGTTCTTGTAATTGCCCATTTTGCCATATAGGTGAAAATTCTGTGAAACCCCCATAACCCATTTCGGTCTTCACTAACCGCCAAACATTTTTAACCAGTTTATATGTTGGGAGTGCGCCTCTTAAAGATCCACTTCCAATGCCCCTACCAAGGATTTATGCGGGCTCCCTGATAACATAATTTTTACACTAGTATCCTCCTCTCCCCCACGTTCACACCCCCCCAGATGTTGTAGCTGGGCCGCCAGGAAATACCTATAGGGATGCAGCACCGGCAATCCCCCCTCCCTGTTAGGGCGCTGCAGGGTCTGGAGACTGATCCTGGCCTGACCCTTCCTCCATATCAACTCCCGGAAAAGAGAATTTATTTTTACAAACCAGTCCCTCCCAATCCAAACCGGTGAGTTGTGAAGTATATACATTAATTGTGGCATCCAAATCATCTTTATCAAATTTACACGGCCTGCCATAGACAGGGGGAGCCGACACCAAATGTCTTTCTTCCTTTTAAATTTTTCTAATAGCGGAACTAGGTTGTCTCTAATATACTGGGTTGGGTTGGTAGCTAAGACTATACCCAAATATTTAAACTTCTCCACCACCCTAAGACAAGGTATCCCCTGGGGAAGGGAACCAATAGTGGAGTCCACCGGAAGAAATGTAGATTTCTCCCAATTGACTACTAACCCTGATACCCTCCCAAACCCTTCCACCAACTGCATTGCCTTTACTAGGGATGGCCCCATATCACCCAGGAACAGCAGCACGTCATCGGCATACAACGCTATTCTGTCCTCCCCTCCTTTTCTTTTAAAGCCCTGCAACTCTGGTTACTTTCTTATTACCTCCGCAAGAGGCTCCATTGCCAGGGCGAACAGCAGGGGCGACAAAGGACACCCCTGCCTAGTTCCCCTCTCAAGGGAGATCCGTTCTGAGTATGTGTTATTTATTTTTAGTCTGGCACTGGGATGCTGATATAATATCTTAAGCCACTTGATAAACAGGGGGCCAAATCCAAATTTTTTCAGTACCCACCATAGATAGCCCCATTCCAGGGTGTCAAACGCCTTGGCAATATCCAAGGACAAGACAGCCCTGGAACCAGCATTCTCTACCGGAGTCTGGAGATTCAAGTAAGTCCTTCTTATGTTTTTACTTGATTTTTCTCCTCTTTCTGAATTAGTACTATCGTCGCTTCAGACATTGACCCAGGTAAGCTACCAACTTCAGCTGACCAATTCAGTGTCTTCAAGAGCTCCGGGGCCAACACCTCCCCATATTGTTTATACACTTCAGAGGGCAAACCATCCAGTCCTGGGGCCTTCTGATTCGGCATATTCTTTATTGCTTGCCTAATTTCCTCAATTGTTATCGGTGCTTCCAGACCATTCATATCTATGTCTGATAACACCGGTAAGTCCGAGCCTTCCAAAAATTTCTCCATCTCTGCTTGTTCCGGGCAGTGTCGGGTCTTGTATAAATCCCTATAAAAATCTATTTTTATAGGGATTCATTAATTACCCGAGGATCTGATGAAATATCCCCCTTAGTTGTTCTAATCATGGGAATTATTGAAGAGGGTGAATTAGTTTTGGCCAATAATGCCAACGTCCGACCCACTCTTTCCCCCTCCTCAAAATACCTCTGCCTCTGGAAAACTTTCCTGTTTTCTGCTCTCCTAATTTCTTCCTTTTTATATTCTTGTTGTTTCAATACCCAGTAATCTCGATTTTCCGCAGTTGGATCTAATACATATTTTCTTTCTGACTCCAAAACCTCTTCCCTAATAAGCTTTCCCCTTGCCCTTGTTTGCTTCTTTATTTTTGTGATTTGTTGCATCAGTAGCCCTCTAA